>JAHLGO010021097.1:4099773-4221727 GCA_020615895.1 Ceriops decandra
TGTGACGTTTTGTCGTCGCTGGTTTTGTTGTGCTGGTTTTCTCCTCCAGCTGGTGGTGGCTCTTCTTTTGCCTACCATCCAACCTCTCTTCGGCTGTTCACCACTTTCTCCCTCTTCCTGCCATCTAGCCGTTCACTCTTCTTTGGGCATGTTTAGGCGTGTCGGTGGTGTGCCAATTTTCTCTCCTATCTCTAACGACGGCTGTTCTTTGTTTAGTCTGGCTGTTAATCGTCTCCTCTTTCTCTTTTTCGCTCTCTTCGTCCATTGGCTACTGTTCATTCAGTTTGTTTTTGTTGGTGGTGATCTTCCGTGTAGGGTTTGGTGTTCTCTCTAGTTGGTTAGTTGTCAGGTTTTGCTGAATACTCAATATTGCCGACCCCTTTATTCTTTGTCTTCTGAGACCATTATATACTCTACCCCATGAAACCCAAATATTGCGATAAATTTACTTTCTTGCCCTTCCATGTGGTTTTACCTTTTTGCCCTTCCATATGGCTTCAATTTACTTGCACATGTAAACCTAGTTGACAATAATTACAACCCATACAAGGCTGTGGGAACAACAATCTCCCCCTTTGTAATTGTTGGCAACATTGGTAACAAAGGCCATTATGCAGCAATTGCAATTTCAACTCTCCCTAAATATGCACTCCCCCTTTATTAATAGCTCCCATGTACTATTGCTTCTCTCCCCCTTTGCCAACCAATTACAAATCTGAAAAATTCACAAAGCAGAGATGGAGGATTCACTTAAGCTTCAGGCTTAAGGAGGCATTTGTACAGATAGACTCAATCTGTTCTTTTCAAGCCATTCTGTGGACAGAAGTTTAGTTAGAATATTTGAAATTTGATATTTAGTGCCAACATACTCCAACTAAATTGTACACTGTTCCACTTGATCTTTGATGAAGTGATACCATATGTCAATATGCTTGTTCCTCAAATGTTGAATTGGATTCTTGTTGATATCAATAGCACCTTGATTATCACAAAGTACACTTACTGGTAACTTCACTTCAACACCCAAGTCTGTCAATTGTCTTAGTATCCATATCACTTGTGTACATGCTGCACAAGCAGCCATATACTCTGCCTCAGCTGTGCTCAAAGCAATACTATTCTACTTTCTACTTAACCAGGCAACACACTTTGAACCCAAGTAGAAGCTGCAGCCACTGGTTGATTTTCTATGATCTATACTTCTTGCCCAGTCTGCATTAGTGTATGCTTGTAGTTTAACAAAATCCATAGCTGGATACCATAAACCCATTTCCAGTGTTCCTTTGAGATACTTAATATTCTTTTCACTACTAACACATGAGATTCCTTAGGATTAGCTTCGAACCTGCTGGCAGCGCACAGCTTGTATAAGATCAGGCCTTGATGCTGTAAGGTATAGAAGGCTCCCTATCATCTTCCTATATTCTATAGGGCTTGTACTCCTTCCCTCTTGATCTTTTGTTAACTTGCAGCCCACTATCATGGGAGTAATGATAGGTTTGCTATCCTCTATGCCAAATCTTTTCAGCATCTCTTTGGCATATTTTGTTTGAGAAATAAAGATACCCTCTTCACATTGCTTTATCTGTAATCCAAGAAAGTACGTCATTTCTCCAATCAATGACATCTCAAATTCCTCACTCATCTTATGTGCAAATTCTTGGCATAGCTCAGAGTGATCCGCTCTAAAGATGATGTCATCTATATATACTATGCTTATTAGTTGGCCTTTTTCTAAGTTGAACACATACAAATTATTATCAACCATTCCTCTTCTGAAGTTCAACCTTCTCAAGTACGCATCCAGCCTACTATACCATGCTCTTGGAGCTTGCTTAAGACTATACAAGGCTTTCTTTAGCTTGCACACATGTGTCTCATCCTCACAGATTTGTACTCCATCGGGTTGTTCAATATACACTTCTTCTTTCATGAGCCCATTCAGAAAGGCAGATTTCACATCTATTTAATAAACTTTATACCTCTTATGTGCTACCAAAGCTAAGAACATTCTAATAGTTTCTAACCTTGCCACTAGTGCAAAAGTTTCATCAACATCTACCCCTTCTATCTAAGTGTAGCCTGTGCAAACCAACCTGGCCTTGTTCCTCACCACCTTGCCATCTTCATTGTTTTATTCCTAAACACCCATTTTGTTCCTATGACATTTTTATTAGTGGGTCTTGGAACCAACTCCCATGTATCATTCTTCTCAATTTGATCCAGCTCCTCATCGATAGCTTGGACCCAGGCTTTGTCTTGAATAGCCTTTTCAATAGATTTAGGTTCAACTTGTGAGAGTAAAGCAGTAGCTCCCATAATTCTTCTTCATGTTGTAACTCCTACTGATGGGTCACCTATGATCTGATCTCCTTGATAAGCACTGATCCATGTTTTCTTTGTTCTTCTTCCTTGCACCGTCTTAGTTACAAAAGGAACTCTTTCTTCATTTTCAGACTCACTATTCTCCGAGTCAAAACTTACTTCTTGTTCTTTTTCTTTAGGTTGGTTTGATTCTTCATTTACATTGAAGTCATCTTCTTCTTTGTCCTCAACTTCTCCATTATGCATTGTTTTCTAGTTCTCATCTATTTTCGAGTCAAAACCTTTTGTCCTTTTTGCATATCCCACCTTCATTAGGCCTAGTGTTGAATTTTCCCAAGTTTTGCTCCTTGTTCTTCACAAAACATGGGCTGGCAAAGACTCTGAGATACTTGGCTGTTGTCTTTTTCCCACTCCATAGCTCATATGGAGTTTTATCAGTATTGGGTCTTAGTAATACTCTGTTTAGTATATGCACGGTTGTAAATGTTGCTTTTATCCAAAATCTTGTGTGAAGCTTAGATTCCAATGGTAGAGTTCTCGCCATTTCAACCACAACTCTATTTTTCCTCCCTACCACCCCGTTCTATTGAGGTGTTCTTGCTGCTGCCATTTGATGATGAATTCCATACTTCTCAAGATAATCTTCAAAAGCTTTATTTGTAAATTCAGTGCCTTGATCTAACCTCAATACTTTGATCTTCCTTCCACTCTCATTTTTAGCTAATCTTCTATATCACTTGAAGCAATTCAAAACTTCTGACTTATGTTTAAGGTGTATGAGGCAGGTCCTTCTCGAATAATCATCAACAAAAAAAATGAAGTACCTCTTACCTTTCAACCCTTTTGTCCTCATCGGTCCACATAAATCAGCATACACTACTTCAGAATTGAACTCTTTGGACTTGTACTGCATTTTTGCATGTTTTCCTTTAGAGCATGTTGAGCGAACATACTCTCTCTCTCTCCTGAGGTCGAGAATGTCTCTGATTGCATGAGTAGTGGTCAGCTTCCTCATGTTCTTCTATGATAAGTGTCCTAGCCTCTTATGCCAGAGTTGATTTTCTTCTTCTTTGGTGAGTAAATAGCTGCTTGTCTTGTCCTCATCAATCACATATAAATTTTCAGGTGTTCTCTTTTCGGCTGCAACAGTATTGCCTTCTTTACTTTTTACCTGGCAACCTATTTTTGTGAATATCACTTTGTGGTCGTTGTTGCATAATTGGCTGACAAATGCTAGATTATATTTAAGTCCTTCAACGTGTAGAACATCTTTCAGCTTTCCTTTTCTAATATTCACTGAACCTTGACCACTGATGCTGAGTGAATCATTATTGCCAAACTTGACTCTACCTTCTCTTGATTTGTTTAGCTTTGACAATTACTCTTGTCTCCCATTATGTGCAAAGTGCATCCACTACTTATCCTTGTAATCAGCCTTTAGTGCAATTTCAGCTATATTAGCTACCTCCCTTTTTACTCTATATTCCTTCTTTTGAACTGGCTGGAAGATTGCTTTCTCCTTTTTCATAGCTTTGACTACACCGCTTGTCTTTACTGTGCCATCGAGTGCCTTCTCTTACTCAGGAAGAAGTGTCATGCATCTCATGGCATTATGGTCATCTTGCCCGCACCTTTCACACTGCTCCAAGTTTGCCAATATAGCAAACTTGTTCTTTGAAATCACTGGTTTAGGCTTCCACTGACAATCCTTGTCAGTATGTCCTTGCCTTTTACAGTATGTGTAAGAACTCATGACAGGTGTTCTCTTCTGGATTCTGTATTGTCTCCCCTTGTATGCAGCATTGTATCTTCTCAAGTTGGAGACATATACCTTCTCCACCAGTAATTAATTGCCTTATGACCCCAAACTCCATAATAAAGGCAATGACCTTGAAACCACCTCTTCTTAGGTCTGATTATAGCTTGTCTTTTCTATTCATCCCTTGTTGTGTAGGCAACGTAGTTGGCTTCTTTGCTTTTGTGACTTTCATTTCAGTCACCTTCTTCTGTTCAGTCATAGCCCTTTGATGGCTGACTTCTTTTCTTTCTGAGACGTAGCAGCTATGGGCTGCTGCTCGTTAACCACATACATCATTTTTGGCCCTAGCTTTGGATTGATAACTGTCTTCTCTTCTTCAGTTATCTTCACCTAAGTCACAGCCTTCTCTTTCAACTTCAGTGGCAAAGTCTCATTCTTCTTTTCTCTTGTATAGCTTGTTTCTCCTACCACTTCAAACATCTCAATTTCTTTAATTATTGAAGTTCTTGAGCCAAGCTCTATTATAAGGTCTTCACATATTTTGATCTGTTCTTCAAATCTTCTCTTCAAGTCAATATGTTCAACCCTTATTTCATCTTTTCGACTTTCAACTTCTTCAAACTTTGCTTCAACTTGTTTTATGTGAGCCTCTAACCTTTTTATGGTTTTGCCCTTCTGATTATCTCCTTTGAAATTGTTTCACCTCAGCTTCAAAATCTGGCTCTTCTTTATCTTCAGAGGTTGAGCTAATACTTTGTGCTGATGCCATAAAGACATGCTCATTTGATAAGTCTTCATCTTCCTCCTCATCAGCATTTTTTGTCTGACTCACATAACGCTTGAATGAGCCTCTCTTCTTCCTCTGTGGGTTGGCACTTTTCTTACTAGAATTCTTTGATTTGAATGATGATCTTCTTCGTTTTGAATTCTACTCATCATCACCATCCTTATCTTCATCATCAAGTTTTACTTTGCACTGAGAAGCAAAGTGTCCAGTCTGCCTATAACGATAACATCTCAAGGATAACTATTCTTTTCCTTTTTAAACCCCTTTTTGAATTTCCTTGTGAAGTAAGCCAATACTTCACCTTCACTTTCTTCCTTATCATCATCATCTGACTGGATGATTCTTCCTCTTCTTTTATCTTCAAGTGCTTCATAGATTTGAAAGCTGCCTCCTTTGATACCTTTGTTGTTACAGAGCTTTCAGCTGACTTTATCCTCATCTCATATGCAATGAGATTGCACTGAAGATCATGCAAAGACATAGAATTGAGATCTCCACTCTCCTTTATGGCTGTTACCTTTGCGGCAAATCTCTTAGGTAGAATTATCAAAATCTTCTTCACAACAGATGAGTCCTTCTTGTTCTTCCCATGACTTTTTAGGTTGTTCACAGCATCAATAACCTTGGTGAAGAACTGTTGGACTATTTCATTCCTTTGCATTCTAAGAGATTCATATCTCTCCTTGAACACTTGAAGCTTAGCCTCCTTCATTCTGCCATGACCTTCTACAATCTGTCCCATATCTCCTTAGCTGATTTGTAGTCCATCACTTTAGCATACTTAGCATCTGTCAATGTTGAAATGATGACGTTTGAGGCCTTCCCATTTATCTCAAACTGCCTTAACTCTTCTGGGGTTAGGTCTTTACCTTCTTTTGGAGCCACAAAACCATCTTGTATGCATTTCACCACGTTCATGCCCATGGTTGCAAATACCGCTTGCATTCTTGCTCTCCACATATGGTAGTTGGTTCCATTAAAGATTGGAACCTTCTTGCTGTAAGTAGTGCTAGTGCTGGTACCGGCTTTCATTTCTCAATATGCTGAACAAGTCAAACTTCTAGATCCCTTCAAACTAGTACACCTAGCTGTTAAGCTTTAAACTGGTGAACCTATACTCTGATACCAATTAAAGTTCTTGACTTCTCCCTAGGATCTACTAGTTTATGATACTGAAAGGGGGTGAATCAGTATCACCACAATTCACAATTCGTAAGTAAGTGAACAACTTCAACCTCTTCTTAAAAGCAAACTCTTTCTTAGACTTGACTAAGGTAGATCCATTGCTACCTACTAATCATAATAGTCCCTAAAGTCGCCTTTCAAACACCTTGCCCAATAAACAATTCGGATGTTCTTGTTCAGGTCTTCGTTTGGTTATAGGTTGGCTGATACTTTAGCTGCATTCAAAACTTAAAGCAAATTAAGGACACAAGAGATTTACGTGGTTCCGTCAATGTGATGTACATCCACAGTGGTAGGGACTCTCCCTCTACCGAGACTATCCATTGTACTTGTGAATACAGGTTACAATGGATGTCTTTAATTCTCTACGCCTTTCACTATTGTAATTACTAAGCAAGTATAATACAAAGAGTGTCACTTACTGTGCCTACTCTTCTTCTAGCATGTCTTACCTCTATTGAATTGAAAGGCTGCTCCACTACCACTTAGAAGTTCACCAAAAAGCTCTCTAACCACTCTTGAAGATGTTTGGAAATATGTTGAGTTCTTTCAATGCTTCGCCGAATTCCTTCTCTATGTTGTATCACACAATTTCTGTTTTCATTATCTTACGGTCTCACCCATCTCCATGTCTCATGATCTCACTGTCTCACAGCTCACCTATCCATTTCTCTCTCTCTTGCCATCCAGCCCAATTTCTCTTTTTTGTTCACCCACTTGACCGGATTTCCTCCCTTTTTTACAGGTGGTTTCGTTTCTTCGTCTTGTCATCCAGCCCCATCTAGCCGTACCCAATTTTCTCTCCCATCAACCCGTTTCTCTATTTTTCTGACTGTCTGATTCTCTCTCCCAATCTAGTCTCATCTTACTCATTTCTCTCTCTTGCCATGTAGTTCCCTCACTGATCGGTGGTGTGCCGGTGGTCTGTGTCACGCACAGGTTTCTCTCTCTTTTCTGCCAACGATCACTTTTCGACGGTTCTCTCTTTCTTCTGTGACATTTTGTCGTCACTGGTTTTGTTGTGCTGGTTTTCTCCTCCAGCTGATGGTGGCTCTTCTTTGGCCTGTCATCCAGCCCCTCTTTGGCCATTCACCACTTTCTCCCTCTTCCTGCCATCTAGCCGTTCACTCTTCTTTGGGTGTGTTTGGGTGTGTCGGTGGTGTGCCAATTTTCTCTCCTATCTCCGACGACGGCTGTTCTTTGTTTAGTCTGGCCATCAATCGTCTCCTCTTTCTCTTTTTTGCTCTCTTTGTCTGTCGACTACTGTTCACTCGATTTGTCCTTGCCGGTGGTGTTCTTCCGTGTAGGGTTTGGTGTTCTCTTTGGTTGGTTAGTTGTCAGGTTTTGCTAAATACTTAATATTGCTAACCCCTTTGTTCTTTGTCTTCCAATACCATTATATACTCTATTCCATGAAATCCGACTAGGGCTTATGCGGTCAATTTTCTTTCTTGCCCTTATGTGTGGTTTTACCTTTTTGCTCTTCCATGTGGCTTCAATGTACTTGCACACGTAAACCTAGTTGACAACAATTACAACCAATACAAGGCTCTGGGAACAACACTTTATTCATTCTTTGTGTTTCTTTGCTTAGTTTTTCTAGTTTGTTCTAATTAGCTTATTACACCTAAGATTGTGTTAATTCTATAGGTGATTGATTTGATTAAAAAAAGTTGAAACAAGTAAAAAAAAGATAGAGAAAAAGGTTGAAAATAAAAGAAAAAAAAGGAAAAAGGAAGAAGAAGAAGTTATGTTTAAGTTGAGTAGTGAATCTTGATTCTTTCAATTGATTGTGTATAAGGTTGCTTATCTTTTTTTTTTTTCTTTCCAAGCCTAAAAAGGATATCTTCAATGTCTTTTAAAAGTTCTAATTTTGATATTTGCCACCACCTAACAAATTGCTCCTTGTGATTTGTTAATCTTAAGTATTTTAATTGGCAGCTGTAGAATTCACTAATTATGCAAGTATTTGGTGGGACCAATTAGTGACAAGTAGAAGGAGGAATGGTGAGAGGCCAATTCAATCATGAGAAGTGATGAAATCAATAATGCACAAGAGATTTATACTGAGCCACTACTATAGAGACTTGTATAGAAAGTTGCAGGGGCTGGTGTAAGGGTTTATGAGTGTGGAGGACTATTACAAGGAGATGGAGATAACCATAATTAGAGCTAATGTAGAAAAAGATTGAGAGGCTAACATGGCAAGGTTTATTGGTGGTTTGAACAAGGAAATTGTAGATGTAGTGGATTTGCTACATTATTTGAAGATAGAGGAGCTATTGCATAAGGTTATCAAGGTTGAGAAACAAATATAGTTCAAAGGATTCAATTTTGGGACAGCTTCTAGTTTTACATGGAAGCCAACTTGGAAAGATGCCAAAGCAACCTCAAAGTCAATAGAAGATGCAAGGCTAAAGGGATTAGTTGCTATTTCTAAAGGTAGAATTGAAATGAAATTTTATAAATCTTGTGATATTAAGTGCTTTAGGTGTCAAGGACATCGACATATTGCTTCTCAATGTCGAAATAAAAGAACTATGATCATGTTGGAGAATGGTGACATAGAAAGTATTATTTAAAGTGATAATCACATGCCACCATTGGAGGATTGTTTTGATGTTGAAGTTGAAGAACCTGTTTATGGCAATATACTAGTTATAAGTTGTTCATTAAGTATTTAGTCTAAAGATGATAATTATAAGGGGCAATGTGAATACATTTTCTATATAAGATGCCACATTAAATACAAAGTATGCAGCATGATTATTAATAGTGGAAGTTGTACTAATGTTACTAATACTTTAGTAGAGAAGTTGAATCTGGATGCCTTCAAGTATCCTAAGCCTTATAAGTTGCAATGGTTAAATGATTGTGGAGAAATTAGAGTAACCAAGGAAGTTTTAGTTACCTTTTCTATTGTCAGTTACAAGGATGAGGTATTTATGATGTGGTACCAATGCATGCTGGTCATATACTTCTTAGGCAACCATGGCAATTTGATAGGAAGGTTACTCATGATGACCACAAAAATAGATACTCCTTTGTAATTAATAAGTGGATTGTTGTATTAACTCCTCTCAAACTTATTAAAGCATATGAAGACCAAATTAAGATAACAAGAGAGTGCAAACTGAGAGAAGAACAAATGAGAGAATAAGGGTAAAAGAAAAAGAAAGAGAGTAAGAGGTCAAAGGAAAAGAGAGAAAGTGACACTAAGGGAAAAAATTCAAGCAAAAAGGTAAGGTAGAGAGAAAATTTGGAGCAAAAAGTAAGAAGGTAAGTGTGTTTGCTGGAAAAAGTGAGGTTAAGAGTACTATGATTGCAAGGCAACAACTACTTGTACTTATGTACAAAGATGTTTATTTTTTATTTAATGACTCTAATTCTTCTTTGCCAAGTGTGATTATTTCATTATTACGAAAGTTTGAAGATTTATTTCTTGAAGAGATTTCCTAGGGATTACCTCCTAATAAAGAACTCGCAAGGCAACTTGCTTTAAGAACCCTTGAATCAATTTGTTATGCACACACTAGAAAACTAGGAAACAAGTTAGGTTGATCAGATCAAAACCTTAAGGAAACCAAGTTTGGAAAGCCCCAATCTTAAGATGCCATTAAGGTTGATCACTCCCTTGATAAGTCAAAACAAAGTATTCTTTCAAGAACACAATAAAGCAAAGCAAAACTTGCTGAAAAATACCTCAATCTTCATTGATCCCATTTTACATAGTTGTAGCCTTTATATAAGCATGCAAATATTATAATCCTATAAGAAAAAGGTGTTTTTTTATCACTATATAGGAAAACCTAAATTATAAGTGATCCTTTTAATAAAGGAATACAAATCTACCTTGATTAGAAATTCTAAATCTGCCTTAATTAGGAACTCAAAATTTGCCTTGATAAGGAATTCTTAAAAAGACTACCACTAATGATATAAAGTCAAAGTAAAGACCTAACTAATGTATCAAGACTCAATTGACCCTATAAATCCAAATAAACTTAAGAAGTTAAGCCTTTTCTACATGTAATTTGGCTTTAACTTAAAATTCTACAACCCAACACAAAATCAGGCCCATTAATACAAGTTAACATGCAATTGAGCCTTCCCTTAGCTTGGTCATGCAAGTTGGACTTCTATCATGGGCTTCAAGTTTTGTTCTTCAAGTTCTAAGCCTTGTCTATCATCTTGCACATAAACATAAGCGATTACCCTTGGTGTAGCATTACAAATGTTTAGAACAGCCTTGGAATCTTCTGAAGCACACTCTTTGTCATGCAGCCCCTTGATTAAGCTTTGTAAAGCCTCTTTCATCCTTCTTATACTTGCCCTAGTCATAGGTCTATTGATTCCTTGCAAAGGATCTAGGGAATACTTGCTTTGTTGCACTTAAATAGCACGTTATTCTCCATCATTCCTCCCCTCCTCAAAAGGATTCATCCTTGAATCACCTACATCAAACAAAGATAAGTTAGCAACATTAAAAGTAGCACTAACATTACTATAGTTGCTCAGTAAGTCTAGCTTGTAGGCATTGTCATTAATCTTTTCCAAGACTTGAAAAGGCCCAACTCCTTGAGGCTACAATTTGGACTTTCTTTGTGGGGGAAATGATTCCTTCCTCATATGCACCCACACCTAATCACCAAGTTCAAAGACAACCTTCACACACCCTTCACAAATTCTGCCTTTTTCATACCATCAATGTTAGCATGCTCTTTAGTAAGCAAAGATAAAATCTCTAGTGGAGTTAAAGGATTAAAACCATAAGCAACTTTAAAAGGTGACAAGTAGTAGAATGAACAGATTTGTTATAAGTAAACCACAGAAAGCCCCATTCTTAAAGACACCATAAAGGTTGATCACTCCCTTGATAAGTTAAAACAATATATTCTTCCAAGAACACAAGAAAGCAAAGCAAAGCTTGCTGAAAAATATCTCAATCTTTATTGGTCCTCTTTTACATAGTTGTAGCCTTTATATAGGCATGTAAATATTACAATCCTATAAGGAAAAGGTGTTTCTTATCATACTTATATAGGAAAACCTTAATTACAAGAGATCCCTCTGATTAAGGAATACAAATCTACCTTGATTAGAAATACTAAATCTGCCTTGATTAGGAATCAAAAATCTACCTTGATTAGGAATTCTTAAAAGACTACCACTAATGATATAAAGTCAATGTAAAGACCTAACTAATGTATCAAGACTCAATTGACTCTACAAGCTCAAATAAACCCAAGAAGTTAAGCCTTTTCTACATATAATTCAGCCTTAACTTAAAATCCAGAACCTAACACAAAATCAGGCCCTTTAATACAAGTTAGCATGCAATTGAGCTTTCCTTTAGCTTGCTCATGTAGCTTGGACTTATATTATGGGTTCCAAGTTTTGTTCTTCAAGTTCTAAGCCTTGCCTATCAACTTGCACATATAGATAAGTGATTACCCCTGGTGTAGCATTGAAAACGTTTAGAACAGCCTTGGAATCTTCTAGAGTACCTTCTTTGTCATATAGCTCCATGATTAAGTCCTGTAAAGCCTCTTTCATCCACTTTGTCCTTGACCTAGTCGTTGTTCCACCAATTCCTTGCAAAAGATCTAGGGAATACTTGTTTAATTGCACTTGAATAGCACTTTGTTCTCCATCACCTCCATACTTGGTGTTGGCATACCAAACTAACCTGCCTATAGAGTTAATCTAGATGAAATGAGGGAGATACAAAGACAAGTGGATGAGTTAGTGCAAAAGAGATTTGTAAGGGAGAGTCTAAGCCCCTGTTTGGTCCCTATCATCTTAGTCCTAAAGAAAGATGGAACATGGTGCATTTGTGTAGATTGTCAAGCCATCAATAAGATCACTATAAATTTTAGACATCCTATCCCTAGATCAGATGATATGCTTGATAAGTTGCATGGTTTGTGAGTGTTTTCATAATTTGATTTAAAGAATGGCTATTATAAAATTTCCATGAAAGAGGAAGATAAATGAAAAACAGTATTTAAAACCAAATATAAATTATATAAGTCGTTAGTAATGACTTTTGGTTTAACTAATGCACCTACTACATTCATGAGGTTAATGAATCATGTCTTAAGTGCCTTCATAAGGAAATTTGTAGTAGTTTACTTTGATGATATTTTACTTTATAGCAAAAATTTGGATGAACATGTGAAACACTTGTATGCTATGTTCGTTGTGTTAAGAAAGAACCAACTCTATGCTAATCTTAAAAAGTACACATTTTGCATGGAATCCATTGTGTTTCTTGGTATGTTGTTAGTTCACAAGGTATTAGTATGGATGAGGAGAAGGTAAAGGCAATATGGGACTAGCCTATGCTTAAGGATGTGAATGAGGTAAGAAACGTTCATGGTTTAGCAAGTTTTTATTGAAGGTTTGTTAAGGATTTTAGTTCCATTGCTGTACCTTTAAAAGAACTTGTTAAAAAGAATATTGTTTTCAAGTAGGATGATGTGCATGATCAGACTTTTAATACTTTGAAACAAAATTAGGCAAGCCTAATTTTGATAAAGTTTTTGAGGTAGAATGTGATGCATATGGAATAGCAATAATGATTGTTTTGATGCAAGATTCCAAATCAATTGCTTATTTTAGTGAAAAGTTAAGTGGGGTAACCTTAAATTATCCCCCGTATGATAAGGAACTCTATGAGCTCCTAGCCAAGATGAGGAGAATCAAGTCAAATTTGCAAAAGATGACATTATGCAAGACTCTCAAGACCCTTATGAGCTTTAGCTAAAGACATAGTGGGGGATAACTTTTAATAAAAATACTTTGTCTAATTTTGATAAAGTTACTTTTTTAGCTTTTTTTCATTTTACTTTTGCTTTTGTGGGTGTTAAAAATCTTTTTTGTAAAGGTAACTTTATTGAAGTTGCTTTAGTCATGTGATTAACAAAGCATCTAATGCTTAAAGCATCCAAGGTAGGGTGAAACCTTAAAGGCCTTTCCCATATAAGGCCAAGTATATGAAAGGAGAGATCATCGAGCCTTAACATTAGATTGTCTTAGACATCCACTTAGCATCCTTAGAACTCTTTCTCTTTTAATAAACCCTTCTCCTTTGTAAGCAAGTAATGCCCTTTGAATAAAGCTTTTATTTCTATAGGTTCTTCTTTCTTTCTTTTATTTTTGTAAATGTTTTTAAGTGTGTTTTAAAGTATGCTTCTGTGTGCATCACTAGTCTTAGATCCAAGTAGGATAAGTGATGGTATTAGAACTGAGCATCTGATTTAGAGCTATGGGGTAAAGGTAGTATTTGATCTTATGGCAGAAAGGTCGCAATATCCTTGGGTGGGCATAATCCATTGATGATTGCACCCTATTTTAGGGCAAACTCTTCATCTTTTAGTTTTGAGTCTTTTGCTCTTAGTAGGAGGATCTTGCATTAGGGGGGAAGTAGATACCATAGAGCTTATTAGGGGAGAGAAGTCACATTGCTAGTAGCCTATGTTGTAGCGAAGCATGTTAGGGCAAAGAGGTGCAATCCATCGTTGACTACCAATCTTTAAGTTACTATGTTTCTTCTTGTTTTGATGCTTGTATCTTTTCTTATTATTCATGCCTTGTTATTTTATAGAATATTTTTGTGAAAATTTGTGCTTAATTGGTTGGTCTTCATATGAGAATTTAATTAGTTGAAAAAATGAATTAATCGAAACTCTTGAGGTAGAAACTCAAGAAGTTGAAATTTCAACTTATTTAGGTTCTTTAGATTTTGTAGATTTGATGGAGGTCCACTTGTACCAGTACCAAATAACCATGGAATTGATGCTTTACATAATCTTAGGGGTCTAATGACAAGGGTGAGATCACAAAAGGTTTGAGAAGTGATTAATAGTTTAATTTGTCAAGTCCATGAGCAAGAAGTTGTTTTGAATGATTGGTTGAGGTTGAAAGCATCAGAAAGGCCTTTTAAGGTGTTTTATGTGAGGAACGAGCAAGATAATGGCTGAGATCTTGGAGTAGGGGAAGCTAAAGGGCTAAGGAATGCATTTTGGCATGCAAGCATAATGTGTCACAATCGTCGCAACCTTGATAACATAGTAAGTCCAATAGCTAGATAGCAATAGGCATTTGGACAAACTAATTCTTTGGGATTTTAACTATCAATTGGGCTGAACTTTTACTTATTTTGAACCCCATAATGCATATAGAGTTTATTACTTTATATGGGCCTATAACTTATTAGTGAAATATGACACAAGCTCATAAAGTTTCCCAAATAACAATCCCATATGGTAATGGTAACTAGTGGTTGTGTATTGTATATGTTTATAAATATGGTTGTAACCTAAGGGGTAGACCGACATCGAAATACAACTTTACAACTACAAGAGACATTGTTTTCTCTTAAGTTTCAATACAAATGAGCATCGTGATTACTTTATAATCATTGGGTTAGAATTGTTTATTTTATAACCAATCTTAGAACGATCCTAGTGACATCAATTTTAGTGTTGGGTTCCAATTTGTTATTGAAGTTCCCAACTTCACCCTAGGATCTACTAGTCTATGATACTGAGAGGGGACTGAATCAGTATCACACCCCTTAAAAAAAACTTTGATAATTTAAGCCAAAAATGAACTCTTTCCTAGATTCAACAAAGGTAGATCTATTGTTACTTACTGATCACAATAGTCCCCAAAGTTACCTTTTAGACACCTTGCCTATAGATGAATCAGTTGTTCTTGACTAGGTCTTCTTTTAGGTTATGGGTTTCATGATTCTTTAGTTGAGTTCATAACTCAATTCAAAACATAGAATGTAAATTCAAAGCAAGCACACGAGAGATTTATGTGGTTCCATCAATGTGACATACTCCACAGTGGTAGGGATTCTTCCTCTATCGAGACAATCCACTATACCTGAAAATACCAGTGTGGTATTCCCTATGATTACAATGGATGTCTTAATCTTTTACTCCTTTCACTATTGCAAATACAAAGCAATCACAATACAAAGAGTGTCATTTACTGTGTCTACCTTTCTTCTAGCTTGTGTTGCCTCTATTTGATTTGAATAGGCTACTTCACTACCTGTTGGAAGATCACCAAAATACTCTCTAACCTCTCTTGAAGAAATCTGAAAAATTCGTTGAGTTCTTTCAAATGCTTCATTGAATTTCTTCTCTAGGTTGTCTCACAAAACTCTTGGTCTCACTGTCTCACCATTTCACCCTTTTTTGGTCTCACGGATTCTAGGTCTCACGATGTGTTCTAATGTCATGCATTTCACCCTTTTCTGGTCTCACCAATTCTAGTCTTCCAGTGTGTTTTGGTGTCACCTGTTTCACCCTTTTCTGGTCTCACCAATTCTGGTCTTTTTGTGTGTTCTGGTGTCACCCATTTCACCCTTTTCTGGTCTTATGCCTCACCTGGTCTCACATCTCACTTGGTCTCACGTCTCACCTGGTCTTACGTCTCACCTGGTCTCGTCTGCTTCAGGTTTGATATGGTCTCACCCATTCCAAGTCTGGTCTGGTCTCACCTGATCTCACGTTTCTAGGTCTCATCTGGTCTCACCATTCTGGTCTGGTCTGATCTCACTTGGTCTCACATTTCCAGGTCTCACCTGGTCTCATGTTCTGGTCTGGTTTGGTCTCACCTGTTCTCACTTTTCCAGGTTTCACTTGGTCTCATGTTTTGGTTTGGTTTGGTCTCACCTGGTCTCATGTTTCCAAGGCTCACCTTGTCTCACATTCTGGTCTGGTCTGGTCTCACTTGGTCTCATGTTTCCAGGTCTCACTTGGTCTCACATTCTGGTCTGGTCTGGGCTCACCTGGTCTCACGTTTCTAGGTCTCATGTCCTCTCTTTCTCCAGGTCTAGTCTGCTCTAACGTCTCCCCTTCTCTAGGTGTCACTATCTTATTGTGGCTACCCTTTTTTGGTCTCACTAATTCTAGTCTGTATCCCCAATGTTTATAGTGTCACTGGTGTCTCGTTTCTCCATTTTATGGTCTCTATCCATGTCCCCTTTTTCTAGTGTGTGTGTGCTCTAAAAAGAGATAAGTCTTGGTTTGTATATTGCTTTTTATGAAAACCCTATTAGGGCTTACTTGAGCTACGGTGGATTTCCTTTCTTGCCCATCCTTGTGACTTCATATTATTGTTCCATTCTTGCATTAAATCTGGTTGACAACAATTACAAGCCATACAAGGTTGTGGAAATAATAGTTATAATCAGAGTTCATATCATTTGATATCAGAGCTTTGGTCCTAACTTATGTTAGCTATCCTTTTGTCATCATCTTTTTCATAATTTCTTCATTCTTGGTTAAATTATCAATAAAAAAAATTCATGTATTTCTTGTGTTTTGCTACTACTATTCCTTCATAGAAATACCCATTAGTTAACAAAACAAAAATGGCTTCATTGTTCAATTGGTCTTTTACTCTATTATATTCGATAATCAATTGATGTCCGATTGCACTACTTATTTCATCAAATCCCTTGTCATTCTATTTGCTCTATTACCTATCTTCCTTCATCATGTCACTTTTCTAAAGAGCTATGTTTAGGTTTGATATATTCAAGTTTTGTTTGATCAAATTTAGTTTACTTAGAACCTTTTAAAAAAAGCTCTTGAGTGTTTATTATAATTGATTGTGTGAAACACATTGAATGGAGTGTAAACATGTAAGGGAGACATTTGAGAGGATTGCATTTTCTATTCTTTATCATTTTTTGTTGCTATAAACATGTCACATGATAAAACTGATAGCCTTAGAGGTGAAGTTTGAGATAATAGAGTTTATGTTTGGTGAAATGTGTGATAAAGTGGAGAGAATTGAAAGGGAGTCTAGCAGAAGACCTAGGAGGGTAACTAGGAGAATGGTACATGCACCATTAGAGTCAAAGTTTGGTGAAGAGGATGAAAATTAGTATAAAGAGGGCAATAACCTTAGAAGAAGTTATAAAGGGGGCTTTAAAGGGGTGTTGAGGTAGTAGAACAAATAACTTCTTTCCAAGGGACTTGTTCTTAAACCTCTAATTAAACCAAAGAAATAAGAAGAAAAAATACATTAGGTTAAACCTAAAAATAATAATGTTGCAAAGGTGTAAGTTAAATGTGTTGAAGAAAATGAGGAACAAATTAAATCTAATTCCAAAGATGTCAAAGAGATGTTCTTATTAAAACATTCTAGATTGGATGATAGTGAAGGTAATAGAAGTCCACTTGTACCGATACCAAACAACCAAGGAATTGATGCTTTACATAATCTTAGGGGTCCAATGATAAAGGCAAGATCACAGAAGGTTCGAGAAGTGATTGATAGTTTAATTTGTCAAGTTCAAGAGCAAGAAGTTGCTCAAAATTATTGGTTAAGGGCGAAAGCATCCCAAAGACCTTTTAACGTGTTTTATGTGAGGAATGAGCAAGAAAAAGGCTAGGATCTCGGAGTAAGGGAAGCTATGGGGCTACAAAATGAGTTTCATACCAAGTTGTGCAAGCATCAAGTGTCGTGATCACAGTAGCTTGATAACACAACAATAAGCATTCGGACAAACTATTTCCTTGGGGTTTTAACTACCAATTGGGCTAGGCTTTTACTTACTTTGAACTCCATGAAGTATATAGAGTTTAGTACTTTATATGGGCTTGTTATTTGGGAAACTTTGCAAGCTGTGTTGTATTTCATTAATATATCATAGGTCTATATGATAACTAGAGTTTGTTTATTATATATATTTATAAATATGGTTGTAACTTGGGGGGTAGATAGAGATCCGAATACAACTTTACAACTACAGGTTTCTTGTGTTTTACTACTGTTTTTCATTCATTCTATAGAAATACCAATTAGTAAAAAAAAAAAAAAAATCGGCTTTGTTGTTCAATTGGTCATTTACTTAATTATATTTGATAATCAATTGTTGTTTGATTGCACTACTTGTTTCATTGAATCCCTTGTCATTCTGTTTGCTTTATTGCCCATCTTCCTTGATCATGTCACTTCTCTAAAGAGGTAGATCTAGGATTGATACATTCAAGTTTTGTTTGATCAAATTTAATTTACTTGGAACCTTTTGAAAAAGTTCTTAAGTGTGAAATTACAATTGATTGTGTGAAAGACATTGAGTGGAGCGTTGTAAGGGAGCAATTTGAAAGGATTACATCTTCAATTATTTATCATTTTCCACTACTATAGACATGTAACATGATAAAACTAATAGGCCTATTATGGGGGGGAGGAATTAGCCATACCAGTGAAAGCCCTAAAAGTAAGTTTAAGAGAATAAAGTTTATGTTTGGTGAAATGCAGGATAGAGTGGAGAGAATTAAAAGGGAGTCTAGTAGGAGACCTAGGAGCGTAACTAGGATAATGGTACATGCACTGCTAAAGCCAAATTTTGGTGAAGAGGATGAAGATGAGTATGAAGAAGGCAATAACCTTAGTATAAGTTATAGAGGGGGCTTTAGGGGGAGTCAAGGTAGTAGAATAGGTAGAGGAATCGTGAATGATGGATATACTGAAAACCATGAGTAAAGGACTAGGAGGGAAGGAGTAGACAAAAATCTTAGTATTAAAATGAAAATACCTTCTTTCCAAAGGAAAGTCGACCCTAATGTATGTTCAGATTGGGAACATAAGGTGGAATTAATATATGAGTGCCACAACTTCTCCGAGGAAAAGAAAGTGAAGTTATTTGTGGTAGAGTTCATTGATTATGCTATAGTATGGTGGAACCAGTAGGTTACCACAAGGAGAAGAAACCATGAAAGAACCATAGAAACATAGGAGGAGCTAAAACATTTGATGAGGAAGAAATTTGTCCCTAACTCTTACTACAAGGACTTGTATAATAGGTTATAGGGTCTTATTCAAGGTTCTAGGAGTGTAGAGGAGTACCATAAGGAGATAAAAATAGTTATGTCTAGGGCTAATGTAGTGGAAGATAGAAAAGCCACAATGGTTAGATTTCTTCAAGGCCTAAATTGAAACATAGCTGATCTCATATAGTTACAACACTATGTAGAATGAGAGGACGTGGTACACCTAAATATAAGTTTGACATACCTAAACCCAAACCTATTGGGGAAAGCTAAGAGAAGGGGAAGACTAGGGACATTAGATGCTTTAGATGTTTAGGAAGGGGTCATGTAGCTTCATAGTGTCCTAACAAAAGAACCAAGTAACTTAGGGAGAACTTTATGAACTCTGATTATAACAAACCAGAACCCAACACCAAAGTTGATGTCACTAGGATATTTCCAAGGCACATTATGAAATAAAAATTCTGATCCAATGATTATAAAGTGACCACAAATCAGAATTATAGAAGGATTAGACACCACTCCTATGTAGCGCAAGTTTGAAGAAGAGAAGTTTATGAAAAACACAATCAAGAATGCAAATCAACAAGTTCATTAAAAAACCAATGAAAATATGCTCATTGTATAGAAACTTAAGAGAAAACAATGTCTCTTATAATTGTAAAGTTGTATTTTTATGTCTGGCTGCCCCTCTAAGTTACAATCGTATTTATAAACATATACAATACACAAACCCTAGTTAACAAGTTCAATTTGTCCACCAACTCTCCATTAACTACATTAGTGCAACTATCTCCATCTATGATCAAGCAACAAAGTCTATCCTAAGCTAAACACCTAGTATGGAAAATGTTTTCCTATTGCATCACTACATCATCTTCCTTAAACTGCACACTAAGGGCTCTCCTTGCTACTAAAAGCCTTCCACCATACTCTGGATACTCTATCCCTTCATCAACATTACTAGCATTGTCTAATGGTGGCATTTGGCTCTCCTCATTAGCTTTACTACTAAACTCATTGTCACTTTGATATTGTACTAGTATCAAACAACCAAGAAATTGACACTTTATATAATCTTGGGGGCCTAATGATAAGAGCGAGATCACAGAAGGCTCGAGAAATACTTAATAGTTTAATTTGTCAAGTCCAAGAGAAAGAAGTTGCTTGGAATGATTGGTTAAGGATGGAAGCATCCCAAAGGCCTTTTAACATATTTTACATGTGGAATGAGCAAGACAAAGGCTGGGATCTTGAAGTAAGGAAAGCTACGGGGCTATAGAACAAGTTTTGGACCAAGGTATGCAAACATCAAGTGCCACAATAGTAGTCACCTTGATAACATAGCAAGTCCAATGGCTGGACACCAATAGGCATTGGGACAAACTGATTCTTTGGGGTCTTAACTACCAATTCAGCTGAACTTTTACTTATTTTGAACTCCACAATGCATATAGAGTTTAGTACTTTATATGGGCTTATTATTTGGCAAAATTTGTGGGCTTATGTTATTTCACTAATAGGTCATAACCCATATAGTAATTAAGGTTTGTATATTGTATATGTTTATAGTTGAAACTTAGTGGGCAGCTAGATATAAAAATACAATTTTACAACAATAAGAGACATTTTTTTCTCTCAAGTTTCAATACAAACAAGCATCTTTTCATTGATTCTTTATGAACTTATTGATTTTTTTTCAACCTTGTGTTGAACAGGAGTGGCATCTAATCCTTCTATAATTCTGGTTTGTGGTTGCTTTATAATTATTGGGTCAAAATTGTTTATTTCATAACCTATCTAAAAACAATCTTAGTGACATCAACTTTGGTGTTAATTCCAATTTGTTATAATTGGAGTTCATATCATTTGGTATCAGAATTTTGGTTCTAACTCAAGTTAGTTATCCTTTTGTCATCATCTTTTTCATGTGTTCTTCATTGTTGGTTGAATTATCAATAAAAAAAGAAAAAAAAAACATGTGTTTCTTGTGTTTTACTGTTGTTCATTTGTCTTGCAGAAATACACATTTATTTCGAGTCCAATGGGGTTGATCAAATCAGAACCCTAAGGAAACCAAGTCTAAGAAAAGTCCCAATCTTATGATGTCACAAAGGTTGATCACTCCCTTTATAAGTTAAAACAATGTATTATTTCAAAAATACAAGAAAGCAAAGCAAAACTTGCTAAAAAATACCTTAATCTTCATTATTTTATTTTACATAGTGGTGGCCTTTATATAAGCACGTAAATATTACAATCCTATAAGGAAAAGGTGTTCTTTAATAGACCTATATAGAAAAACCTTAATTATAGGTGATCCCTCTAATTAAGAAATAAAATTCTACCTTGATTAGGAATCTTAAATTTGCCTTGATTAGGAATCCTAAATCTAACTTGATTGGGAATTCTTAAAAATGACTACCATAATGATATAAAGTCAAAGTAAAACCCTGACTAATGTATTAAGTCTCAACTAAACCTTCAAGCCCAAACAAATCAAATAAGTTAAACCTTTTTTTTTTTACATGTAATTGGGACTTAACTTCAAATCCAGCAACCCAAAACAAAATCAGGCCCATTAATACAACTTAGCATGCAATTGAGCCTTTCCATATCTTGGTCATGTAGTTTAGAATTATATCATGGGTTCTAAGTTTTGCTCTTCAAGTTCTAAGCCTTGTCCATCATCCTACACATAAAGAAAAGTGATTATCTTTAGTGTTGCATTGAAAACTTTTAGAACAGCCTTGGAATTGTTTGGAGCACCCTTCTTGTCATTCAGCTCCATGATTAAGCCTTGTAAAGCATCTTTCATTCTCTTTGTTCTTGTCCTTGTCATTGGACCACCGATTCCTACCAAAGAATCTAAGGAATGCTTGCTAGGTTGCACTTGAATAACATCTTGTTCTCCATCATTCCTCCCCTTCTCAAAAGGATTCGTCCTCAAATCACCTGCATCAAACAAAGATAAGTTAGCAATATAAAAAGTAGCACTAACATTACCATAGTTACTTGATAAATCTAGCTAGTAGTCATTGTCATTAATCCCCTCTAAGACTTAAAAAGGTCCATATCCTTAAGGCTACAATTTGGACTTTCTTTGTGGGGGAAATCACTCTTTCCTTATATGTACCCATACCCAATCACTAGGTTCAAAGACAACCTTCCTATGTGCCTTATTAACTTGCCTAGCATATTGCTCATTCTTTCTTTCAATGTTAGCCTGAACCTTGGCATGTAAATCCTTCACAAATTCTGCCTTTTTTTATACCATCAATGTTGCTTTTTAGTAGGCAAAGATAAAATCTCCAATAGAGTTAAATGATGAAAACCATACACAACTTCAAAAGGTGACAAGGAAGTAGTAGAATGAATGGATCTGTTATAGGCAAACTTAACATGTGGTAAACATTGTTCCCATTGCTTCAAGCTCTTTTGAATGATAGCACGTAACAAAGTAGTGAGTGTCCTATTAACTACCTTAGTTTGTCCAATTGTTTAAAGATGTGCAACAGTAGAAAATAAGAGTTTAGTTCCCAATTTATTCTATAAAGTGCACCAAATATGACTTAAGAACTTAATATCCCTATCGCTAAAAATAGTTGTTGCCACGCAATCCTTAAAAAATAACATAGCAATATGTGTTGCATCATTGGTTTTAGAGCATGCAACAAAATGAACCATTATGCTAAACCTATCAACAATGACAAATATGTTGTCCTTATGACTTTGAGACCTTGGTGACTCCTAAGACAAAGTCCATAGAAATATCAGTTCATGGTTGGTTAGGCATAGGTAAAGGTGTATACAAGCCATGGGGTTTAACTCTACCCTATGCTTGCCACAAATGGAATGCATATCATGCTTCATATTAGGCCAATAAAAATGCTCATGAAATATATCTAGTGCCTTTTATAATATATCGTGCAATATAAATGCTTCTTACCTTATTCGCGTTCTTCGACATAGGCTAGTCCCTTATCGCCTTTACCTTCTCCCCATCCACATTAATACCTTGTGAACTAACAACATAGGCAAGAAACACAATGGATTCCATGCAAAACGTACACTGTTTGAGATTAGCATATAGTTGGTTTTCTCTGAGCACACTGAACATAAAATGCAAGTGTTTCACATGTTCATGCAAATTCTTGCTATAAACTAATATATCATCAAAGTCAACTACTACAAATTTCCCTATAAAAGCATGTAACACATGATTCATTAACCTCATGAATGTACTAGGTGCATTAGTTAATCCAAAAGGTATTACTAACCACTCATACAATCCATATTTAGTTTTAAATGCTGTTTTCCATTCATCTCCCTCCTTTATGCGAATTTGATAATAGTCATTCTTTAAGTTAATTTTTGAAGATACACATGAACCATGCAACTCATCAAGCATATCATCTAATCTAGGGATAACATGTTTTTACTTTGTAGTAATTTTATTGATAGCTTGACAATCCACACACATATGCAATGTTCCATATTTCTTTGGAAAGATGATAAAGACAGAGCATGGACTAAGACTCTCCCTTACAAGTCCCTTTTGCACCAACTCATCCACTTGCCTTTGTATCTCCTTTGTTTCATAAGGATTAGCTCTATAGATAAGTCAATTTGGTATACCAGCATTGGGTATAAAGTCTATTTGGTGCTCAATTCCTCTGAAAAGAGGTAATCCCTAGAGAATCTCCTTAGGAAATAAATCTTCAAACTCCTACAATAATGGAACAACCACACTAGGCAAAGAGGAATTAGAGTTATTGGATGAAAAATAAACATCCTTGCATATAAGTACAAGTAGTTGTGGCCTTGCAATCATAGCACTCTTAACTTCACTTTTCCTAACAAACACACTCACCTTCTTACTTTTCTCTCATTTTTACACACTTTTTTCCCTAAATTTTCTATATGCCTCACACTTTTCACTTGAATTTTCTCCTTAGCCTTACTTTCTCTCTTTTTCTTTAACCTCTCACTCTCTTTCTTTTTCTTTTCCCCTTGTTCTCTTTTTTGTTCTTTTCTCATTTTGCACTCTTTTGTTATCTTAATCTAATCTTTATATGCTTGAATAGGTTTGAAAGAAGTTAATACAATAGTCCAATGATTAATTACGAAAGAGTATTTGTTCTTGTGGCCAACGTGAGTAACCATCCTATCAAATTTCCATAGTCACCTAAGAAGTATATGACCAGTATGCATTATGCCACATCACAAATAGCCTCATCCTTGTAATTGTCAATAGAAAAGGAAACTAAAACTTGCTTGGTTACTCTAATTTCACCACAATCATTCATCCATTGCAATTTATAAGGCTTAGGATGCTTGAAGGTATCCATATTCAACTTCTTTACCAATAAAGTATTAGCAACATTAATACTAGTTCTACTATCAATAATCATGCTACATACCTTGTCTTTAATGTGGCATCTTGTATAGAAGATGTGCTCACGTTACTCCTCATTATTATCATCTTTAGGCTGAAAACTTAGTGCATGCCTTGCAACGAGCATATCTCCATAAACACGTTCTTCAACTTCAACATCAGAACAATCCTCTAATGGTGGCATGTCATTATCACTTGAACAAATACTTTCTATGTCACCATTCTCCAACATGATCATAGCTCCTTTATTTGGACATTAAGAAGCAATATGCCTATGTCCTTAACACCTAAAGCACTTAACATCACAAGATTTAGTACATTTAATTTTGGTTTTACCTTTAGGAGTAGCAACTGATTCCTTTGCCCTCATATCCTTTTATGACTTTAAGGCTGCTTTGGCATCTTTCCAAGTTGCCTTCTATGTAGAACTAGAAGCTGACCCAAATTTGGATCCTTCCTTTAGACTTGAGTATTTCTCCACCTTGATAGAACTTCTCCATCTCCAAATAGAATTGGAAATCCACTACATTCACAATTTCCTTGTTCAAGCCACTAATAAACCTTGCCATGGTAGCCTCTTCATCTTCCTATACATTAGCTTTAATCATGGTTATCTCCATCTCCTTGTAATAGTCCTCCACACTTATAGACCCTTGCATCAGCCCCTACGACTTTCTATGCAAGTCTCTACGGTAATGGGTAGGTATAAATCTCTTGTGCATTACCGATTTCATCATTTCCTATGATTGAATTGACCTCTCACCGTTCCTTCTTCTACTTATCACCAATTGGTTCTACCAAATACTTGCATAATCAGTGAATTTTATAGTTGCCAATTTTACTTTCTTCTCCTCAAAATAATTATGGTAATCAAATACATGTTCAACCTTTCTCTCCCACTTTAAATAATGTTCAAGATCATTCTTCCCTTGAAATGTTGGAATCTTCATCTTTATGCTGTCCAAATTACTCTCTCTTTCAGAAACAGACTTCTTACCTCTCTTCTTGAGCTTAATTCTTTATAGTTTGATTCTTCCTCATCTTCTTCCTCAATCACATGCCTTCTAAAGGATTTGGATTTGTTAGGTGATTGGAACTCATCTAGCCTTGCATTTATCAACTTAAATTGCTCGGTGACAACCGTCATCCAAATCTTCACATCTATATCATGCACTTCTCCTTCACTACTCATGTTTACAACATACAGAAACAAGTTAGTAATTAAAAGAAATTTGTTCCACACACACTCCTTCATATGTTTGCCCTCATGTTAGACTATAATCACTTGCGTTTCACTTTAGTTTGGCTTTTCTTGATGATGATCTCACCTCTCTTGCCTTTTACCACTTAAGCTAGGCCCCCTTTATGTTTTTGAAAGACTTAGATCAACAAATCACAAAGAGCAGTTTGTTAGATAGTGGCAAATCTCAAAATCAAAATTTTTAAAAGAGATTTAGGATGTCCTTTGTTGACTTGGAGAGAAAAAAATATTAGATTTGCAACCTTATATACAATAGGTTAAAAGAATCAAGATGCATTATTTAGCTCAAACACAACTTCTTCTTCCTTTTTTTTTCTTCTTTTTTTTTCAACCTTTTTTTTTTCAAATCAAGTCAAACACCCATGAAATTAATACAACTTCAAGAGTAATAAGTTGATCAGTAAGTAAAGAAACACAATGAATGAATAAAGCACAAAGAAAAGTACTAAAAAAAGATGGAAAAGGGATATATGACTTATTTCTAGAACTAAAGCTCTGATACCAAATGATAAAGAACTCACTAGGTGACCTGCCCTAGGAACCCTTGAATCAATATGTTATGCACACCCCAAAAGGCTAGGAAACAAGTTGGGTTGATCAGATTAAAACCCTAAGGAAAACAAGTCCAAAAAAAGTCCTAATCTTAAGATGCCACAAAGTTTGATCACTCCCTTAATAAGTCAAAACAATGTATTCTTTCAAGAACACAAGAAAGCAAAGCAAAGCTTGTTGAAGAATACCTCAATCTTCATTATTCCATTTTACATAATGGTAGTCGTTGTATAGGCATGTAAATATTACAATCTTATAAAGAAAAGGTGTTTCTTAACATACCTATATAGGAAAACCATAATTATAGGTGATCCCTCTAATTTAGAAATAAAATTCTACCTTAATTAAGAATCCTAAATCTGCCTTGATTAGGAATCCTAAATCTACCTTGATTAGGAATTCTTAAAAATGACTACCACTAATGATAGAAAGTTAAAGTAAAACCTTAACTAATTTATCAAGCCTCAGCTAAACCTTTAAGCCCAAACAAACCAAAGTTAAGCCTTTTTTTTTTTTACATGTAATTCGGACTTATCTTCAAATCTAGCAACCCAAAACAAAATCAGGCCCATTGATACAACTTAGCATGCAATTGAGCCTTTCCATAGCTTGGTCATGTAGCTTGGACTTATATCATGGGCTCCAAGTTTTGTTCTTCAAGTTTTAAGCCTTGTGCATTATCTTGCACATAAAGATAAGTGATTATCCTTAGTGTAGCATTGAAAACTTTCAAAATAGTCATGATTAAGCCTTGTAAAGCCTCATTCATTCTCTTTGTCCTTGCCCTAGTCATTGGACCATCGATTCCTTCCAAAGGATCTAGGGAATACTTGCTTGGTTGCACTTGAATAGCACCTTGTTCTCCATCAAGAACCCTAAGGAAACTAAGTCCTAAAAGTCCCAATCTTAAGACGCCACAAAGGTTGATCAATCCTTTGATAAGTCAAGACAATGTATTCTTCCAAGAACACAAGAAACTTGGCAGCACTACCTTTGTCCTAAGGAATTTGTATCCATACTAATCTTGAGTCACTAAAACGTTTGAAGGGACAAGGTAAATTAAACAAAGGACATGCAAAGTGGATAGAATTCATAAAAAATGTGGTTACTGATGCATTGTCTTGTAGGTACACCTTAATTAGCACCTTAAGCACTAGATTATTAGGTTTTAAGCACGTCATTGACTTGTATGCTATAAATGCTGATTTTGGTAATATTTATGTTGCTTATGAGAATAAAGGCTTTGGTAAATTCTATAGACATAAGGGTTACTTGTTTTGGGAAAATAAATTATGTTTTCCTCTAGGGTCCATTAGAGAATTGCTTAGGCGAGAGACTCATAGGGGAGGTTTGATAGGTCATTATGGTATTCAAAAGACTTTAGATGTTTTGAGTGCACATTTCTTTTGGCCACATATGCAATGAGATGTTAAACAAATTTGTGTAAAATGTATCACGTGTAAGCAGGCTAAGTCTAAAGTATTACCCTATGGTAAGTACATGCCTTTGGAGGTCCCTAGCAAACCTTGGATTGCTATTTCAATGGATTTGGTGCTTGGTTTACTAAGATCCAAAAAGGGCTAAGATTATATCTTTGTTGTGTTTGACAAGTTTTCCAAGATGGTGCATTTCATCGATTGCCATAAAATGGATGATGTCACACAAATTACTAACCTATTTTTCAAAAAAATTGTCAAACTTCATGGAGTACCAAAGAATATTATGTTTGATCACGATACCAAGTTTCTGAGTCATTTTTGGAGGATAGGTAAGCTTGGTATAAAATTGTTTTTTTTTTTTCCACAATGTACCATCCATAGCCTAATGGTTAAACTGAGGTAGTCAATCATACTTTTGGTACTTTACTACATGCTATAATTGGTAAAAATTCTAACACTTGGGAAGAATGCTTACCATTCATGGAGTTTGCCTACAATAGAGCTATGCATAGTGCCATTGGTTATTCATCATTTGAATTAGTTTACAGTTTCAACCCTTTGACACCATTGGATCTAGTGTCATTGCTTATGCAAGAAAAAGCCAATTTAGATGGGTAGAAAACAGCTAAGGTGGTATGTTAAGTTCATGACAAGGCTAGATTGAATACTAAAAAAAGGAAAAAGCAATATGCCACTCAAGCCATTAAGGGACAAATACATGTCATCTTTTTGCTAGGAGATTGGGTTTGGGTGTATATGTGGAAGCAATGACTTCCACAACATAGAAAGAACAAGTCATAACCTAGAGGAGATGGACATTTTTTAGTTGTGGCTAGAGTATGACTAATGGAAGCCATATTCAACCAGCTCAAATCAATAAGGGAGTTAATGCTTTGCAAAACCTTAGAGGACCAATAATAAGGGCAAGGTCAAAGAAAATAAAAGAAGCTCCCAACAACTTGTTGTGCGACATTTACTATCAAGAAGTTGCTAGGTACGAGTTAAAGATGATAGAGGCTTTACCAAGGCTTGCAAATGTGTCATTTGTGGAGGAATTTGAGAACCATGGCCTTAGGAAGGAAGTTGGATTTTGAGCCCATGTTTGGCCATTTAAATGTGTTATTTTCATAGGTTATATTGTTATATAGTGGGTTAGATGAATTTCAACATCTTAATGGTTATTTTCATGGGTTTTATTATTATTAGCTAGGGTTTTGGGGGGGTTAGTATGTAAAAAGGACAAAAAAGGTGGTTGGAAGAGGTAGACCCATTTTCACAAATATATGAGCTATTTTCTCTGGTTCTTTGAGAACTAATTCTAAACTTTCATACTTGAGTGTGTTGGTTCAATAGAATTATCTTCTTCAACATTGTTGTTATTAGGAATGACATCTAAATCCTATAGTTCTGGTTCTTGGTTGTTTATAATCATTGGTCAAAACTTTAAATCCCTTAACCTTTATTAGAATGATCCTATACCAAAATTGGTGTTGGGTTCTATTTACATATAATTGAAGTTCATATCAATGACAACACCTATCAACCTGACTTACCAGTTGAGTATGATGTGAGTTCAACACTTAATGTTTCTAATCTTTCCTTGTTTGATGATATAGGTTCATATTTGAGGACAAATCATATTGAGGAGAGGGGAAATGATGGAAGTCCACTTATACCAGTACCAAACAAACAAGGAATTGATGGTTTACATAATCTTAGGGGTCCAATAACAAGGGCAAGATCACAAAAGGCTTTAGAAGTGCTTAAGAGCTACATTTGTCAACTCCAAGAGCAAGAAGTTGCTTAGAATGATCAGTTGAGGATGGAAGCATCCCAAAGGCCTTTTAACAAGTTTTATGTGAGGAATGAGTAAGACAAAGGTTGGGATCTTGTAGTAGAGGAAGCTATGGGACTATAGAATGAGTTTTAAAACAAGGCATACAATCATCAATTGCCACGATTGCAACAGCCTTGATAACACAGCAAGTTTGACGAGTAGACACCAATAAGCATTGGGACAAACTAATTCTTTGGGGTTTTAACTACCAATTGGGCTAGGCTTTTACCATATGGGGTTGTCACCTAAACATTTTGGTATAGTCCATTCTTGGATAAGCTTAACCTTCTCAATATCAACCTTAATGCCATGATGAGTCACAAAATACCCTAAGAAAATGACATGATTAGTGAAAAATGTACATTTCTTCAAGTTAGCATATAAATTTTCTTTCCTCAACACATTTAGCACATAATACAAGTGTTTGACATGAGATTCTAAAGAACAACTGTATACTAAAATATCATCAAAATAGATCACTGCAAATTTCCCTAGGAAAGGTATCAAAACATGATTCATTAATCTCATGAACTTGTTAGGTGCATTAGTTAATCCAAATGGCATAACCAACCACTAATACAAACATTGTTTAGTTTTGAATGTAGTTTTCCATTCATCACCTACCCTAATTCTAATTTGGTGATATCCACTTTTAAGATCAATTTTTGAAAAGAAGCATACATCATGCAATTCATTAAGCATCTCATCAAGTTTAGGTATAGGGTGTTGATACTTAACTATAATTTTTTTAATGGCTTGAAAGTTGACACACATTCTCCAAGACCCATCTTTCTTTGTCATTAGCAACACAGGTATTACACATGGACTCATGCTTTCTCACACATACCCTTTTTTCATCAATTCCTCAGCCTGCCTTTAAAGTGATTTTGTCTCCTCCTCCGAGTTACTCCACTATGTTGGCTTGTTGGGAATAGCTGCTCCAAGTACTAGGTCAATACAATGTTCAATTCCCCTTTGTGGTGGCAACCATCTTGTAAATCCTCAGGGAATAGTTCATCAAAATCTTGCAATAAAGAAAAAAACAACACTAGGAACACGAGAGGTACTGTTAGTGTTAACAAGGTAGGCATCTTTATAAAGTATCAAATACACTTGCTACCTAGCTTGGAAGGTAGCTTTCACATCAACTTCCTTGGCATACACACTTACTTATTATTGCTCAATTTTATTTTGTACCTTACCACTCTTATGTTTAGCACTCTCTCACCTTTTTTCTCTTTCACTCTCATTTTTCTCTCCACTCTCTTTCCTTTCACTCCTTTTCTTTTGTTTATTTTCAAAAAGTCTCAATTGGTCTTCATTAACTTGTTTAGGAGTTAATGGTGTGAGTGTAATGGGTTTTCTCTCCATGGTGATGTATACCTATTTTTCTACCCATCGTGTGTTACCCTCTTATCAAATTCCCACGACCATCTTAATAGGAAATGACCAACTTACATAGGCACAACATAACAAGTAACCTTATTCTTATAGCTACACCTAATATAGAAAATATTTTCTATTTGCATCTCAACATCATACTCCTTAACCTGTGCACTTAGGGCTTTGGATACTCTATCTATTCATCAACATCACTAGCATCATCTAGTGGTGGCATTGGGACCTCCTTACTAGCTTCAATACTAGACTTATAGTCACCATTCTTCCTAAGGTACATGGTTCTCTTGTTAGGATACTGTGAAGCCACATGACCCCTTCCCAAACATCTAAAGCATTTAATGTCCCTAGTTTTTCCCTTCTCTTGGCTTTTCCCCCTAGATTTGGGTTTCGTTATCCCAAACTTATATTAAGGGGTTGGTTTCTTCTCAATTTCTCACAAAATATAGAACCCAAGCCAAAGCTAATTCTAAAACTACCCCTTTTCTTAAGTTGTCTTTCCACCTTCTTGGCAAGGTGTACCATGTCTTCTAACTCTACATAGTGTTGTAACTTTATTAAATCAACTATGTTTCGATTTAGGCCTTAAAGGAATCTCACCATGGTGGCTTCTCTATCCTTCATTACATTAACCTTAACCATAGCTATTTTCTCTTTATGGTACTCTTCTACACACCTAAAACCTTGAGTAAGGCCCTGTAACCTATTATACAAGTCCTTGTAATAAGAGTTAGGGACAAATCTCCTTCTCATCAAATGTTTTAGCTCCTCCCATGTTTCTATGGTCCTTTTAAGGTTTCTTATCCTAGTGGTAACTTGCTGGTCCCACCATAATACATCATATTCAATGAACTCTACCACAGCTAACTTCACTTTCTTTTCCTTGGAGAAGTTATGGCACTCACATATTACTTCCACCCTATGTTCCCAATCCAAATAAACATTAGGGTCAATTTTTCCTTCGAAAGAAGGTATTTTCATCTTAATACTATTAAGATTTTTGTCTACCTTTGCTTCCCTTCTAGTCCTCCACTCATAGTTTTTAGTATACCTATCATTCTTGATTCCACTACCTCAAACCCCTTTATAACTTCTATTGAGGTTATCGCCATCTTCATACTCATCTTCATCCTCTTTACCAAACTCTAACTCTAATGGTGCATGTTGGTGCTAGCTACCCTCCCCGATCTCTTGCTAAATTCCCTTTCAATTCTCTCCATTCTATCCTGTATTTCACCAAACATAAACTCTATTCTCTCAAACATCCTCTTTAGGGCTTTAATTAAAAAAATTTAAGGTTTGGTACGGCTAATTCCTCCTCCCTTTTAGTAGGGCTATCAGTTTTATCATGGGACATGTTTACAGTAGCAGAAAAAGATAAATAACAGAAAATGTAATCCTCTCAAATCACTCCTCCACGTGTTTACACTCCACTCAATGTGTTTCACACAATAATTTGTAATTTCATAGTCAAGAGCTTTTTCAAAATGTTTTAAGTAAACCAAATTTGATCAAACAAAACTTGAATATATCAATCTTAGACCTACCTCTTCAAAGAAGTGACTCAATCAAGGAAGATAAGCAATAAGGCAAACAAAATGACAAGGAATTCGATGATATAAATAGTATAATTGGACAATAAGTAAATACATTTATTTATCATAAGTTGGATAATTTAATGTTGCCCCACTTAATTTCTCACTAAAGAATGCAATAGGTCATTTCTCTTGCATAAGAACTCCCCTAATCCCAATGCCTAATGCATCACATTCAATTTTAAGGAACTTAGAAAAATTAGGCAAAGTAAGAAGTGGTGCATTACACAACTTAAACTTAAGCAAATCAAAGGCATCTTGTTGTTCCTTACCTCACTTGAAGCCCACACTCTTTTTAGTCACCTCAATCAATGGTGTGGCTATTTCCAATTCAAAGATTAAGGCCATATTCTCTTTGGGTAGTCCATGGCAAAGTGCCCAATTGCTTTATACCTAAAGCACTTCAAACTCCTCTACATTAGACTTCTTTTCTTTCTTCATTGGGGCTATTCTTATTTCATAAGTCATTAATATGCTGTGCAAATCATTTAAGGGTAGCCTATCTAAATCTCTATCTTCTATAGAGAAAATTTTGGCATTGTAAACTTCTGGTAAGTTCTAACTATCTTTTCTACCACAGTATAATCATTGATCTACTCTCCATAGCCTTTAATGGAGTACACAATTTCGTTGACTCTTGTGAAAAAGGCATTTATAGATTCATCATTCTGCATCTTTATGTGTTTAAATTTGCTCCTTTAGATTTGTAGTTTGGCTTCCTTTACAAACTTGTCTCCTTCATAAAAATTCTTCAATTTGTCCCAAATTTGTTTGCCTATCTTGCACCCTATCACTTTGGTGAATTCTTTGTTTGATAAGGAGGCATACAAGGCATTTCTTGCCTTTCCATTAGACTCCAAATTCTTCTTATCAATAAGCATCATAGCATCACATTCAACAAATTCAAATACATTCAGACCAAGTGACATCAGATATGAGAGCATTTTATTCTTCTATAACTGATAATTCTGTTTATCAAAAGCCAGAATGCCCTTGCTGTTAACATGTTCATACTATCTGTGATATCAACCAATAACAATTCATGGCAGCAACAACAAGTTTAGATAAAAGTAGACAAAATGGATCAACAGAGGAAACCAACTTTGATACCACTTGATAAGGACCTTCTTAGGTCTCATGTTGAGAGGGGGAAGGGGTCAATCAATGTGAGATGCTTGCCTTTTACAAATCTTTTTAGATTGTGACTTGTTAGAGTAGATGATCCAATTTTTATCTTTCTTCTTTATGTGAGATAGGTCATATAGATATCAATCAACTGCAAGCACCCAAGAACACATAGCAATTTTTACGTGGTTCACCTACAATATGTGAGCTACATCTATAATGCGATAGGATCACTCCTAAATCACACAATCCACTCTTATTATCAAGGGATACAGTTAATGTCATGGAAGGATCACTCCTTAACCACTTACAATGATCTCTCAATCTCTCCAAGGGTATCCCACCCTTTTTTAAAAGGTTTGTGACAAATACTTTCCTAAGAAGGATCACTTAATATGCACAGGCTGCTAATGCAGAACATGGATCTTCTCTTTCATTTGTTGTCGGTGCTATCTTACCTGCTACCTTAGTAGGTTACCTCACATGCTACCTTAGCAGGTTCTCTTCCCCTACTAATGCTGCTTGCCCTCCTGTTGGGGCAAGTTTTCTCCTCTGACTACTGGTGCTGCTTGCCTTGTTATTGGTTCTACATGCTGCTAGTTATGATTCACCTGTTGCTAGTTGATGTGTTGGTCATGCTTGCTACTGCAACTAGTTTTGCTACTAACAGCTTTCTCCCTTATTGGTGGCTACTGCCCCTTTTCCTTTAGGTGGTTGTGGCACCTTCTCCTTGATCAGTTTGCTAGTTGCTGCACCTTTCTTTGATTGGTTGCTACAACTTCTTTGTATGAGTGATTGATGGGTTACTGCACGTTCTCCTTTGGTTTGGTATGGTTGTTGCATGCCTTTTTCTTCTCCCTTTGGTTTGGCATGCTTCTGCCTACTTCTTTTCCCTTTGGTTTGACCAGCTGCTACCTTCTTCTCCCTTTGGTAGGGTTGCTGGTTACTATAACTCCTCCTTTGGTTTGTGTGACTACCTCCTTCTGTGGTGGCTACTATCACATCTTGGCTGGCTACACCTCTCATTGGTGTTACACTCTTGGCCAGTTGCTACTGCACCTTTCTAGGCTAATCACTCTCTTTTTGGTCGCTACTGCTCTCTTTGACGTTCTCTCTTTGCAGTTGGTTGGTCTCTTTTTTGTAACACACCCCCATCTTGAAAGATGTATGGATGTACTTATAGGCTTTGAGATTTAGGGTTGCACAATCATTAATGGTTAGCATTGATTCCTAAGGGTTGCCCTACAATCAACGGCTAGATTTGATTCCTAAAATTTAGGGTCAATGGTCAAGGATCAACGGTCAAGGATCAACGATCAGCCTTGACCCCTAAAATTTAGGATCAACGATTAACATTGACTCATTGACCTTAGAGTTGACCTTCCATTAATGGTATTTACCAAGAACTTCTCTACATCTCAACAACATTCAAAACATTAAATCAACATGAACAATTGTGTGAAATGCATTGACAACAAACCCATCATTAGCCATCAAAGATGGGCTCAACACAGAAGAGAAAAGAAAGCTACAAAAATGTGTCTTGTAGAAGAGAAAAGGGAGTTGTAAAGATGTGTCTTCCAAAAAAAGAATTGGTAGCTACAAAAACATATCTTGCAAAAAAGAAATAGGAGCTACAAAAACATGAGTTGCAAAAAAGAGTGTGCAGCAGCATCCAGGAGGAAAGACAGTAATAGCATCTAGGAGGAGAGAGTATAGGGGCATCTAGGAAAGGAGACCTTTAACCCAAGGAGTTTGTCATTCATATTGACCATGAATCTTTGAAGCACTTCAAGGGACAAGGAAAGTTGAACAAAAGACATGCCAAGTGGATTGAATTCATTGAGACCTTTCCCTATATCATCCAATATAAACAAGGTAAGGAAAATATGGTGGCTAATGCATTATCTCGTAGGTATGCCCTTATCTCTACACTTACTCCAAACTTATTAGGATTAAAACATATTAAGGATTTATATGTGAATGATCTAGACCTTCCTAATGTGCATGGAGCATGTGAGACATTAGCCTTTGAGAGGTTTTATAGGCATAAGGGTTTCTTATTTAGGGAAAATCATTTATGCATGCCTATGAGTTCTTTGAGGGAGTTGGTTGTAAGAGAAGCTCATGAGGGTGGTTTAATGGGTCATTTCAGAGTTAGGAAAACCCTAGATGTCCTAAATGAACATTTCTTTTGGCCACACATGAAACGAGATGTTGAGAGGATATATGAGAAATGCATAACATGTAAATCGGCTAAATCTAGAGTTTTACCTTATGGCTTGTATACCCCTTTACCCATACCTAGCCATCCTCGGGTTGATTTATCTATAGACTTCGTACTAGGATTGCCACGAGCAAAAAGGGGTAGGGATTCTGTATTTGTTGTTGTTGATAGATTTTCAAAGATGGCACACTTCATCCCATGCAATAAAACTGATGACACAAACAATGTGGCTGACTTATTTTTTAGAATAGTAGTACTTTTGCATGGCATGCCATGAAGCATTGTTTCAAACTGGGATACAAAGTTCCTAAGCTACTTCTGGAAGACTTTATGGGGTAAGTTAGGTACTATACAATTGTTTTCAACTACTTGTCATCCACAAATTGATGAGCAGACTGAGGTGGTTAAACAAACTCTTTTTACTCTTTTACGCGCTAATATTTGAACAAATTTGAAACCATAGGAAGATTGTTTACCATATATGATGAGAACCATAAAGATGATGGGTGGAAGGCTTCAATGGATGCAAAAGGTCCATTACACATTTTAGAAGGCCCAATAACACAAGATAAAGCTTCAATGGATGCAAGAGGTCCATTGTACATTCCAGAAGGCCTAATAACACCAACTAGAGCTTCGATGGATGCAAGAGGCCCATTGCACATTCCAAAAAATCCAGTAACATGAGCTAGAGCCAAAAAGATTGAAGAAGCACTAAATGGGCTGATTGAGGACATTCAGGCCAACCAAGCTTTAAATGGTGCGAATTTAAGTTTGAGAAAGAGTCCAGGCTTAATTAATATAATTGGAATACTTAAAGTCAAACTAAGTAAAAGCATTCACTCCTAAATAGGACTTTATTGTCTATGTTGGAATTTGTCCATAGTTAGGAATTACTCCAAAATAAGGATTTGTCCTAAGTAGGAATTTGTGCCTCTTTAAGATTTCTATCTTATCCTATAAATAGGCACCCTTGTAAGCTCTAGAAAATTAGAAAACTTTGAGTGAAATAGAAAGCGAGGGTTTTTCTCCCTCAATTCTTTTAAGGACTAAAGAACTTATCAAGAGTACTTCTTCTTATGGCATTCCAATCGACTTATCACTCCTAATTCCTTTCTTTTTTGAAGTGTGACATCAATATCCTTCTTTAATACCTTAGGTTTATGTTCCTTTGAATGGTGGGTCTAGGGTTTGTGTTATTAAACTTTGGTTTAACTTTCCTAGTTGTTCTTTGATTCCTTGTATACATTGGGTCCCTAAGCCATGTCTTTTTGGGGTTTTTGCATCAGTTGGTATCATAACCTAGTTCTAAATCAGGTTGATTCCACGTACTCTTCAATTTTCTACCTTGTGATTTATTTATTTTTGTTTAGTTTGTCTATTATGTGCATTATCATTTAAATGCACAAATCTTTTTGTTTGACATCTTTCTCTCTTTGCTTGTATGTTTAAGCTCATAAACATGTTAATTTCAATTCTAATTACTGTATCTAAGTATTCTATCATTGTTTTTTGTTGAAAAAAAAAAGAAAAAGAAAAAAAATGAAGGAAAAAGAACAAAAGAAAGAGAATATCAAATTCAAGTTATTGTAAGGTTAATAGTTTGGTCATATCGGCCACAATAATAATAAAGTTTTTTTTGCTCAACTCCAATTCTACCATCTATTTCCTATTTTGTTACCTAAATTTGTCCTCTAGGTTGTACTACCCCTGTCTTGATTTTTGTGAGTTTAATTCATTAAATTCGTTTGCCTTGATATCCTTTTTCATTTTTGATTCCTTGTTCTCCAATTTATTCAATTCTATGCCATTTATCTTATTTTGTTCAAAATCAATACCTTTGATTTACATTGTTTAGTTCTTTATGAAGTTCAAAGGGGAAATCCAAGTGGTAAAAGGTAAGAGTGAAAGTTCATATAAAGAAAAAGCCATAAAGCATGTAAACATAAGGAAGTGTGACACCATCTTTTGAATGACATATGTGAGGGAGTGTTCTGTGAGGTATCCTTATTATTTTGTATAGAAGTAATACTATGATGTCCAAAGATAAAGGTACAGCTTAGTAGTGAGCTAGTAATGTGTGCTTCATGATCAAAGCAATGCAACAACAATTTGAGCGCATGAATACCAAATTTAATGATATGAGGGAGAGGATGAAGGAGCAAGCTACTACAATAACAGAGTTGCAAAAGAGGCATGGGGAATATAAGGCTCCTAAAGCAAAAAGGCAATTGAGACATGCCTATGACCATGAAGATGATGTAGAAGATGATGAATTTGGTGATCAAACTACTGTGGTTAGAATTGTTAACAATAAAAGGGATTGAAGAGAATTTGGGAATTAAGACACCTATGACCATAATTTAGGCAATATTAAAATGACAATTCCTTCATTCTAAGGTAAGAATGGTCTTGATGCATACCTAGAATGAGAGCATAAGGTTGAATTGGTCTTTGACTACCACAACTATTCCAAGGAGAAAAAGGTAAAGCTTACTGCAGTTGAATTTACTGATTATGCTATTATTTGGTGGGATCAACTTGTTTTGACTAGAAGAAGGAATCATGAGCAACTTGTTGATACATGGGAAGAGATGAAGGCTATGACGAGGAGGAGGTTTCACTATTATAGGGAGTTGTACCAAAGGCTACAAGGGCTCACTCAGGGCACCAAAAGTGTGGAGGACTACCATAAGGAGATTACCATGATTAGGGTAAATGTAAAAGAAGATATAGAGGCAACCATGGCTTGATTTCTGCAAGGGCTGAATAGGGACATAACAAATGTGGTTGAATTGTAACACTATGTGGAATTAGAAGACACGGTGTATATGACAATGAAAGTTGAAAAGCAACTTAAATGAAAGGGCTCCACACAGTTTGGGTAGAATTTGGGTTCTACCTCATCTTGGAAGCCAAATTGGAGTAAAAGGGACAAGATGGCCAATTACAAGTCCAAAGCCGAGCTACCCAAGCACATGAATATGGGTTCTAGCAAGGAGACAGGTAATTTTGAAATCCAAGTAAGTAAAAATAGAGATGTTAAATGTTTTAAGTGTTTGGGTAAGGGTCACATTTCATCTCAATATCCAAATAAGTGTGCAATGATCTTGAGAAGTAATGGTGATGTTGAAACTAAAAATGAATCAGATGATGATTCTGTGCCATCATCAGAGGGTGAAAGTGATGGAAAGGAGTATCTGGTTAACAAAGTAGCTCTTGTTACAAGGTGAGCATTGAATGAGCAAGTAAAGGAAGAAAATGAGGTGCAATGAGATAACATCTTTTAGACAAGGTGTCTCATCAAAGATAAGGTATGTAGTATGATTATCGATGGGGGGAGTTGCATTAATGTTGCTAGGATAACTATGGTTGAGAAGCTAGATTTACCTACTATGAAGCATCCTAGGCCATATAAGCTTCAATGGTTGAATGAGAGTGGTGAAGTCAAGGTAAATGAGCAAGTGCTCATGTCATTTTCTATTAGAAGGTACCATGATGAATTTTTATGTGATGTTGTACCTATGCATGCGGGCCATATTCTACTAGGAAGACCATGAAAATTCAACAGGCAAGTTATGCCTGATGGCTTCAAGAATCAATATTCCTTTGTAATAAATGAAAAGCCTTAATCTTGTACCATTATCACCTCAACAAGCTTATGAGGATCAATTGAGGATTAAAAATAAGAGTGAACAGAAAAGTGATATTGATAAAAAAGAAAAGAGAGGAGAAAACACGAGGATACTACAAGAGAAAGAGAAGAAAAGAGAAAGTCTCTATGCAAAAGCAAGTGATGTCAAAAGAGCATTTTATGCCAAACAGCTTATGATCATACTTTTGTACAATGAGGCTTATTTTAACACTAACAAGTTTGACCCAGCTAATGTTGTTGTTGCTCTATTGCAAGAATTTGAAGACATATTTCCTGACAATGTCCCAAGTGGGTTACTACCTAATAGAGGAATTGAGTTTCAAATTGATTTCATCCTAGGTGCATCCATCCCTAACTAGCTAGCATATAAGAGTAATCCTAAGGAGACAAGGAGCTTCAAAGGCAGGTTGAGGAGCTTATTTCCAAAGGATATGTGAGGGAAAGTATGAGTCCATGTGCTGTTCCTATCCTACTTATACCCAAAAAAATGGGACTTAGAGGATGTGTGTTGATTGTCAAGCAATCAACAAAATCACTGTAAAGTATCATCACCCCATACCTAGATTAAATGACATGTTGGATGAATTGCAGCATGGTTCATGTGTCTTTTTTTAAGTTTGATTTGAAAAGTGGATATCATCATATTAGGATGAAAGAGGGAGACAAGTGGAAAACAGCTTTCAAAACTAAGTATGGTTTGTATGAATGACTTGTTATGCCATTTGGTCTCACTAATGCACCAAGCACTTTTATGCACTAACGAATCATGTTTTGTGTCCATTCATTAGTAAATTTGTAGTGTATTTTGATGATATTTTGGTCTATAGTAAAACCCTAGAAAAGCATCTTGATCATTTACATTCTATTACAAGTGTTTTACATTTTGAAAAATTGTATGCTAACTTACAGAAATGTTCCTTTTGTACTAATCAGATCACATTTCCTGTCTATGTTGTCAGTGCTGAAGGTATTAATGTTGGCAAGAAAAAGTTTAAGGCAATTTGAGATTTGCCTACGCCTAAGTCAATTAGTGATGTACGTAACTTTCATGGTCTAGCTAGTTTCTATAGATGCTTTGTTAAGGACTTTAGCACCATTGCTGTACCACTCATTGATCTTATCAAAAAGAACATGAGTTTAAAGGTGGCGTAGTGACCAAGACAAGGCTTTTAATTACATCAAGGAAAAATTAAGTTCTGCACCCTTACTTGCTTTACCTAACTTTGCAGAAGCGTTCAAGATTAAGTGTGATACTTCAGGCATGGCATTAAAGCTGTTTTGATGCAAGAAAGGCATCCAATTGCTTACTTTAGCAAAAAGCTAAATGGAGCAAGCCTTAATCATCCTACTTATGATAAAGAGATATATGTATTTGTTCGATCTTTAGAGACATGGCAACATTACCTTTGGCCCAAGGAGTTTGTCATCCATACTAACCATGAATCTTTGAAGCATTGTGTGACTTCTATGAAGAGGTAGGTCTATGATTGATATGTCTAAGTTTTGTTTGTTTTGAATTTAGTTTGCTTGGAACTATTGAAAGAGCTCTTAGAGTCTTGCAATTCATTTTGTGAAACACGAGAGTTGAGGACTACTATAGTTGAGTGGAGAGCAAACATGAAAGGGAGTGAGTTTTGTGTGGTATATTCTTTATTTACTAATAATCTTGCATGTACAATGTCTAATGCTAAAAAATGCAGTTTCCCACATGAAAAGGAGGAAGTAGTTGTTCCAAATTTCAAATTGCTTATGAAATCCTTAGAGCAGAAGTTTGATAGGATTGACCAAATGTTTTGGGAAGTGTGAGATAGGATGGATAAAATAGAAAGGGAATCGAGTGTCAATCCTAGGAGGCTAGCTATGAGGGTTGTGAAGGAGCAATTTGAACATGATTTTGGTGAAGATGGTGATGATTATTATGATGACAGTGATAATGCTAATGGAAACTTCAGACGTGGATTTAAAGAAGGATGTGGTAATAGGAATGGCAAAGGAGTAAGAGGTAGTGGAAATGTTTATGATAGGTACAATGGAGGTAGGGATAATAGAAATAGAGTAAAGGAAGGAGTAGACAAAAATCTTAGTAGTATTAAAATGAAAATACCTTATTTCTAAGGGAAAGTTGACCCTAATGTCTATTTGGATTAGGACAAAAGGTAAAATTAATATATGAGTGTCATAACTTCTCTGAGGAGAAGAAAGTGAAGTTAGCAGAGTTCACAAATTATGTTGTACTATGGTGGGACCAGCAAGTTACCACTAGGAGAAGAAATTTTGAGGGAACCATAGAAACTTGGAATGAGTTAAAGACTGTGATAAAAAGGATATTTGTTCCCAACCTATATTATAGGGATTTGTATAACAAGTTGCAAAGCTTTACGAAAGGTTCCAAGAGTGTGGAAGAGTATCATAAAGAGATGGAAATTGCTATGGTTAGGGAAAATGTAATGGAGGATAGGGAGGCAACCATGGCTAGATTCCTCCAAGGGTTGAATAGAAGCATAGTTGATGTGGTAAAACTACAACACTATGTAAAGCTTGAAGACATGGTACACATTGCCATGAAAGTTGAGAAGCAACTTAAGGGAAGGAGCACTTCTAGATATAATAAGAACTCAGGTTCATCTTTTTGGAAGTCAAACTAAGGGAAAAATCAAGTGAAGATAACTTCTAAGCTTAAAACCAATTCATTTAGACCCAAGATTAATAGGGGCAACCTTAAAAGGGGTAAATTGAAGAAAAACTTGAGGGCACCCAAGGAAAAACTAAAGATATCAAATGTTCTAAATCTTTGGGTAGGGGTCATGTGGCTTCACAATGTCCTAATAAGAGAACCATGTACCTTAAGGAGAATGGTATCTATGTGACTGGCAGTGATGCTAGTGATGAAGACCAAATGCCGCTACTAAAGGATGCTAGTGATGTTGATGAAGGGACATCTTTGTAGATAGAGCCAATCATTAGTTCCCAATCGTGGGGTGAATGGAATCCTATACATAAATCGGTTAATAATAAAAGAATAGAAAAAGCTTTTATTGTGTCACTTAAGTTATATAGGAATTCTTGCACCCAAGAATTAAGAATGATAAGTTTTTCATTACTTAGAATAGAATAACCACTTATCTAGAGCATGGTGGAAGGCTTGTAGTAGCATGGAGAGCCCTTAGTGTGTAGGTTAAGGAGGATGATGTAGAGATACAGCGGAAAAATATTTTCCATACTTGATGTTTAGTTCAAGATAGACTATGTTGCTTGATCATCGATGGAGGTAGTTGCACTAATATAACAAGTACAAAGTTGGTGGAAAAACTGAAATTTCTACAACCTAACATTCTAGGTTATATAATTTACAATGATTAAATAACAATGGTGTGGTGAAAATGACTAAACAAGTTGTGGTTCCATTTTCCATTGATAGATATAAGGACGAGTTGTTTTGTGATGATGTACCAATGCAGGCTAGGCATTTGTTATTGGGTCATCCTTGGCAATTTGGTAGAAATGTTTTACATGATGGTTATAAAATTGCTATTCTTTCACCATGGATGGAATCATTCACACTTGTTCCATTGACTCTAAAATAGGTGTATGAAGTCCAAGTGAGACTTTATGAAAGTGAGCAAAAGAGGAGGAGTGATAAGAAAGAGAGAGTAGAGAGAAAAGAAAGTGAAGGAGAGAAAAAAAAAACGTGAAAGTGTTTGAGAGTGCTAAGTACAAAAGTTGTTAGGTTCACAAAAGTGATGAGACAAAATGAGTGTGTTTGCAAAAGGAGCAGATGTTAGGGTTGCCTTCCAACCTAGGCAACAAATGATCTTGATCCTTTACAAGGATTCTTGTTTCTCTAATACTGAACTTGATTCATCTTTACCTAGTGTTATTTCATCTTTGTTGCAAGATTATAATGGTGTGTTCCTAAAGAGATCCCATATGGTTTACCACTAAGGAAAGGGATTGAATATCACATTGATCTCATTCTTGGAGTTCCCTTTCCCAATAAGCAAGTGCATAGAAGTAATCCTAAGGAGATAAAGGAGCTTAAGAGCCAAGTTGAGTTGATGAAGAAGGGACATGTAAGGGAGAGCATAAGTCCATGTGCCCAATTAGGAGGATGGATCTAGGAGGATGTGTGTCAATTATAGAGCTATCAACAAAATAACAGTTAAGTATCGACATCCTATACCTAGGCTTACATGGTGCTTGTTACTTTTCTAAAATTGACCTTAAGAGTGGGTATCATTAAATTAGGATGAGGGAAGGAGATGAATGGAAAACTACATTCAAGACCAAGCATGGTTTGTATGAATGGTTTAGTTATGCCCTTTAGTTTGACTAATGCACCTAGTACTTTTATGAGATTAATGAATCATGTTTTGAGACCTTTCTTAGGAAAGTTTATTGTGGCTTATTTTGATGACATATTAGTATACAACAAGAATTTAGAAGAGCATGTTGAACATTTGCATTGTGTGCTTGATGTTTTAAGGAAAGAGAAATTGTATGCCAATTTGAAGAAATGCGATTTTTCCAATGATCATGTCATTTTCTTGGATTATGTTGTATCTGCTCATGGCATAGAGGTTGATAAAGAGAAGATTAAGGCAATTCAAGAATGGCCTACACCTAAGAGTGTGATTGATGTGAGGAGTTTCCATGGTTTGGCTAACTTTTATAACAGGTTCATTAAGGATTTTAGTACCGTAACTGCACCATTGATTTAGGTGATTAAAATGTGTGTAGGTTTCAAGTGGAGTAAGGAACAACAAGATGCCTTTGATTTGCTTAAGTCTAAGTTGTGTAATGCACCACTTCTTACTTTGCTTAATTTTTCTAAGATCTTTGAAATTGAATATGATGCATCGAGCATTGGGATTGGGGGAGTTCTCATGCAAGAGAAATGACCTATTGCATTCTTTAGTGAGAGGTTGAGTAGGGCAACATTGAATTATCCAACTTATGATAAAGAAATGTGTGCACTTGTTAGGACTTTAGAAACGTGACAACATTACCTTTGGCCCAAGGAGTTTGTAATTCATACTGATCATAAGTCTTTAAAATACTTGAAGGGGCAATGTAAGCTGAATAAGAGACATGCAAAATAAGTTGAGTTTATTGAAACTTTTCCTTATGTAATTCAATACAAATTAGGTAAAGAAAATGTTGTTGCTAATGCATTGTCACGTAGGTACACATTGATTAGCACTTTAAGCTTTAAGTTGTTGGTGTTTGAGCACATTATTGATATGTATACTAATGATGCTGACTTTAGTAACGTATATGTTGCATTTGAGAAAGCTACCTTTGTTAAGTTCTATAAACATGAGGGTTATTTGTTTAAAGTAAATAAGCCTTGTATTCCTTAACTGTTTATGAGAGCATTACTTGTGAGAGAAGCTTATGGGGGTGGCTTAATGGGACACTTTGGCATTTAAAAGACTTTTGATGTTTTAAATGAACATTTCTTTCCACCATATTTGAAAAAGGATATTGAAAGAGTCTGTGCCAAGTGTATCACTTATAGAAAAGTTAAATTTATGGTTTTGCCCCATCATAAGTATATGCCCTTAGAAATTCCTTATGAGCCTTGGACCAACATTTCTATGGATCTTATTCTTGGGTTACCTAGGTCCAAAAAGGGCCAAGATTGTGCTCTTATTATAGTTGACAAGTTTTCAAAGATGGCACATTTCATTGGTTACACCAAAACATATGATGCCACTCATATTGCAAACTTATTTTTTAGAGAGATTGTTTGCCTACATGGAATGTCGAAGAGTATTGTGTCAGACTGTGATACAAAATTTTTTAGCCATTATTGGAGGAGGTAGACCCATTTTCATGAGTACATGAGCTATATTCTTTGGTTCTTTAAGAACTAATTTTGAACTTTCATACTTGAGTGTGTTGGTTCAATAGACTTATCTTCTTCAACGTTGTTGTTGTTAGGTGTGGCATCTAAATCATATAGTTATAGTCCTTGGTTGTTTATAATCATTGGCTATGAACTCCAAATTCCTTAACCTTTGTTAAAACGATTCTATACCAACAATGGTGTTGAGTTCCATATATATATAATCGGAGTTCGTTTCACTTGGGAAGAATGTTTACCTTTTGTGGAGTTTACCTATAATCGTGTTATTCATTGTGCTACAGGTTATGCTCCTTTCAAGCTTGTATATGGTCATAATTCATTATCTCCTTTGATGGGAAAAAGAAGACTGAAGTGGTTAGGCAACTTCATGAGAAAGTTACTCTTAACATTGAGAGAAAAATGAAACAATGTGAAACATAAGCCAAAAAAAAGTCATAGGCACATCACTTTTGAACTTGGTGATTGGGTTTGGGTACACTTATGGAAGGATAGATTTCCTATGCAAAGGAAATCAATGTTGTAGCCAAAGAAAGATGGTACTTTTCAAGTAGTGGTAAAAGTCATTGATAATGCATATAAACTTGACTTGCTAAGTGAGTAGAATGCGATGAGAACCATAGAGATGATGGGTGGAACACTTCAATCGATGCAAGAAGTCCATTGCACATTCCATAAGGCCCAATAACATGAACTAGAGCTTTAATGGATGCAAGAGGTTCATTACACATTCTAGAAGGCCCAATAACATGAGCTAGAGCCAAAAAGATTGAATAAGCACTAAATGGGCTAATTAAGGACATTCAAGCTAGCTAATCTTTAAATGGTGCGAATTCAAGTTTGACAAAGAGTTCAAGCCTAATTAATATAATTGGAATACTTAATGGGTCAAACTAAGTAATAGCATTCATTCCTAAATATGAGTTTATTGTCTGTGTTGGAATTTGTCCATAGTTAGGAATTCCTCCAAAATAAGTATTTGTCCTAAGTAGAAATTTGTGCCTTTTTAGGATTGTTATCTTAGCCTATAAATAGGCACCCTTGTAGGCTTTAAAAAATCAAACAACTTTGAGTGAAATAGAAAGCAAGGGTTTTTCTCCCTCAATTCTTTTAAGGACTAAAGAACTTATTAAGAGGTACTTCTTCTTCTGACATTCCAATCGATTAACCACTCCTAATTCCTTTCTTTTCTAGAGTGTGGCGTCCATATCCTTCTTAAATACCCCAGGTTCTTGTTCCTTCGAATGGTGGATCTAGGGTTTGTGTTATTAAACTCTAGTTTAGCTTTTCTGGTTATTCTTTGATTCCTTATATGCGTTGGGTCCCTAAGCCATATCTTTTTGGGGTTTTTCCGCATTAGTTGAAGTTAGATTTAGGAGCCTATGTTTAGGCATTTAAATGGGTTATTTTCATGGGTTTTTATTTTTATTTAATGGGTTGGACGAATTTTCTTTAATAAGCCTATGTTATTAGCTAGGGTTTTTGGGGGTTAGCATATAAAAGGGGCAAAAAGGGTGGTTGGAAGCGGCAAACCTATTTTCATAAGTGTATAAGCTATTTTCTTTGGTTTTTTGAGAACTAATTCTGAACTTTCATACTTGAGTGTGTTGGTTCAATAGACCTATCTTCTTCAACATTGTTGTTGTTAGAAGTGGCATCTGAATCCTATAATTCTGGTTCTTGATTATTTATAATCATTAAATCAGAACTTCAAATCCCTCAACTGTTATTAGAATGATCTTATATTAACATTAGTGTTGGATTCCTTTTATATATAATTAGAGTTCATATCAGATAGTTTCATCATTCAACTAGTGAACCATTGAAACAAGTTAAGAAAAGCTAATCAAGATGAATGATTCCTATGTTTGAGGGACTTTAATTCATTCAAACTACCATAGACAAATTAACATGCTTGTTGCATTTAATGTAATGTTTAGGCTGCATAATGATGGAATACATATTGTACTAGCTTAAATCAACAAAGAAGTTGATGCATTGTGAAACCTTGGAAGACCAATGGCAAGGGCAGAGTCAAAGAAAACAAAAGAAGCACTTAACATGTTGTGCAACATTTACTTACAAGAAACCACTAGGCATGAATTAAGGATGATAGAAGCTTCATCAAGGCTTGTAAATGTGTCATCTATTGAGGAATATGAAAGCTATGGATTTAGGAAGGAAGTTGGGCTTGGTAGCCCATGTTTGGCCATTTAAATGGGTTATTTTTATGAGTTTTTATTAGTATGTAGAGTTTTTGGTAGTTAACATATAAAAGGAAAAAAAGGATGATTGGAGGGGGCATAACTTTTTATACGTGAACGAGTTTTTTCTCTAGTTCTTTAAGAACTAATTTGAAACTTTCATGCATGAGTGTGTTGGTTCAATAGACTTATCTTCTTTAACATTGTTGTTGCAAGGCGTCGCTTCTGAATCCTATACTTTGGTTCTTAATTGTTTTATCTTACTTTTTTTTTTGCCTAGCAACTATGATAATGCTAATGCTACTTTTAATCTTGCTAACTTATCTTTGTTTGATGAGGGTGATTTAAGGGCAAATCCTTTCAAGGAGGGGGGAATGATAAAGAACAAGGTGTCGATCAAGTACAATAAAGTAAGTATTCCCAAGATCTTTTGCAAGGAATTTGATACAAACTCTGATTATATGTAAATGGAACCCAACATCAATGTTGGTATAGGATAGTTCTAACAAAGGTTAAGGGATTTGGAGTTCTGACCTAATGATTATAAATAACAAAGAACCAAAACTATAGGATTCAGATGCCACTCCTAACGATAACAACATTGAAGAAAATAAGTCTATTGAACCAACACACTCAAGTATGTAAGTTCAGAATTAGTTCTCAAAGAACTAAAGAAAATAGCTTATACACTCATGAAAATCGGTCTACCTCCTCTAGCCACCCTTTTTGCCCTTTTTATATGCTAACCCCTAAAAACCCTAGCTAATAAGATGGGCTCACTAAGGAAATTCGTCCAACCCACTAAATAATAATAAAAATCCATGAAAATAACCCATTTAAATGCCTAAACATAGGCTCTGAAATCCAACTTTCTTCCCAAGACCATGGTTCTCAAATTCCTCCACAAATGACACATTTGCAAGCCCTGGTGAAGTCTTCATCATCCTAAACTCGTACCTAGCAACTTCTTGATAATAAATGTCGCATAACGAGTTGTTGAGAACATCATTTATTTTCTTTAACCTTGCCCTTGCCATTAGTCCTCCAAGGTTCTGTAAAGCATCAACTCCCTACAATCTAGCTTGCATCATTCCCACTCTCATCAAAATGATTTGTCCTCAAATCAACACCTACATCTTCAAAGAGAAAAGGAGAAAGGTTAGAAACATCAAATGTTGCACTCACATTATACTCACCTGGCAAGTCAAGTTTATATGCATTATCATTGACGGTTGCAACCACTAGAAAAGGACCATCTACTCTTGGTTGCAACTTTGATTTCCTTTGCATAGGAAATCTATCCTTCCACAAATATACCCAAATCCAATCACCAGGTTCAAAAGTGATTTGCTTACAACTTTTGTTAGCTTATGTTTATTGTTTGGTTTTTCTCTCATTGTTAAGCCTAGTTTTCTCATGAAGTTGCCTAACAACTTTAGCCTTCTTTCTCCCATCTAAATTAACCTTATCCTATATAGGCAATGGTACTAAATCCAAAGGAGATAATGGATTAAAACCATAAACAAGCTCGAAAGGGGAATAACCTATAGCACTATGAACAACATGATTATAGGCAAACTGCACAAAAGGCAAACATTCTTCCTAGGCTATAGAGTTATTACCAATAATAGCATGCAACAATGTACCAAGAGTTTGATTTACTACCTTAGTTTGTCCATTGGTTTATGGATGCCAAGTTGTAGAAAACAACTTTGTTCGAGGCTTACACTACAATGTCTTCCAAAAATGTCTCAAAAATTTAGCATCACAATTTGACACAATACTCTTCAACACTTCATGTAGGTGAACAATATCTCTAAAAATAAAGTCTACAATATATGTGGCATCATCCATTTTGGTGCAAGGAATAAAATGCACCATCTTTGAAAACCTGTCAACTACAACAAGAATACAATCTCGACCCTTCTTGGACCTAAGTAACCCAAGAACAAAATCTATAAAAATGTTGGTCTTAGGTTCATAAGGAATCTCTAAGGTTACTTACCTTGGGGCCAAACCTTAGACTTAGCTTGTTCATAGGTAATACACTTGGCACAAATTCTTTTAACATCCCTTCTTATATATGGCCAAAAGAAATGTTCATTTAAACATCAAAAATCTTTTGAATGCCAAAGTGTCCCATTAAACCATCCCTATGAGCTTCTCTCATAAGTAATGCTCTCATAGACCCTTAAGGAATACAAAGCTTATTTACTCTAAATAAATACCCCTCATGTCTATGGAACATACAAAAGGCAGCTTTCTCACATGCAGCATATACGTTACCAAAGTTAGCATCATTAGCATACAAATCAATAATGTGCTCAAACCCCAACTTAACACTTAAAGTTCTAATCAATGTGTACCTACATGACAATGTGTTAGTAACAACATTTTCCCTACCTGATTTTTATTGAATTATATAAGGAAAAGTTTCAATAAACTCAACCCATTTTACATGTCTCTTATTCAACTTACCCCTTTCAAGTGTTTTTAAGACTCATGATCAATATGAATTACAAACTCCTTAGGCCAAAGGTAATACTACCACATTTCTAAAGTCTTAACAAGTGCATACATTTCTTTATCATAAGTTGGATAATTCAATGTTGCCTTAATCTTAAGGTCAATTTTAGAGAAGTAATAAGCACCATGTAATTCATCTAGCATATCATCAAGCCTAGGTATAGGATGTCGATACTTAACTGTTATTTTGTTGATTACTCTACAATTGAGACACATCCTCTAAGATCCATCTTTCTTTAGCACAAGCAACACTCACACTACACATGGACTCATGCTCTCCTTTACATGTTGCTTCTTCATCAACTCATCAAATTGCCTTTAAAGCTTTTTTGTCTCCTCAGGATTACTTCTATATGCTAGCTTATTGGGAATGGGAGCTCCAAGAATAAGATGAATGTGATGTTTAATCCCTCTCCTTAGTGGTAAACCATCTAGGATCTCCCTAGGGAATACATCATTATAATCTTGTAACAAAGATGAAATAGCACTAGGCAAAGATGAATCAAGGTTAGTGTTAGAAAAATAAGAATCCTTGTAAAGGATCAAGTTCATTTGTTGCCTAGCTTGGAAGGCAACCTCAACATCTACTTCCTTTGCAAACACACTCACTTTTTTTCTCTCATCTTCACTCTTGTGAACCTAACCACTCTCAAATGCTTTCGCTTTGTTTTTCTCTCCTTCACTTTCTTTTCTCTCTACTCTCTCTTTCTTTTCGGTCCTCCTCTTTTGCTCACTTTCATAAAGTCTCACTTAATCTTTGTACACTTGTTTTGGAGTCAATGGAACAAGTTTGAATGGTTTTCCATGCATGGTGCAAGAATAGTGGTTCTTGTAACCATCATGCAAAACTTTTCTATCAAATTGCCAAGGACAGCCCAATAACAAATGCCTGACCTACATAAGTACAACATCACAAAGCAACTTGTCCTTATATCTACTAATGGAAAATGGAACAACAACTTGTTTAGTCACTTTCACCATTCCACTATCATTTAACCATTGCAAATTATATGGCCTAAGATGTTTGGTTGTAAGCAAGTTCAATTTTTCCCCCAACTCTGTACTTGCTACATTAGTGCAACTACCTCCGTTTATGATCAAGCAATAGAGTCTATCTTGAGCTAAACATCGAGTATGGAAAATATCTTTTCACCACATTTGAACATCATCCTCCTCTTTAACTTGTATACTAAGGGCTCTCTTTGCTACTAAAAGCCTTACACCATGCTCTAGATACTCTATCCCTTTATCAACATCACTAGCATCCTCAAGTGGTAGCATTTGGTTTTTATCACTAGCATCACTGCTAGACACATTGTCAACATTCTCCTTAAGGTACATGGTTCTTTTGTTAAGACATTATGAAGCCACATGACCCCTACCTAAACATCTAAATCTTTAGATGTCTCTAGTTTTTTCTTGGGTGCCCTCAAGGTTTTCTTCAAATTTTCCTTTTTCATGGTTGCCCTACTAGTCTCAGGTCTATGTGAATTGGTTTTAAGCTTAGGTGTCATCTTCTCTTTCTTCTTCCCTCAATTCAACTTCCAAAAAGATGAACCAGAGTTTTGATTATATCTAGAAGTGCTCCGTCCCTTAAGTTGCCTCTTAACTTTCATGGTAATGTGTACCATGTCTTCAAGCTCTATATAGTGTTATAGTTCTACCACATCAGCTATGCTTCTATTTAACCCTTGGAGGAACCTAGCCATGGTTGCCTCCCTATCTTCCATTACATTTACCTTAACCATAGTAATATCTATCTCCTTATGGTACTCTTCCACACTCTTGAAACCGTGCGTAAGGTTCTGCAACTTGTTATACAAATCCCTATAATAAGAATTGGAAACAAATCTCCTTCTCATCATAGTCTTCAACTCATTCCAAGTTTCTATATTTCTCTCAAAATTTCTTCTCCTAGTGGTAACTTGTTGGTCCCACCATACTACAACATAATCAATGAACTCTGCCATAACTAACTTCACTTTCTTCTATTAAATTAATTAACATAAGTGGCTATTGTTATTTAAAGTATAACGAAATATAAAAGGCTCAATATGATGGTCGGTTGGGCATAACAGTAATTTGGGTCATCGGGTTTAAAATCCCTCCAGTCTCCTTATTTCAAAACAATAGTTACAGGAAAAGTGGAGTAATGCCTATTAAGGTAACAGTTACAGAAAAGAGAAGTAACTCCCTATTTAAAGTAACAGTTACAGAAAAGAGGACTAACTCCCTATTTAATGTAACGATTACAAAAAAAAGAAGTAACTCCTTATTTAAGGTAACGTTTACAGAACAGAGTTGTAACTCCCTATTTAAGGTAATGGTTACAGAAAAGAGGTGTAACTCCCTATTTAAGGTAACGGTTACAGGAATAGAGGGTGAAAAACCTTTATCATTATGGACTTTTCCTTCTTTCCACCATCAGAGAAAACGAAAAGAAAAGATAGGGAAGAGTAAGAGAAATGGAAAATTTTTTTCAGGAGCAAATCGAAAAGAGGATTCTCATCTTTGAGACAGGACCTCAGCATCATGAACAACAGTATGTTGATTTCATTATGATTTGTGTGCTAGTATTAGTATAAAGAAAAGATCCTGCATTATAGAAATAAGAATTTCAAAAAGAGAAATTCTAGAAAATTCCAACAATTGGTATCAGAGCAGATTGTGAATATTGCAATTTGCTTTTTCTTTTTATTATTTGCGCTAGAACGTTAGGGCCTATAAACAAAAAAGGCCGCTGTTGAAAGGAAAAGTGGAAAAATACATCGGCTACTGAAAAAATGCATCGGAAGAAAATCTTCATAATTGAAGATTTTGAAGTTTATTGAGATCACATCAACATAAATCAAATGTTGAAAGCTTGTTAGTCACTAAAATGGCCAGGTTTGAAAGGATTTGAATATTTGATTATGAATTTTAATTGTTCATTTCTATGGATGGTAGTAAAATGTTATACAGATTTGAAATGAACAGTTGTGGTTATTAATTATGAAGCTAAGAAATCATCCAAAAATGGATCATTGCTTATAATTAATGACACTAAAGCGGATTGATTGATATACTGGGTAAATGTGATTGTATATCCAAAGATAACATTCATGTTAACTCTAGTATGATTGATTGATCTATCAAAGTATATCTAAATTAGCATCATCATTGATTAAAGTTATGTATTTGAGGATCACCCAAAGGTGAACTTAAATACATAATCAAAGTTTATAATGTATGTATCTGAATCTATTTGAGTTTACACAAAGCATTAAAGTATAAATTAGGATCATGTTTGCAGCTTCCAATAATGTATTCACCTTAGGCAATGTGATGATCAAATTCAATGGGCTGAACTATGTGGAATGCTCTGAGCATATTCAGTTTCATTTAGGTGTTTTGGGTTTGGACTTAGCAGTCATGTCGGATGAAAAGGCTGCAGCCATTACTAAGACCAGTACAAAATCTAATAAGTCTCTTCGTGAGGCTTGGGTATGGTCTAATAGGCTGAGTTTAAATTTGATGCAAATGACGATAGCTAAAAATGTCAAGCCATCAATGCCTAAGATGGAAAATGCAAGGGAATTTATGATGAGAATTAAGGAATACTCTCAATCAAATATAGCTCATAAATCGATTGTAGGAAGCCTAATGAGTAAGCTGACGACCAAGAAATTTGATTAGTCATAGCCTATTCATGATCATGTGACTAGTATGGCTAATCTAGTAGCAAAATTGAAAACAATGGGCATGGATGTGAGTGAATCCTTTTTGGTTCAATTCATCGTCAACTCACTGCCTCTTGAATTTGGTCAGTTCCAAGTGAATTATAACACTATTAAAAAGAAATGGAACTTTCAAGAAATTAAGGCCATGTTAGTTCAGGAAGAAGGGAGATTAAAGAAGATGAAGGATCACTTTATTCATGTTGCTGTTCGTAATGATGGTAGTAGTAGTAAGTCTAAACCATATAAGAAGAGTAAAAAGAAGGACAAAGCCTCTATGAAAGTCACTGAAGGTCAGATCCAAAAGGATTAGAAATGCTTCTTCTGTAAAAAGATGGGGCACTTTAAGAAAAATTGTCCAAAAAGAAAGGCTTGGTTCAAAAAGAAATGTATGACTGTATATTAGTATGTTTTGAATCAAACGTAATTAAAGTACCCAATAATACATGGTGGTTAGACTCTGGAGTTACTATTTATGTGTCAAATATTATGCAGGGATTCCTTTTAATCCAGCCCATAATAGGAATTGAAAAGTTCCTTTATATGGGAAATAGAATGAAGGCACGAATAAAAGGAATTGAGACGTACAAATTTATCTTGGACACTAAGTGTCACCTGGATCTAGAAAAGTATCTTCGTGTTCTTGAATGTGCTAGAAATTTAGTTTCTATTGCAAAATTGGATGAAGTAGGATTTAACTTTAAGATTTGAAACGGTGTATTTTCATTGTACAGATATTCGTACTATTATGGATTTAGTAATTTGGTTGATATTTTGTGCCGTTTTAATCTTGATACTATGTATGTTGATTCTCTATTTCTTGTTTAGCATAGTATAAGTAACAAACATAATGCACATAATGATCGTTCTGCTTTCTTGTTGCATCAAAGATTAGGTCATATATCCAAAGAAAGGATATTGAAGTTGGTGAAAGGTGATGTGCTATCTTAATTGGATTTTACTGATTGAGACTTATGTGTTGACTTTATAAAAGGGAAACAAACAAGACACACATCAAAGAACCCAGCCATAAGAAGTAATGAGCCTTTAGAATTGATACACATTGATATTTGTGGCCCCTTTGATATTCCAACATAGGGTGGTAAAAAATATTTTATCACATTTATAGATGACTACTCATGTTATTGTTATTTATATCTATTGCATGAAACGTCTCAGTCAGTAAACACCCTAAAAGTGTTTATTAATGAAGTGGAAAGGTAGTTAGATAGAAAAGTGAAAGTGATTAAGTCAAACAGGGGTGGTGAATATTATGGGAAATTTAATGAAAGTGGATAATGTCTTAGTCAATTTGCAAAATTTCTTGAAAGTCAAGGCATATGGGCATAGTATACAATGCCTGGTACACCACAACATAATGGTGTAGCAGAAAGGTGGAATTACACACTTATGGATATGGTTAGGAGCATGTTAAGTTATAGTACTATACCTCTATCCTTGTGGATGCATGCGTTAAAAATTGATGTATATCTGTTGAACAGGGTTCCTAGTAAGGCTGTTCCTAAGACTCCTTATGAGTTATGGATAAGTAGGAAACCTAGTTTAAGACACCTTCATGTTTAGGGTTGTTCAGCAAAAGTAAGGATATATAATCCACATGAAGGAAAGCTTGATGCAAGAACCATTAGTGATCACTTCATTGGCTATCCTGAAAAGTCCAAAAGGTATAGGTTTTATTGTCCTAACCATAGTATTAGAATAGTTGAGTCTGGTAATGCTCAATTCATTGAAATGGTCAGTTTAGTGGGAGTGGGAAATCATGAAAAGTGGATATTAGAGAATTACAACATGAAAGATCCACAGTGAGCACTCTTACTCAAGTTGGTATCCCTACACCTAGTGTTTCTAATCAAGTTGTTGCTCCTTTTGTTGCATCACAGTCAAGTGACATGCAAGGACAACAAATTGATACTCGAAACACGCAAAGTGAACATATAAGAGATGAACCAAGTGACAATGTGTAAGTTACAAATGAACAAGTGCTACCACAAGAAATGGCATTATGGAGGTCTATAAGACAGAAAAGTCCAGCTTTATCGAATGATTATATGGTTTACTCACTTGAACATGAATTGAAATTAAGCAATGATAAAGATCCAGTCTCATTTAAACAAGCCGTGGAATGTAATGATTCTAAAAGGTGGTTTAATGCCATGAAGGAAGAGATGAAATCAATGCATGTAAATCAAGTTTGGAAACTAGTAGAGTTGCCCGAAGGATCAAAACAAGTTGGCTATAAGTGGGTCTTCAAGACCAAGCGAAACTCAAAAGGTAACATCGAAAGGTATAAGGCTAGACTTGTTGCCAAAAGTTACACTCAAAAGGATGGTGTTGACTATAAGGAGACTTTCTCTCCGGTCTCTAAGAAAGACTCCTTATGAATTATTATGGCTTTGGTGGCTCATAATGACCTAGAGCTCCACCAAATGGATGTAAAAACCACCTTTCTAAATGGTGACTTAGTAGAGGGTGTATATGGACCAACCTGAAGGTTTCATAACCACAAGGCAAGAAACTTTGGTGTGTAAATTAAAAAAATTGATATATGGACTAAAACAAGTCTCTCGACAATGGTATATTAAGTTCAATAATAGCATTACGTCATATGGTTTTGTAGAGAACACCATTGAACAATGTATCTATATGAAGGTCAGTGGGAGCAAGTTCATTATATTGGTCCTATATGTTGATGACATTCTTTTGGCTGCTAATGACATAGATTTGTTACATGATGTCAAGAAATTTCTCTTTGAAACTTTTGAAATGAAAGATATGAATGAGGCATCCTATATGATAGGAATAGAGATATTTCACAATAAATCACAAGGATTATTAAGATTGTCTCAAAAAAGTTATATCAATAAAGTATTAGAGAAATTTAGAATGGAAAATTGCTTTACAGGAATAGTTCCAGTTCAGAAAGGGGATAAGTTCAGTGAATTGCAATGTCCAAAGAATGATTTGGAACAAAAAACAATGGAATCCATTCCCTATGAATCACTAGTTGGAATTTTGATGTATGATCAAACATGCACTCAGTCAGACATTAGTGTCACTGTTGGAATGTTAGGCCGATATCAAAGTAATCCTGGAATAAATCATTGGAAAGTCGGAAAGAAAGTACTTAAGTACTTACAAGGCACCAAGAATTATATGCTTACTTATAAAAGATCTTGAAGTAGTAGGCTACTCGGATTCAGATTATGCTAGATGTGTAGATTCGAGGAAATCTACATTTAGTTACATGTTTCTGCTGGCTGGAGGAGCAGTTTCATGGAAAAGTGGGAAGCAGTCTGTCATTGCTACTTCCATTATGGAGGCTGAATTTGTAGCATGCTTTGAGCTACTGTTCATACATTATGGTTTCAGAATTTTATCTTAAGGCTTGGTTTGGTCGATAGTATAAAAAAGCCGTTAAGAATTTATTTTGATAATTCTACAGCTATTTTCTTCTCTATGAATGATAGGTATTTTAAAGGTGTGAAACATATGGATTTGAAATACCTATCTGTTAAGGAAGAAGTGCTAAACCAAAGAGTGTCTATTGAACATATTGGTACTAAATTGATGATAGCGGACCCGTTAACTAAAGGTTTGCCACCGATAACATTTACTAGACATGTTGATCAGATGGGCATTTTGGATAGGTCCTCATTCTCTTGAAAGTCAATATTTTATTCTTCTCATATCATTGTGACACTCATGAATTCAATTAAGGTTATAGTTTTGTTTGCGCTTTGTTATCTACATTTAGTTGTATACAGTTATAATTTGTGAGAAAACTAGTAGCATGTTTGGAAATGACAATTTAAAGTTTTAAAGTTCCTCAGTTAGGTTATTATGAATTATAATGATTATGTGATACATGGAAGGAATCATGTTGCTAAAAGATATGTGACCGCCAGGAGCCAATCATTTTAATTCAATAAAGTATTATGGTTTGATGAACTTTAAGTATTGTACACATTTATTTGTCATTGATTCATCAAGTCATAACATGGGCCAAGTGGGAGATTGTTAAATTAATTAACATAAGTGACCCTTGTTATTTAAAGTATGACCAAATATAAAAGGCTCAATGTGATGGTTGGTTGGGCATAACGATAATTTGGGTCATCGGGTTTAAAATCCCTCCACTGTCCCTATTTAAAAATAATGGTTATAGGAAAAGGGAGTAACTCCCTATTAAGGTAATGGTTATAAAAAAGAGGAGTAACTCCCTATTTAAAGTAATGGTTATAGAAAAGAGGAGTAACTCCCTATTTAAGGTAATAATTACATAAAAAAGGGTTGTAAGTAGAACTGGCGATATAGGATGAACCGGAAGTTGGGTTACGATGCCTAACTACGTGCTAAGCCAGATCCCGCAATGGGTGTTGGTTGATTAAGACAACAAGATGATGGTCATGGAATCGAAATCCGCTAAGGAGTGTTTAACAACTCACCTGCTGAATCAACTAGCTCTAAAAATGGATGGCACTGAAGAGCGTGACCTACACCCGGCCGTTAGGGCAAGGGTTAGGCCCTAATGTAATGGCTACAAAAAAGAGTTGTAACTCCCTATTTAAGGTAATGGTTACAGAAAAGAGGTGTAACTCCTTATTTAAGGTAATGGTTACAGGAATAGAGTGTGAAAAACCTTTATCATTACGGACTTTTCCTCCTCTCCACCATCAGAGAAAATGAAAAGAAAAGAAAGGGAAGAGTAGGAGAAATGGAAAAAATTTTTTAGGAGCAAATCGAAAAGAGGATTCTCATCTTCGAGACAAAACCTTAGCATCATAGACAACGGTATGTTGATTTCATTACGATTTGTGTGCTAGTATTCGCATAAAGAAAAGATCTTGCGTTATATAAATAAGAATTTCAAAACAAGAAATTCTAAAAAATTCACACATCTTCTCCTTAGAGAAGTTATGGCACTCATTTAGTAATTCTACCATTTGTTCCCAACCCAAATAAATATCTGGGTCAACTTTCCCTTGGAAAAATGGTATTTTCATTTTAATACTACTAAGATTTGTATCTACTCTATTTTTGTTATCCCAACCTCCATTGTACCTATCATAAACATTTCCATGGCCTCTTACTCCTTTACCATTCCTATTACCACATCCTCCTCTAAATCCACCTGTGAAGTTTCTACAAGCATTGTCACTGTCATCATAATAATCATCACCATCTTCACCAAAATCATGTTCAAATTGCTCCTTCATGACCCTCTCAGCTGGCTCTTAAGATTCACACTCGATTCTCCTTCTATTTTATCCATCCTATCTCAAACTTTGAAAAACATTTGGTCAATCCTGTCAAACTTCTGCTCTAAGGATTTGATAAGCAATTTGAAATTTGGAACAACTACTTCTTCCTCACCATGTGGGAAACTGCCTTCTTTAGCATTAGACATTGTACATGCAAGATTATTAGTAAGTAAAGAATATACCTCACAAAACTCACTCCCTTGCGTGTTTGCTCTCCACTCAACTATAATAATCCTCAACTCTCATGTTTCACACAATGAATTGCAAGACTCTAAAAGCTTTTTCAATAGTTCCAGACAAACTAAATTGAAAACAAACAAAACTTGAATATATTAATCTTAAACCTACCTCTTCAGAGAAGTGACTCTTTTAAAGAAGATGGGAAATAAAACAAATAGGAATTCAATGATATAAGCAGTACAATTGAACAACAATCAATTATCGAATATAATTGAGTAAATAAGCAATTGAACAACAAAGTCATATTTTTTTTTCGTTAACTAATGGGTATTTCTATAGAAGAAACAAATATCATAATAGAAAACCTATACACAAGTCTTTTTTTGGTTAACTGATCGGTATTTCTATAGAATGAATGACAACAGTGGCCAAACACAATAAACACACAAATTTCTTCTTTTCTTTTGTTTTCTTTTTTTATTATTTAACCAACAATGAAGAACGCACGAAAGAAATGATGACAAAAGTATAACTAACTTGAGTTAGAGCTAAGGCTCTAATATCAAATGATACGAACTCCAACCTCTATATCAATGGAACCCAACACCAATGTTGGTATAGGATCGTTCTAACAAAGGTTAAGGGATTTGGAGTTCTGACCCAATGATTATAAACAACCAAGAACCAGAACTATAGGATTCAAATGCCATTCTTAATAAGAACAATGTTGAAGAAGATAAGTCTATTAAACCAACACACTCAAGTATGAGAGTTCAAAATTAGTTCTCAAAGAACCAGAGATAATAGCTCATAGACTCATAAAAATGAGTCTGCCCCATAAAAATGGACTTATTAAGAAAATTCATCCAACCCACTAAATAATAATAATAACCTATTTAGATGCTAAAATTGGTCCAATCCACTACAAAACAATATAACTTATGAAAATAACTCATTTAATTGCCCAAACATGGGCTTCCAACTTTAACTTCCTTTCCATGGCCATGGTTTTCATATTCCTCCATAGATGATACATTTGCAAGCCCTAGTGAATCCTCTATCATCCTTAATTCGTGAATATCAATTTCATACAAGTAAATGTCGTAAAACAAGTTGTTAAGTGCTTTATTTATTTTCTTTGGCCTTGCCTTTGTCATTAGTGGTCCAAAGTTTTGCAAAGTATCAACTCCCATGTTGATTTGACTTATACAATATGGCTTCCATCAACCAAGCTAAGGAAACACTTGATTTTCATGCTAAGTTGTGTTAAAGAGCTTGTTGTTCTATTAAGTTGCTAGATTTTAAGTTAAGGTCGAAAATACATATAAAACACTACTTCTTGGGTTTATTTGGACTTGTAGGTTTTGCCAAGTCTAAGGTTTTTACTTTAACTTTTATACCAAGTTATCATTAGCTATATAGTCTTTTAAGGATTCCTACATCAAGGAAAATTTGTATTCCTTAATTAAAGGTATCCCCTATAATTAAGGTTTTTCCTATATTGGCATGTTAAGAAATACTTTTTCCTTATAAGATTGTAATGTTTACATGCCTATATAAAGGCTACAACTATGTAAAATGAATCAATAAGATTGAGGTATTTTTCAAGCTTTGCTTTACTTTCTTGTGTTCTTGGAAGAATACATTGTCTTGACTTATCAAAGGAGTGATCAATCGTTGTGGCATCTTAAAATTAGAGTTTTTATGACTTTGTTTCCTTAGGATTATGATCTGATCAATCTAACTTGTTTCCTAGCTTTTTGTGATGTGCATAACAATTTGATTCAAGGGTTCTTAGGGTAGTTTGCCTAACAGGTTCTTTATCATTTGGTATGAGAGTCTTGGTTTTAGAAACGAGTTACGTATCCCTTATCTATTTTTTTTTTAGTACTTTTCTTTGTGCATTATTGATTCCTTGTGTTTCTTTGCTTAGTTCTTCTTATTTGTTCTGATCAACTTCTTGCTCTTGAAGTTGTATTAATTATTTGGGTGATTGATTTGATTAAAAACGAAAAAAAAATTGAGAAAAAAAAAGGAAGACAAAGAAGTTTTATTTGAGCTGAGTAGTACATCTTGATTCTTACAACCTATTATGTACATTTATAAGGTTGCAAATTTGATTTTTTTTCCTTTCCAAGCCTAAAAGGATATCTTAATTTTTATTATTTTAAAAGTTATAATTTTGAGATTTGCTAGCATCTAACAAATTACTTCTTGTGATTTGTTTATCTTGAGTCTTTTAAGAGCATAAAAGGGTCTAGCTTGAGTGGAAAAAGGTAAGAGTGATGAGATCATTATCACGAAGAAGTGTGAGAGGAACAAATTTCTTTTAATTACTAATGTGTTCTATAAGTTGTAACATGATTAATGAAGGAGAACAATAGCATATGAAGTTTTAGATAAAGGCTATTACCAAGCAATTTATGACAATACATGCAAGTTGGATAATTTACAATCACCTAGTAAATCCAAGTCTTCTAAGAGGTGTGTGACTGAGGAAGAATTACATTATGAAGAATCAAACTCAAAGGAAAGAAAGTTTTTTCCAAAATAGATAGCAATTTGGGCAGCATAAAGATGAAGATTCTAGCATTTTAAGGAAAGAATGATTTCAAGCTTTATTTGGAGTGTGAAAGAAAGGTTAAGCATCTATTTGATTGCTATAGTGATGGAGAACAAGGTGCTATTCAAGTGCAACAAAGCAGTATTCCCAAGATCCTTTGCAAGGAATTAGTAGTCTAATTACTATAGTAAGGACAAAAATGATAAAAGAGGCTTTGCAAAGCTTAATCTTGGAGATGCATGACAAAAATGCTACTCTAGAAGATTCTAAAGCTATTCTAATAACTTCTAATACTACGCCAAGGATAATCATTTATCTTTATGTACGAGATGATGGACAAGACTTACAACTTCAAAAACAAAACTTCAAACCCATGACATAAGTCCAAGACATGACAAGCTAAAGAAAGGCTTGGCCTATATGTTAAGTTGTATTAAAGGGCTTGTTTTTGTTTTACGTTGCTAGATTTAAAGTTAAGGTTAAATTACATATAAAAAAGGTTTAACTTTTTGGTTTTATTTGGACTTTAGTGATGGAGAACAAGGTGCTATTGAAGTGCAACAAAACAAGTATTCCCCAAATCCTTTGTAAGGAATCAATAGTCTAATGAGTAGGGCAAGGACAAAGATGATGAAAGAGGCTCTACAAGGCTTAATCATGGAGCTGCATGACAAAGAAGGTGCTTCAAAAGATTCCAATAATGTTCTAAAAGTTTTCAATGCTACATCAAGGATAATCACTTATCTTTATGTGCAAGATGATGGACAAGGCTTAAAACTTAAAGAACAAAACTTGAAGCCTATGACATAAGTCCAAGTTGCATGACCAAGCTAAGGAAAGGCTTGATTACATGCTAAGTTGTATTAATGGGCCTAATTTTGTTTTGAGTTGCTAGATTTTAAGTTAAGGCCAAATTACATGTAAACAAGACTCAACTTCTTGAGTTTGTTTGGGCTTGTAGATTTACTGAGTCTTGATACATTAGTTCAAGTTTTACTTTGACTTTGTACCTAGTTATTATTAGTTGTAGTCTTTTTAAGGATTCCTGATCAAGGTAAACTTGTATTCCTTAATTGGGATCTCCTACAATTATGGTTTAATCTATATAGGTATGTTAGAAAACACCTTTTTCTTATAGAATTATAATATTTATATGCCTATATAAAGGCTATAACCATGTAAAATGAAAGGAAGAAGATTGAGGTATTTTTAGCAAGCTTTACTTTGCTTTCTACTTGAGATTGTCTCCTTTCTTGATAAAGTCTCCCCCTAGACTCTTGCCTCACATTTCTCTTCATTCTTAACCTATTACTCCAACACACATTTGCCTTGTACCCATACTTACCACAGCTCCAACAAAATCTTTTGAACCTAGATTTATTTCTTTTACCAAGTTCATGTTTCCTTTCTTTAGCAATTGTTGGGGTAGCCTTCTCTATATATTTGACAGTCTGTCTCCTTTGAATGGGAGTCTCCATGATGTCTTTCCTAGCCCATTTTAACTTAGGTTGGTCTCTCTTCTCCATCACATCATTGTGCTTGCTTTCGGGCACAAACACAATCTTTTTCTTTTCTTCTACCTTTTCACTCAACTTTTCAATATAATCAAGCCCTTTCTTTCCCATATAATTTAACTTTAACCTTTACTTGTCTATATGTAATGCAATTATCACAAATAGATTACGCATCATGCATCATATTAGACTAATAAAAATGGTCATGCAATATATCTAAAGTCTTCTACACACTATAAGGCACCATCAAACTAACCCTATAAGTTTTCTTAAAAAGCAACTCATGAATAGAACAAATAGGCACACATAATTTCTCTCTTTTAAACAAAAATCGTTCATGCCTATAAAAATCACTAAATGAACAGTTATCATTACATTAGATACTTGGTCAAAATCAGAATCATTAGTATACAAATCCTTAAAAAATTTAAAACAAAGTAACTTAGTTTGTAAAGAAGTAAGCAATGCCTTTCTATCTCTTTGGCTTCTTTAAGATTAGCTCTATAGGTAAGTTGGTTTGGTATTCCAATAATGGGCAAGAAGTCTATTTGGTGCTTAATTCCTCTTCAAGGAGGTAACCTATGGGGAATCTCTTCAAAAAATAAATTTTCAAACTCTTGTAATAAGAGAACAACCACACTTGGCAAAAAGGGTTAAGGTCATTAGACAAAAAATAAACATCCTTGTACATAAATACAAGTAGTTGCTTCCTTGTAATCATATCACTCTTAATCTCATTTTTCCAAGTAAACACACTTACCCTCTTACTTTTCTCTTCAACTTTCCTCTTAGTATTACCCTTCCCATTTGAATTTTTCCCATTATCCTCACCTTCTTTCTTTTTCTTTGACCTTTCAGTCTCTTCATTTTTCTTTTCTTCTTATTCTATCATTTGTTCTTTTCTCATTTTGTACTATTTTGATATCTTAATCTGATCTTCATATGCTTCAAAAGGTTTAAGATGACTTACTACAACAATCTGATTTTTAATTACGAAAGACTATTTATTCTTATAATCATCATGAGTAACCTTACTGTCAAACTACCATGATCAACCAAGAAATATATAACTAGCTTGCATTAGTTCCATATCACAAAGAACCTCATCCTTGTAATTACTAATAGAAAAGGGAACTAAAACTTGCTTGATTATTTTATTTTCTTCACAATCATTCAACCATTTTAACTTATATAACTTAGGATGCTTAATCATTGTTATACATCTTAATTGTGATTCTTAAATCAAAGTATGGTAGTTTACTTCTTTTCTTGTCTAGTTTAGGTTCTTTATTTATCTTATTATTTTAGTTTCAGATTTAGTGGCCAAGATTCTCTTTTTTAAACCTTTGTTTCCATTGGTTTTCTGAAGGTTAAACTTATATATTCATTTTTTTTTTCAAATTTCTTTCCCCCCTTTCCCCAGTGTATGTAATTTGACTTTGTTTCTTCTAATTTTGAGAGAAGTGGGATTAGATTTCGATCCCTTTAGATGATATATCAAAATTCATAAGGTCTTTTATAATTTTGAACTTGAGGAATGTTGGCTAATCAACTAACTCTTATTCGTGCTTGTCTAAATGGGCAAGAGTTCACCACTTGTGAAACTAAATGATTGCTTAGTTGTCTTCTGGCTTGTTACTTTTTTCCATATTTTTAACCCCATTATTCTCCTAATTGATTCTTAGATGAAAAAAATTATTCAATATTTCATTCCCCATATATTGATCAGTTGTACAAAGGGCCGACATATGCTGTCTTAATCCAATAATGAGGGCATTTGGTTGGTTGGGAAAGGGGTTGGAAAAAGGTACATCTTGACCATTATTGGCATTAGTTACTTCTTGGCAACAAGTATCTATGATAATCCAAATTTTTGTTTTCTTTTATAAAATTTTCAGCTACACTTTGCTCCATATTAGCTTGTATATTTTGCATTGCAGCAATCCAGCCTCTATTATTAGTAATATGCCTAAAGGAACTTTCAAGAGCTTGGCAAAGAAGAGGAGCAGATAGCTTCACGATGGAGTACTTCCTTCCCCTGGTAAACTTTTTGAAGTCATTCAATTAATCTTATTTTTCTATTCTAGGTAGTGAGAAATATCTTTTGAATAGTTATTACTTTATGTGTTACGATTTAAAATTTAAAATGAGCTAGTAATCTAGGGTACAATTAAGTTATTGTGAAAATTTAATATTAGGAGAACCCTTAATGGTTAGGATTGTCATTAAGTTCAAAGAGACATGTGTGGCCTAATCTCATGATCTTAATATTATTGGTTTTATAGACCATTAAGGGACCAAAAGAATTAAAGCTAGACAAATAAAAGCTCTGACGTTTAAAAGAGTCCAAATGGTTATTTTAGTTCTAAGTTTTTCTCTCTTGCTCGACCCTTTTACTCTCCTTTGCAGCTCAGGTCTCTCTCTCTCTCTCTCTCTCTCTCTCTCTCTCTCTCTCTCTCTTTCTCTCTCCCCTACTTTAAAACAAACACAATGCACAAGTTTGCTACCTTAAAATAAACCAGATCAAATGTTGATAAGTACTTTTAAGAAGACAAAAGGAGATTCAACTAAGAAGGAATCTTCCTCCTAGTTCTTTCCTTTTTTTTTTTTTTTTGTTTCTTTCTTTCCTCTCCACCAATTCCCAAAACCATTTTCATTATCTCTCTATCTTTCTCATCCCCTTTTTTATTTTTATTTTACTATTCCCCTATTTTTTTATGATATCTCTTATTCATGTGAAATCTATATTTCAACTGATGATTCCTTTAAACCCCTCTAACATGGTTTACCTTAGTTGAAGCTTTGATCATGCATGTTATATATTATCAATATAAATGAGGGAAAGGACCAAAAGCATTTTTGTCTTATTCTAGATTGTGCATGCTACAATATAGTTGCAGTATAGATTGTTTATGCAATTGTTTCATTTATGGCTTATCATGCAACAAAGCAAAAGAAAAGGTAGAAGATTTGCAAAGATACATCACTATTAGACATTGTCAATGCAAATAAGGAAGCTATAAGCCTCTTTTTAGTTCCAACTTTCTCCATGTAGTACCTATTCATGTGTTGGTGGAAAATGGCTGAAGACACAATTAAAAAGTTTATACTTTTGAATGAAATTTTGCATGATTTTGTGCAAAATGAACCTATGGAAATTTTTAGTAGTATTTTTTTGGCACTTTTCTTTCACATATAGTATTATACTTTGGTCTCAATCTCCTACCACAACAATGCACTTTCTTCCATTGTAGGCTTTTTCATTTAGAATGTCAATGTTCCTTTTAATGTCCTATAGGTTATTTCAAAACCATGAATCATAGATTGCAATTAAATTAACATGTGGCCTATAACCATGACAATGTTGAAAGAGTTTATCTGATTTTGTTGCCTATGGTAGCTATCATTCAATTTTTGTGAAAATTTTGTTAGCGTTCAAAGAGTTGGTCTGAATTTTAGTGATTAGCATTTCTTGATAAACTTTTGTTTAGAGTAAGTTGTCCTATTTTGGTCATCTTTGAGCATGTTGCTGCTTTTAAAATGTGTTGGTTTCTCTTTTTAGGCCAATAGAAGAGCACGGTAATAGTGATTATTATAAAGTGCTGCTGCTGCCCTCTCGGGCACCCAAATTCTAGTTCAGAACTCCCCCTTTGTTTTTAGCTTGCTACTCTATAAGTTTTTAGCTACAAAAGTGTACTAGCCTTTGACTTTTATATTTAATAGATGATAAATATTCATCCATAGTCTTCTACAAATAAATCATCTAAATATATGATTTTGTATGCTATGCGTATACATCTTAGGAAAAACAAGGTAGCGTAAAATTTGTCATATGTTTTATTACAAAGCAAAAAGAGATTTTTGTTAAACAATGCTGAATCATTATTGATTGCTATTGACGTTAACACGGTTGATTGTCTGTTGCTAATTTAATGGTTTACTAGTTGAGGCAAAGGGTATCTTTCATGTTTACATTTTTTTTCTGTTATGACCATATAGCCATTGCATTTTTGCGTTAAATTTTGTGATATAAATGTTCCATTTGAAGAAAATTTGACGAATCAAAAGTTATAAAATAGGAAGTTATAGTGTATTTTGTTTTGTTGGGATTAGTTTTGGCATTTCTGTTAAGTAATTAGGAGAAACATAGAATCACTTGAGTAGAAACATAGAAAATTTTCTGTTACGAGGTCTACTTCTAGTTTCTACTGGACTTTTGCTCAAGCTTGCGATTTTTTTTTTTCACCAAAGCCAGAAATAATGCGATGTGTATATTATCTGTTGAAACTAAAACAGCATGGCTTAATGTCCCATTTGCCATTGGATTTGACCTTACACCATTAGTATGGACCTTAGCCAATTAACATCTATTATTAGAGTTGGGTGGTTAGAAGTAGGTTAAATTGTCATTTCATTGGTGTTTTGATAATGGCAATGCCTAACAACATTAATTAGCTATTTTGAATTTAGTTATAATTACTATAGGGGTCAATTGCACAAATTTCAAAATTAATTTCTATTTCAAGCTATAATTAGGCATAAATGAGGTAGTTGGAGTTATTGGACAGAAAGCATAAGAGGATAAACTTTAAGGCTAGGCTTAGGAGTTAAGATGGAAAAAAGTGTAGTTTAAAGCAATGATTGATCTAACGGTATGGCAAGAGGAGACCCACAAATCCTACCTCCATACTTTGGTCCTTGATTGAATGGAACTTGACTTGAAGGTAGTCAAAATGGAAACGGCCCTTCACCCCATGTGAGCATTCTTTTGTTTGTTTCAATCACTTTAAGGAACCATTTGCTTTAGGATGTTTCGTTTCATGGATAACTCTCATGTTCATTTTCCATGCATTGAAAAAAAAAAATAGAAGGATAAGTCTATAGTTCTCCCTTTCTGATTTTTTCTTGCTATCTAGCTCAAACCATATAAAATCAATTGGGGTAGCTATATAGAGCTTGCATCTAGTTAAATGGAAAATTCATTTTCCTATGTGTTAGGAGCATGTACTAGCAGAATGAATAAAAAAAAATTGACCACTAATTCTATTAAGGTTAATCGAATGCATGATTTTGAATGCCCCTATACCAAACACCGAAAATACATTTTGGTAGATTAAAATCCAAAGTTATAGTTGCTAATTAGGTGGTAATAATTGAAATCTTAATTTCAACAACTAGAATTTCAAACCAAACATAGCCAACAAAAAAACAAAGCGATGTTATCTTCAAATATTTTTACAAAAGATTTATAAAGAAAGATAGCAATTGATTATTGTTCTTAAACTTTCTTTCTATGGTTAAAAGGCAATCCAAACTAGTTATATGAAAAGGAGAAGCAGACAGTGTTGTAAGAAATGCATCTTTTGGTCAAATCACCATCATCTCTAATGTCACTTGTACCTATTCCATCGGTTCCAAGGTCATTATTGGAGTTGCAAATTTTAACCTTAAAGATAAATAGATAGACCCATTCCAAAGCCAATTGTACCCTTCATTTGCTGGGGCTTGCTTACTTTACTTTTTTTTTTTTTTATTTGTTCTTTCACGTTTTGCTTCAAGTTGAAATTGTCATCATCTTTCAGTTTAATTATTCATCAAATAATGACCTAAAAGAATCAACCCTATGAGATGAATCTTGATTTTTGAAGTTTTTACCTTTTTATTGTTTGTCATCCTTGCAACTTTTTAGATTTTGTATTGAATGCATGGTGTATACAGTGACAACCTACCAAACGATTTAACACCCTTTATGGAGAGAGAGAGAGAGAGAGAGAGAGAGAGAGAGAGAGAGAGAATGAGAAAGCATGTTATTTAGATTAGATGGAAATGAAAAGGAAGAGAATAAATGAAACGTGATTTTTTGTTGTTTGGAAACTCAAGGAATTAGAAGAAAAGAAAAGAATTTATCTTGAAATCACAATTATTGCAGTGCATTCAATTTTTATATTAAAAAAATAAAAAATGAGTAATTTAGCATAAGAAACTAGCATACACGCTACTAAAATTAGCATTATTAGCATACAAATTAATAATGTCCTCAAATCTTAACAATTTAATACTCAAAGTAGTAATCAATGTGTACCTAAGTGATAATACGTTAGCAACAATATTTTCTTTACCTAATTATATTGAATCATATAAGGAAAAGTTTCAATAAACTTGACCTATTTTACATATATCTTATCCAACTATCCTTACCTTTTCAAGTGTTTTAAATTATCATGATTAATATGAATTACAAACATTTTAAGTCAATGATAATGTTGCCATGTTTTTAAAGTCCAAACAAGTGTATAAATTTCTTCATCATAAGTTGAATAATTCATTGTTGCTCTGCTTAACTTATTACTAAAGAATGTAATAGGTTGTTTCTCTGGCATAAGAACTCTTCCAACCTAATGTCTGATGCATCATGCATCACATTTAATTTCAAAGGTCTTAAAAAAATCAAGCAAAGCAAGAGGTGGTATATTACACAACTTAGACTTAAGCAAATCAAATACGTCTTATTGTTTCTTACCCCACTTGAAACCCACATTCTTTTTAATCACCTTTTATAAAAGATAGAGTTAAACCATGGAAACTCTTTATATCACTCATACTTTTAGGTGTACGTCATTCTTAAATAGTCTTAATCTTCCCTTTATTAACCTTTATACCATGATTTGACATAACATAACCTAAGAAAATAACATGGTTTATGCAAAAATCACATTTCTTTAAATTGACATATAATTCCTCTTTTCTTAACACATTAAGCACATAATATAAATGTTCAACATGCTCTTCTAAATTCCTATTATATATTAATACGTTATCAAAATAAACCATAACAAAATTTCCTAAGAAAGGTCTTAAAATATAGTTTATTAATCTTGTAAATGTGCTAGGTGCATTAGTTTAAATGACATAGCTAACCATTCATACAAACCAAGCTTAGTCTTGAATGCAATTTTCTACTCATCACCTTCCATCATCCTAATTTAATGACACCTATTCTTAAGATCAATTTTAGAGAAGTAACAAATACCATGCAATTGATTAAGTATATCATTTAAGTATAAAGGGTCAATACTTAACTATTATTTTATTGACAACTTTGTAATCAACACACATCCTCCAAAACTCATCTTTCTTTGGTAAAAGTAACACTGGCACTATATATGGGCTTGTATACGCATAAGTAACACATGGCCCTTCTTTATCAACTCCTCAACTTGCTTCTAAAGCTCCTTTGTCTCCTTAAGATTACTTCTATATGCGCCAAATTATTGGGAATAAGAGCATTTGGTAATATCTCTAATGTGATGTTCAAATCCTTTCTTTGGTGGTAAGCCGACCAGGATCTTCTCAAGGAATATATCACTATAATTTTACAACAAAGATAAAATGATACTAGGGAAAGAAGAATCAAAGTTAATGTTAGAAAAAATAAAAATCTTTATAATGGATTAAGAACATTTGCTGCTTAACTTGGAAGGCAACCTAAACATCTACTCCTTTAATATACACATTAACTTTACCAATCCCTTTCTACTTCTCCCCCTTAACAAGTTCTCCCCCTTTTTATTAGTATACACCTTCTTTAGATTTATGCAAAATATCTCCCCTTTTGACAATAAATCTAAAGAATAATAAAAGAGGGAAAGGGAGAGGGGTTAAAGAATACATCAGCCTTTAGGGATTGGTTGAATACTTAAGTTTATCCTCTTTTGTCCAAGAAGTCATAGTTTCCTATGCCATAATAAATTCTTATCTTTGGTGTTCATGTAGCATGTGTTCTTCCTTATGGAAACTTGGAATAAGTTTCCATTTATTCTTTCACCCTTAGTAAAGACAGCAACATCTCTTAGTCTCTTTATTGTGCAACTACTCTTGTTGAAAGTAAGTTCATGTCCATCATCACAAGGCTGGCTAACACTGATGAGATTGGGTTTTAACCCTTCAACATAAAGCATTTTCTTTGATTTCATCTTTTCTACACCAATTTTAGTAGCATCAATACCTTTAATCTTTAAGGCACCATCATTTCCAAATATGACAAATCCTCCATCATATTTTACCACTTCCTTAAACATTTTGGGGTCTCTTGTCATATGTGAAGAGCAAATACTATCCAAAATCCATGGCTTTTCTTTCCTAGAAGCTTTTAAGGCTACTTCCACAACTATAGTCATTTCTCTTCCTCTTTTTCTTCTTTAGCTGAATGTAGGAGCATGTGTAGGTGTTCTCCTTTGCATTCTTTGACTAGGCAGTAGTGTCAAGTAATCCTCAGTAGTGTGTCTAACCTTTTCACATCTTTCACTAACCTCTCCTAGTACATTAAACATGTTTCTTAGTGGAATATGACTTATTTCCACCTAAGACTGCCTCCTTTCTTTATAGAGTCTCCCCTTAGACTCTTGCCTCACACTTTTCTTTATTATAGGTTGAGTATACCAACAAGCATTAGCCTTATACATATACTTACCACAACTCTAGCAAAAAATGGCAAACCTAGATTTACTTCTTTTACCATGTTCATGTCTTCTTTCTTTACCAACTGGTATGGTAGCCTTCTCACGATCTTTAATAGCTTATCTCCTTTGGATGGGATTCTTCACCATACTTTTGCTAACCAATTTTAACTTGGATTGGTCTCGTTTCTCCATTATGTCATTGTGCATGCTTTTGGGCATAAACACAATTCTCTTCTTTTCTTCTACCTTTTCACTTGGCTTTTCAATGTAGCCAAGTCTTTTCTTCCCCATGGAATAAGGTCTTTAATTGCTTAGACACTCATCTAACTTTCTGGTAGAATCCTTTTTGATGGTATTTACTGATGATGACTCTTTTTTCACTTCCATGGCCTGCATAAAGCTTTCTTCATGTTTCTTTAGCTCGAACTCAGCCTTGTGAAGTTTAGCTTGTAAAGTCAGCATCTCTTGCTCTTATGCAATCACCTTAGCACCAAGGTCTTCGTGTATCTTTCCTTGCTCTGCCTCAAGTATGCTTAGCTCCTCAATTCTGTTCAAGCATGCCTTGCTATTGACATTGTTCATGCTATACATGATCTCAAGTAGCAATAGAAATAAAAACTCACACAGCAATGCATAACTTCACTTCAAAGCAGAAAAATTGGATCAATAAAGGAACCAGGCTCTAATACCACTTAATGAGGACCATTTTAGGTCTCACACTGAAAGGGGGGCTGAATCAATGTGAGACATACTCTTTTTACAAATTGATCCAAATTTGACATCTGCGACTTGTTAGAGTCAATGATCTAATTTTCTATTTTTCTTTTTTATGTGAGAGAAACTGTACAAATATAAATTAATGCGTAAGCATCCAAGCACACATGACAATTTTTATAAGGTTTACCCATAATGCGTGAGCTACATCCACAATATGATAGGATCACTCTTAAATCACACAATCTATTCTAGTTATCAAGGGATACAATTTGGTTGTAGAAAGATCACTCCTTAACCACATACAATGATCAGTCCAAGGGTATCCCACTATTATTTAGCCAGTTTATCAAGAGTTTATAATGAAACCTTTCCCGAAAATTGATCAATCAATGCATACAATGGCCTGTTGTTAATGCATACTATGCCCGATGTTCCCATGCGCTGCACTTACTATGCACTTGCTATCTACACTCTCTGTGCCTACTATATATGCACTATGTGCCCACTGTCCACGCTCTCTGCACGCACTACAACTACTATCCACACACGTTATTCCTGATATTTTTGTGTGCTGTGTCTGTTATCCATGTGTGTTGCTATTGCTACCTACATGCATTACTACTTTCCTCACGTGTTGCAATAGTTTTCTCACACTGTTGTTGCTTTCCTATGCGTTGCAGCTATTTTCTCATGCTGCTACTGCTCTCCCTGTGCACTGTAGCTATTTTCTCGCATCGCTACTGCTTTCCCTATGCACTGCAGCAAATTTCTCATATTGCTACATTGCTCTCCTCGTAGGTTACAGCAATTTTCTCGAGCCACTGCTGCTCTCCCCATATGCTGCAGCAATTTTCTCATGTCACTACTGCTCTCCCCACACATTGCAACTATTTTCTCTTGCCACTACTGCTCTCCTTGCTCATTATAGCTGTTTTCTCATGCCATTGCTACTATCCTTGCACATTACTTGCTGGTGCAAGATCCTTCTGTTGCTACTCCACCACCTACCAACTACTGCTCCACCACTTACTGGCAACTGCTCCTTTCTTTCTCTCTTTAGCCAACTCTCTCAATTTTCTGTAGCACACCTCCTTTTCACAAGACATCTAAGGGTATTTATAGAGCTAGGTATTAGGGCTATACGATCATCGTTAATTCCCACATGTTGCTTGATAATTAATGACCATATTTGATTATTAAAAGTTATAGTCAATAGTCAACATTGAATTCCTAAAATTTAGGGTCAACAGTCAATAATCAACGATCAATCTTGACCCTTAAAATTTAGGGTCACGATCAATATTGACTCCTCAATGCTAGGGTTGACTTGTCATCAACGGTTTTGCCAATGACCTCTCTACATCTTAACAGCATTCAGAATATCAAATCAGCATATATAACTATGTGAGATGTTGTTGATAATAAATCCAACATTAGCCATCAAATATAGGCTCAACAAGCTCCCCCTTTTGATTTTTTGGCAACACATTAAATCTAACCATGCATAACATCCCCTGCACATAGTCATTCATAGCTCCCCCTAAACCATACATCTCCCTTAACCAAGTTTAACTCCCCCTTTCTGCTTCTCCCCCTTTGACATGTTCTCTCGCTTGTTATCAATACATACTCTTTTTTGATTTATACGAAATATCTCTCCCTTTAACAACAAATCCAAAGTAAAATAGAAGAGGGAAGGGGAGAGGGGTTAAAGAATACCTCAGACTTTGGGGTGTGGCTGAATACTTAAGTTTAGCCTTTTTTGTCCAAGATGTCCCAATCTTCCATACCATAACAAATTCTCATCTTTAATGCTCATATAATGTGTGTTTTTGCTTTTAGAAACTTGATATAAGTTTCCATTTGTTCTTTCACCCTTAATAAGAACAACACCATCTTTTAATCTCTTTACTATGTAGCCACTCTTCTTGAAAGTAACTTCATTTCCATGATCACACAACTAGTTAATACTGATAAGATTGTGTTTTAACCCATCAACATAAAGCACTTTCTTTGATTTCAGCTTTCCTACACCAATTTCAGTAGCACCAATACCTTGAATCTTCAAGGCACCATTATTGCCAAATTTAATTGACCCTCATCATATTTGGCTACTCCCATCAACATCTTGGTGTCTTCTATCATGTGTAAAGAGTAGCTAATATCTAGGATCTATGTAATGCAAATTTAGTTGCCTCTCATTCTATTCGCCTTGCCCCATTTATTGATCTTTCTATTTTTTTTTTTTTCAATCCCTTTTCTTCCTTAGAAGCTTTTGAGGTTACTTCTACAACCATAGATGTTTCTCTTCCTTTTCTTCTTCTTTGGTGAAATTATGGAGCATGTATAAGTGTTCTCCTTTGTATTCCTTGACTGGACAACAATGGTTCGCTTGTTCTCTTTTGCATTCTTTGACCAGGCAGAAATGTCAAGTAGTCCTCAGTAACATGTCCAACTCTTTTACATCTTTCACAAATCTCTCCCAATAAATCAAACCTATTTCTTAATGGAATATGACTTCTGTCTACCTGAGATTGTCTCCTTTCTCGATAGAGTCCTAAACTCTTACCTCACATTTTTGTTCATTCTCGACCTATTACTCCAACACACATTTGCCTTGTGCCCATACTTACCACAGCACTAACAAAATCCTTTGAACCTAGACTTATTTCTTTTACCAAGTTCATGTCTCCTTTCTTTAGCAATTGGTGTGGCAGCCTTCTCTACATCTTTGACAGTTTGTCTCATTTAAATGGGAGTCTCCATCGCATCTTTCCTAGCCCATTTTAAATTGGGTTGGTCTCTTTTCTCCATCACGTCATTTTCCCTACTTTCGGGCACAAACACAATCTTTTTCTTTTCTTCTACCTTCTCACTCAAGTTCTCAATATAGTCAAGCCCTTTCTTTCCCATGCAATTTAACTTTAACCTTTACTTGTCTATATATAATGCTCTTATCACAAACAGATTACACATCATGCATCATATTAGGCTAATAAAAATGTTCATGCAATATATCTAAAGTCTTCTACGCACTATAGGGTGCCATCAAACCAACCCTATGAGTTTTCTTAACAAGCAACTCATGAATAGAACACATAAGCACACATAATTTCTCTCTTTTAAACAAAAATCTTTCATGCCTATAAAAATCACTAAACAAACAGTTATCATTTACATTAGATACTTGGTCAAAATCAGAATCATTAGCATACAAATCCTTAAGCAATTTAAAACAAAGTAACTTAGTTTGTAAAGAAGTAAGCAATGCCTTTGTATCTCTTTGGTTTCTTTCATATTAGCTTTATAGGTTGGTCAATTTGGTATGCCAATAATAGGCATGAAGTCTATTTGGTGCTCAATTACTTTTCAAGGAGGAAATCTATGGGAAATCTCTTCGAAAAATAAATTTTTGAACTCTTGTAATACGAGAACAACTACACTAGGCAAAGAGGAGTTAAGGTCATTAGACAAAAAATAAGCATCCTTGTACATAAATACTAGTAATTGCTACCTTGTAATCATAACACTCTTAATCTCATTTTTCCAAGCAAACACATTTACCCTCTTACTTTTCTCTCTAACTTTCCTTTCAACATTACCCTTCCCATTTGAATTTTTTGCATTAACCTCACTTTTTTTTCTTTTTCTTTGACCTCTCACTCTTTTCCTTTTTCTTTTCTTCTTATTCTATCATTTGTTCTTTTCTCATTTTGTACTTTTTTGCTATTTTAATCTAATCTTCATATGCTTTAAAAGGTTTAAGATGAGTTAATATAACAATTTGATTTTTAATTACAAAAGAGTATTTATTCTTATAATTATCATGTGTAACCTTACTATCAAACTACTATGATCAACCAAGAAATATATAACTACCTTGTATTGGTGTCACATCACAAAGAATCTCATCCTTGTAATTACCAACAGAAAAGGGAACAAAAAATTGCTTGATTACTTTATTTTCCCCATAATTATTCAACCATTTTAACTTATATAGCTTAGGATGCTTAAAGGTATCTAGATTTAGCTTATCTACCAACAAAGCATTAGTAACATTAGTACAACTTCCATTATGAATAATCATGCTATATACCTTGTCTTTAATATGGTATCTTATATGAAAGATGTGCTCACATTACTTCTCATCATTATCATCCTTAAGCTAAATACTTAATGCATGCCTTATAACCAATATATCTCCATGAATGGATTCTTTAACCTTAAAATTAGAATAATACTCTGAAGGTGGCATGTCATTATCACTTGAACTAATACTTTTTATTTTACCACTTTTTAACATGATTATATGTTGAGCCCATCTTTGATGGCAAATGTTGGACTTATTGTTAACACTATCTTACATAGTTGTATGTGTTGATTTAATGTTATGAATGTTGTTAAGATACAAAGAGGCCATTGGGCAAAATTGGTGATGGCAAGTCAACCCTGAAGTTAATGAGTCAATATTGACCATGACCCTAAATTTTAGAGGTCAAACCTGACTCTTGACCCTTGACCATTGACCCTAAATTTTAGGAAGTCAATGTTGACCATTAATCCTAAATTTTAAGAATCAAATCTGGTTGTTGATTGTAGGGCAACCTTTAAGAATCAATAATGACAATTGATGATTGTATAACCCTAATCTTAAGGCTTCATAAATAACCACATGCACCTTATAAGATAATTGGGTGCTACAAATTTTTTAAGAGAGAACAACAAACCTAAAGGCAACCACAAGGAGAGGTAAATGGCAATAAGAGAAGCAACCAAGGAGAGCGGCAATCAGCCACATTAAAAGAGGGTGTAGCAACCAGCCATACCAAAGGAGAGGTACAACATTTGGCCATACTAAAGGAGGGTATAGCAACTAGCCACACCAAAGAGAGGAGCAGCTAAAAACCCAAACCAAAGGAGAGGAGCAGCTAAAAAACTAAACCAATCAAGAAGGCTGCAGCAGTTGGTAGCCACACTAAACTAGCACTAGCAGGCATTCCCTGCACCAGTAGCACAATTAGCAGGCGTTCCCACAGCCAGCAACACAACTAGTAGGCACTCCTTACATCGGCAGCACATTTAGTGGCCTATAATCCTTGAAATTACAACAAGTCTTATAGGCAATCCTAGCAATTACAGCACCCACAGAAAGTCCAACAGGCGATCCTAGAAATTGCAACACGTCTAGCAAGTAATCACAGTGATAGCAGCATGTGCAAACAACAATAGCAACCCATGCAAGTACAGGTACCAACAGTAGAATGTATAAGTAACGATAGTATCCCATGCACATGTAAACAGTAACAATAGAATGCGTAGGCAGAGACAGCAACCCATGCACATGTAGGCAACGACAGCAAAATGTGTAGGCAGCAACATTAGAATGGTCAGCTAGCAATAGCAGCTCGTGCATGTGCAAGTAGTGATTGCAAAACATGCAAGCAGTGATAGTAGCTCGTGCATGCAGCAACAATAGAATGTGTAGGTAGCAATAATAATGCATACATATACAGCCAGTGATAGTAGCATGTGCAAGCAGTAATGGCAACAAGTCTAGTAGCTTGTAGCAGTAGAGGAGAAAACATGTTCTAGTCTAATAGCTTGTAGTGGCAAAGGAGACAACCTGCCAAGGTAACAGGTAGGATAACATCAGTAGTAAAGGAAGGAGAAGATCCATGTTTTATACTAGCAGCCTATGCACAATGAGTCATCATTCTCTAAAAAACGTTTCACTATAAACTCTTGATAAACTTATTAAAAAAGGGTGGGATACCCTTGGAGTGATCGGGAGATCAACTCCTTAATCGAGAGATCATTATAAGTGGTTAAGGAGTAGTCCTTCCATGAGTAGTTAAAGAGTGATCCTTCCACAACATTATTGTATCCCTTGATAACAAGAGTGGATTGTGTGATTTAGGAGTGATCCTATTACACCACGAACATAGCTCACACATTATAGGTGAACCACATAAAAATTGGAGCGTGTTCTTGGGTGCTTACATTTGATTAATATTTGTACGACTGCTCTCACATAAAGGAGAAAGATAAAAATTGGATCATTGGATTTAACAAGTCAGCAAGGTTAAATCTAGAAAGATTTATAAAAAGTGAGCATCTTACACTAATTCACCCCCCCTCAGTGTGAGACCGAAGAAGGTCCTCATAAAGTGGTATCAGAGCTAATTCCTCTATTGATCCAATTTACTTGCTTTAATTTAAAGTTGTTTATGGCTGTTGTGAATTCTTATCTCTACTACTAATTGAGATCATGGATAACATGAATAGTGTTAACAACAAGGACATCTTTACTTTGGATGGACAAAATTATCAATTATGGAAGAATAGAATGCTCTGATATCTGATGTGCCTTGGTCTTCATGTGTTTAAGTTTGTTGTTAGTGGCTTCATCCCTATCACTGAAGGTGATGCTATGACACTTACTGATAAGAAGAATTTGGAGTGTGATGGGAAGGTGAAAAATACCTTATATGCCTCCTTAGCAAATAAATAATTCATCAAAGTGATAGGGTGTAACACAGTCAAGGAAATTTGGGACAAATTAAAGAACATTTATGAAAGAGACAATGTTATGAAGGAAGCCAAGTTACAAATTCAGATGAGCAAATTTGAAGATATAAAGATGCAAAATGATAAGTTTGTGGATGCCTTCTTCATAAGAGTCAACAAAATTGTGTGCTCCATTAAAGATTATAGAGTGGAGATCAATGATGCCATTATGGTAAGGAAAAAACTTAGAACCTTGTCAAAAGCTTACAATGCCAAAGTCTCTTCCATAGAAGATAAAGATCTAGATAGGCTGCCCTTGGATGATTTGCACAACATATTGGTGGCTTATGAAATGAGAATAGCCACAATGAAGAAAGAAAAAATGTCTAAGGTGGAGAAAGAGCTAGCCTTCAAAGCAATAAGGAAATTAAAGATTAAAGACTAAGAAGAAGAATCTAAGGTGTGCTATAATCCTTAGCCTATAATGAAGAGGAATGTGAGGTAAGAGTCTAGAGGGAGACTTTATCTAAAAGGGAGACAATCTCAGGTGAAAAGAAGCTAGATTTTGCTAAGAAACAGTTTTGATTTGTTGGGAGAGATCTATGGAAGATGAAAAAAGGTTGGACACACTACTGAGGATTGCTTGACATTATTGCTTGGTCAAGTATTGCAAAGAAGAACACTTACACGTGCTCCCACATTCAGCCAAAGGAGAAGAAAAGGAAAAGAAATGTCTATGGTGGTGGAAGTAGCCTTTAAAGCTTCCAAGAAAGAAAAGCTATGGATCTTGGATAGTGGCTACTCTTCACACATGATAGAAGACTTGAAAATGTTAAAGGTAGTAGCAAAATATGATGAAGGGTCAATCAAATTTGGCAATGATGGTGCCTTAAAGATTCAAGGTATCAATACTGTTGAAATTGGGGTAGAAAAACTAAAATAAAAAAGAATGCTTTATGTTGGCTAAAACACAATCTTATTAGTGTTAGCTAACTTTATGTTGTTGGATATGAAGTTACTTTCAATAAGAATAACTACACAGTAATAAGATTAAAAATGGTATTGTTCTTACTAAGGGTAAAAGAACAAATGGAAACTTGTACCAAGTTCCAAAAGCAAAAACACATGCTTCATAAACACCAAAAATGAGAACTTGTTATGGCATAAAAGATTAGGACATCTTAGACAAAAGGGGATAAACAAGCTATCCAAAAATGAAGCTACAAGAAATGTACCCAAACTGAGAAGAGAGAGAGAGATGCAATTTGCAGCATGTGTCAAAAAGGAAAGATGGTGAATACTCCCCCACAAAAATGTAGAGGTTCAAACAAAAAGGCCATTAAAGCTCATCCATTCGAACATCTGTGGGACTATGAGACAAAGATCAACCAAGGGTTATAGGTACTTTATCTCCTTCATTGATGATTTTACAAGAATGGCTTGCATTATGTTCTTTAAACATAAATTAAAGGCTCTTAATAATTTCAAGAGCTATAGGCAGCTAACTAAAAACCAATTAATGGGAAAAATTAAAAGGCTTAGGACAGATAATGGGACTAAATACACATGTTGTGACTTTGAAGATTATTTGGAGAAGCATGAATATACCCTACACACCTCAACAAAATGGAGTGGCTAAAAGGAAGAATAAAAGCCAAGTGAAGATGGTAAGAACTATGTTGGTTAAGCATGGTACTTCACATACTTACTAGAGAAAGGCTATCACCACTGTAACTCAAATTTAAAATAAATGTCTGATGAGACCACATACAGTGAAGACACCCTATGAGCTATGGTATGAAAAGAAGCCAAGTGTAAAACACTTTAAAGTGTTTAGAAGCTTGTGTCTCGTTAAAGTCAAAGGCAAGCATCTCGACAAATTTGATGAGAAAGATGATGAAGGCATATTCTTGGGCTATATACCAAATGGAAGAGGCTTTAAATGCTACAACAAAAGGTCACTGAAATGGTAGATAACTTGATGTTAAAGTGATTGAAAATGGTGCTACAATGCAATCACAACTTAAGAAAGCTAAAGATGCCATGTATGATAGCTAAAAAGAGTCTGAAATTGATGAATCCAAGGCCATTCAGCATGAGGAAAATGTTGATTCTCAAGTTACAAGTGCTAAAGAAGAAGAATCAAGGTATTCCCTAACTCATAAAAGAGTAAAAGCTGAAGTTAAGGCCAAAAACATTATTATAAGTAAAGAGGACTCTATGTAGACTAAAAGAAGACTAAGAGGTGGTGAATAAACCTCATTAATTTCCAAGGTGGAACCCAAATTCGTGGAAGAAGCATTAAAGCACAAGGAATGGGTATTTGTTATGAATGAAGAGCTCGATCAAATTGAAAAAAAAAAAACACACTTGGTGTTTAGTACTTAGACCTAAAGGGAAAAACATCATTGTAACCAAGTAGGTGTTTAGAAATAAGATCAATGAAAATGGTGAGGTTGTAAGGGACAAAACATGACTATAAAGGTTACTCACAAGTACAAGGTGTTGACTTTGAAGAGACCTTTGCTTAGATGGCCAGACTTAATTAGAATATCCATGGCCATTGTTGCTAAAAGAAAAGGTATTTATTAAACAGGTTAATGGTTTTATACTTAATCATGATGGTTCAAGTGTGTGTGCAGATTAAACAAGGCTTTATACAACTTAAAGCAAGCTCCAAGAGCATGGTATTCCAAGCTAAATACATGCCTTAAAAATATAAAGTTGAGAAAATGGAATGTGAACAGCAACTTGTACATAAAGGAAGACAACCGAGGCCAATTAATTATTATGCTTTATGTTGATGACATAATATTTACTGCAAAAAAGGAGGCCCTATTCACTACCTTTATTAAGAAGATGAAGAAGAAGTTTGAGATGTTCATACTTGCCAAAATGAAATTCTTCTTAGAATTACATGTGTTGCAAAGCGAGACTAGAATTTTTCTCTCCCAAGAAAAGTATACTTGTGAGTTGTTAAAAATGTTTGGGATTGAGAACTTTAAAGAAGTAAGCACTCCTATCATGGTTGGAACAAAGTTAAATAAGGATAAAGAAGACAACATGGTTGATCATAATGAATACAGAAAGTTGATTTAAAGCTTACTGTATTTGACAACATCAAAGCCTCATATTGTTTTTGCTGTAACAGTTTATGCCATATTTCAAAGTGACCCCAAGGAATCTCATCTCGTGGAGGCTAAGAGAATTCTAAGGTGTGTGAAAGGCACAAAAAATTATGGATTGCTTTATGATAAAAATGGATAGCTTAATTTGTATAGGTATACAAATGCAGATTGGGCTGGAAATTGTGATGACAGAAGGTCAATGTTGGGTGATGCATTTTATTTGGGCAATAGATGTATTTCAAGGCATAACAAGAAGATGAAACATCTTCTAAGGCTTGTACTCAACTGCTATGGATGAAACATCTTGAAGATATAAAGGTGGATGTGCAACTACCATTGCTAATTGGTTATGACAACCAAAGTGCCATCAATTTGTCAAAAAATTCTGTCCAACACTTTAGAACTAAACATATTAAAATCAAGTATCTCTTTATTAAAGAAAAAGTGGATAAAAATGAAGTAAAGCTAGAGTATGTGCCTACCTCAATGCAAGTTGCTGATATATTCACCATAGCTCTTTCAAGAAAGATATTTCAAAAGTTAATGTTGACTTTATGTGTTCAGCCATCCCCTAGAGGCTAAGGTATGCCTCCAACCCCTCTCCCCTCTCCCCTTTCCTCTTCTATTATTCTTTGTATTTGTTATCAAAAGGGGAGATATTTTGCATAAATCCGAAAAGAGTATATAATGATTAAAAATGGGAGTAGCTGAATAAATAAAGGAGAGAAATAGAAAAAAAAGGGTATTTGTTAATTTATTGTCAACACCATCTCACATGGTTGTATGTGTTAATTTGATATTATGAATGTCGTTGAGATGTAGGGAGGTCATTGGGCAAAATTGGTGATGGTAGGTTAACCCTAAAGTTAATGAGTCAAGGTTGATCGTGACCTTAAATTTTAAAGGTCAAAGCTAACCGTTGACCCTTAACCATTAACCCTAAATTTTAGAAAGTCAATGTTAACCTTTGATCCTAAATTTTAAGAATCAAATCTGGTTATTGATTGTAGGGCAACCTTTGGGAATCAATGATGATTGTTGATGATCGTGTAACCCTAATTTTAAGGCTCTAGAAATAACCTCATGCACCTTGTAAGACAATAGGGTGCTTCAGATTTTTTGAAAAGGAATGGCAAACCTAAAGGTAGCCACAAGGAAAGATGAACAGAAAAGAGAGAGATAGCTAAGAAGAGTAGTAGCCAGCCATACTAAAAGAGGGTGTAGCAATCAGCCACACCAAAGGAGGGTACAGTAGCTAGTAGCCATACCAAACCAGCACTAACAAGCATTCCTTGCATTAGCAACACAAGCAATAGGTGTTCCTAATACTAGCAAGCAATCCTTACACCAGCCACACAACTAGCAAGAATTCCCTACACTAGTAACATAACCAGTAGGCATTCCCCACACCAATAGCCTGTAATCCCATAAATTATAGCAAGTCAAGCAGCCTGCAATCCTAGAAATTGCAACAAGTGCAGCAGGCAATCCTATCAATTGCAACACCAATAGAAAGTCCAGTAGGCAATCATAGTGATAGCAACACGTGCAGACAGTAGTAGCAACCCATGCATATGTAGGCAGCAACAATAGAACGTGTAGGTAGCAATAGCAAAACTTATAGGTAGCAACGGAAAAACTTGCAAGCAATAATAGTAGCTCATGCATGTGCTACAATAGAATGAGTGAGCAAAATGTGCAGGCAGTGATAGCAGCCCATGCACATGCAAGTAGCAACCGTAAAATGTGCAAGCAGCAACCACAAAATGTGCAAGCAATAATAGCAGCCTGTGCATCTGCAGGAAGCTACAACAGAACATGTAGGTAGAACATGTAATAGCAATAACAGGCTATGCACATGCAAGTAATAACAGCAAAACATACAGGCAGCGACAACAGAATGTGTAGGTAGCAATAGTAGCCTATGCATGTGTAGGCAATGACAATTGAATGTGTAGGCAGCAATAGTAGAATATGCAAGCAACGATAGTAGCCCATGCACATGCATGTAGTGATAGCAAAACGCGTAAGCAATGATAACAGACTGTGCATGCACAGGTAGTGATAGCAGCATGTGCAAGTAGCAATACTAGTAGGTCCGGCAGCTTGCTACATTTATTGCAACAAAGGAGAAAATGTGTCTTATTTCGATAACTTATAGCGGTGGAGGAGAAAATTTGCCAACACAACAAGTGAGATAGGACTAACAACAAAAGAAGGAGAAGATTCTATGTTCTACACTAGCAACTTGTGCACATTAAGCGATCATTCTCCAGGAAAGTTTTTGTTATAAACTCTTGATAAACTTGTTGAAAAAGGGTGGGATACCCTTGGAATGACTTCCACGAGCGGTTAAGGAATGATCCTTCCACAACATTATTATATCCTTTGATAATAAAAATGAATTGTGTGATTTAGGAGTGATCCTATCACACCATGGACATAACTCACTTGTTATGGGTGAACCACATAAAAATTGGTAAGTGTTCTTTGGTGCTTGCATTTGATTAATATCTGTATGTCCATGCTTACGTAAAGGAGAAAGATAAAAATTAGATCATTGGCATTAACAAGTCACTGAGGTTAAATATGGAAAGATTTATAAAAAGTGAGAGTCTCACATTGATTTACCCCCCTCTTAGTATGAGACTTAAGAAAGTTCTCATCATTATTACTTTTTTATTTGGACATTGAGAACCAATATATCTATGCCCTTGACACCTAATGCACTTAGTATCACAATATTTAAAAGAAGATTTAGTTTTAACTTTATTCTTTAGAAAAAGCAACCAAATCCTTTGGCTTTCCATCTTCTTTTGACTCTAAGCAAAGCTTGCTAAAAATATATTAATATTATTCATGAACCTTATTTTACATGCGTATAGCCTTTTATATAGGCATGTAAACATTATAATCCCATAAGGAAAAGGTGTTTCTTATCATATTTATGTAGAAAGACCTTAATTATAAGGGATCCCTTTAGTTAAGGAGTACAAATCTGCCTTGATGCAAAAATCCTTAAAAGACTACAACTAATGACAACTAGGCATAAAAGTCAAGGTAAAAATCCTAACTAATGTATCAAGACTTAACTAAACCTACAAGCCCAAATAAATTGAAGAAGTTAAACCTTTTTACATGTGTATTTAGTCTTAACTTAAAATCTAGCAACCAAAAAACAAAAAAAATACCCCCTTTAATACAACTTAGCATTTGGATTGAGCCTCTTTAACTTGGTCATGTAGTTTGGATTTATATCATAGGCTCCAAGCTTTATTCTTTAAGTTCTAAGTTTTGTCCATCATCTTGCATAAAAAGATAAGTGATTTTCCTTGGTGTAACATTGGAAACTTCTAGAATAACCTTGAAATTTTCTAAAGTTGACCTTTGCCATGCATCTCTATAATAAGCCTTGTAAAGCCTCTTTCATCTTCTTTGTCTTTTCCTTATTCATTGGACCACTAATTCTTTGAAAAGGATCTTAATAATACTTGTTTTGTTGTACTTTATCAACACCTTGTTCTCTTTTCATAGAAGTTGTGTTATTCAACCAACACCTAGATCTCCATCAATAATAAAACAACCACACTAGGCAAAAGGGGGTTAAAGTCTTAGAGACATTCTTATACATAAGTACAAGTAGTTACTACCTTGTAATCATAGCATTCTTAACCTTATTTTTCCCCGTAAACACAATCACCCTTTTACTTTTTTCTCCTTTTTGCACACTTTTTTCTCCAGCTTTTCTCTTGACCTCACTCTTTTCATTTAAATTTTTTTCCATGACCTCACTCTCTTTCTTTTTCCTTTAACCTCTCACTCTCTTTCTTTTTCTTTTCCTCTTGTTCTCTCATCCATTCTTCTCTTATTTTTCACTCTCTTGCTATCTTAATCTAATATTCATATGCTTTAAAAGACACAATACTCTTTAGTGCTCCATGTAGGTAAACATCTCTAAAAAAATAATTCTGCAATGTGTATGATATCATCCACTTTGGTAAAAGCAATGAAATATGTTATCTTTAAAAACTTATCAAGTATAACAAAAATACAATCTTAGCCCATTTTGGACCTTGGTAATTCAAAAATAAAATTCATAAAAATGTCATTACAAGATTCATGAGAAATTTCTAAAGGCATAAACTTAGCATGGGGTAAAAGTCTAAACTTAGCTTGTTTATATGTAATACACATAGCACGAACTCTTTCAACTTCCGTTTAAATATGTGGTCAAAAGAAATGCTTATTTAAAACAACAAAAGTTTTTTTTTTTTTGGTGTCTTTTTTACTCTCTCTTTTTATGTGATTTATTACTTCAATTCTTTCTTTTTACATTTCATCTTCTTTTGTTTTGACTTTTCAAAACTAGATCTATCTCAGCAAGTCATCTTCACTCTATGATGCTATAGATGTGCATTCCAAGTAAGGAGAATTGGCAATTATGCTATAAATCAATCCTTAGAAGCATGGTCAAATGTGATTCTTACATGTAATGTTAATGATTTAACGTCATTTATTTGACATCTGATTTGAACCTAACAATGACAATTTTGCCTATGTTTCATCGTGTTGAAAAGTTTTCCCACTCTTCTTAAATATCAGCTTTCGTGGGTCGGCTTGCACATGTTATTTCCCACAATAACAAACACATTGTCGAAGCTTATGTATTGACTCAGTCCATTCCCTTGAAAATTTATGTTTTTGTCTAGTATTTTTCTTTTGTAGGCTAGGTAAGCCATTGACCTCTTCCTTCCTCCATTTGGGCAACATAGAAAAAAGTTTCAATGCTTGTCAAAAAATAAATTATAAAAACAAGTCTTTATATTACACCTTATGATAATATACCTAACTTTGAAAGATTAATTTTTTTTCTTTTTTTAAGTTTGATTATATAATTATAACTTTAATTAATGTAATTAAATTTAAATCACACACCCACATTTTAACTAGAACAATTCTTAATGTTCTCTCTCAATCGTTATTGGTAGTGCTACCATTAATCCGTGACTAGTTTAGCATGATGCTTGGCATTGTCTATGTAAAAATTATAGCCAAGTCTTTGTCATAAAGAGTTTGGCATTGAAAATTAATTGTGTCATCCATACTTGCATGGCTTTAACACACGAGATTCTAAAAAACACCACCGTACAGTGAGAACAAAGGTAAAAAGGTAAAAGTAATAAATTGCATAAAACCTCAAGAGAAATGTTGAACATGTGAGGGTAATAAAGTAAACTAACAATTGACCGCCCTTGAACCCCTTCTACATCTGGAGTCCAAAGCCATCCAATTGCAAGCTCCTCGCATCCTCGGCTATCATGGCATCGTTTCTTGATTGGTAAGGGTAAACGAGTAAAATAACACATCCAAAACTCTCATGCACTCTGAGGGCAAAAGGGTAAAATAACAACCCACAGCCTATGGACCGTGCCTTTCTCACTTGGATTTGCAAAACAAAGAAGCCCTTGAGAGCGTATGACGTTTCGAAAGCAACGGACACTTAACAAAAATAAAAAACCAATAACAACTCAAATTGAAAAAGAAACTGCTCCTCCTCACTTCCCTTTCCACGCTCCCTCCCTCCCTTGCAAAACCAGGCCTAGGGTTTGTGTAGGCTTTTTCTCGTCTCCGCCTGCTGAGTCAACCGATGAATGAGTCACCACTGCATCTTGTTTCCGAAATTGGCCTTCATCTTGGCTGCCTTAATCACCGCAACCAGAACAGTCTCGTCAAATTCCTCCAAGTATGCTTATCATTGTTCTTCCTATCGCATTGCATGAACTGACCTTTTCTTTCTTTTTTTGTTTCTTATGTTAAATGTCATACTTTTTCGTGCTTGGTTTCTTGTTGCTTATTTGGTCACTACTGATTTCATTTTTCACTAGAAACTTGCAATGTTAAATGTCACTTAGTTTATATGTAATACACATGGCACAAACTCTTTCAACATCCCTTTACATATATGGTAAAAAAAAATGCTTATTTAAAATAGTAAACTTTTTTTTTTTTTTTTGTGTTTCTTGTACTCTCTTTTTGTGTTATTTATTGCTTCAATTCTTTCTTTTTTCTTTTCATCTTCTTTTGTTTTGACTTTTCATAATTGGATCTATCTCGGTAACTCACCTTCACCCCATGATGCCATGGATATGCATTCCAAGCGAGGAGAATTGTTAGTTGTGCTATAAATCAATCCTTAGAAGCATGGTCAAATCTGATTCTTGCATGTAATGTCAATGATTTAACTTCATTTATTTGACATCTGATTTGAACCTAACAATGACAACTTTGCCTATTTTTCATTACGTTGAAAATTTTCCCACTCTCTTCTTAAATATTAGCTTCCGTGGGTCGGCTTGCACATGTTATTTCCCACAATAGCAAAGACATTGTCGGAACTTGTGTATTTACTCGGTCCATTCCCTTGAAAATTTATGTTCTTGTCTAGTATTTTTCTTTTGCAAGTCAGGTAAGCCATTGACTTCTTCCTTCCTCCATTTGGGCAACACGAAAAAAGGTTTCAATGCTTGTCAAAAAATAAATTATAAAAATAAGTCTCTATATTACACCTTATGATAATATACCAAACTTTGAAAGATTATTTTTTTTTCTTTTTTTTAAGTTTGATTATATAATTGTAACTCTAATTGATGTAATTAAATTTAAAACATGCACTCACATTTTAACTGAAAAAATTCTTAATATTTTCTCTCAATCGTTATTTGTGCTACCATTAATTTGTAACTAGTTTAGCATGACTTTTGGCATTGTCTATGTAAAACTTATAGCCAAGGATTTGTCATAAAGAGTTTGGCATTGAAAATTAAGTAGTTTAACACATGAGATTCTAAAAAACACTACCGTACAACTAAGATAGTGAGAACAAGGTCCAAAATGTAAAAGCAATAAATTGCATAAAACCTCGAGAGAAATGCTGAACATGTGAGGGTAATAAAGTAAACTAACAACTGACCACCTTTGAATCCCTTCTACATCTGGAGTCCAAAGCCATCCAATTACAAGCTCCTCACATCCTCGGGTATTACAGTGTTGTTTCTTGATTAGTAGGGGTAAAAGAGTATTGGGGGTACCCTGGTTTTGACCCTTTGTCTTTATCGGGGTACCCCTTTTTCTTCCACAAGAAGGGAGTCATGGGTGGGGGCCATGCCCCCAACAATTATTGAATTCTTACATGGATCCTACGTTAATACTCGCTTTCCACCAAACACCAACGTATTGCCACCTTTTTCACGTGTGTCAGTACATCCTTGACCCTTGCGCTAATGTTTCAATGGAACACTTCTATGTTTTCCAGCTTGTCTAGTGAGATGGTTATACAAGAATGGAAAAATTGTGTGTCGCAAGGAAAGATAGCAAGAATACTATTATCGGTCAATATAATCAGCATATTTTAGTTCATTGAGTTTGATGTACTAATATATGCATAAAATGTAATTCCCATGTTGATTTAGGAATAGTATTTCCCTTTTGAATGGTGCAAGTGGATTTCTCAAAATCTAAAAAATTCTTGTTACAAAATCAGGTGATCCCCTCGACTAAGGGGAGCAATTTCATTGACTATCATTGTACCTCCCCAAAATTTGTCAGTTCTTGCAATTAACACTTTCTTGTCCGTTTGCTAATTTCACAAAGCATTCTCTTATAAATTAATGACATTGTAATGTTTATTGTCCGCTTGCAATTCATTGGTAATGAATGTAGACTCACCAGATTACCCTTTACTTGTTGCTAATGGAACTTATGTCTTGGATGCAAGTGTGGTGCAGCAAACAACTGGATGTAAGTGTATTACTTGAATGGCATGTCCAAATATTTGCTCCTCGTTTAATGGATTTCTTAAGGATTTGTACTGATTTTATGCAAAATTGTTCCTCTTCATCACCATCTAGGTTACGATGTGCGCCATCTGGGCTTAATCCATCTAACTGGTCAACTTACCCTGCCATACAATGTGCAGGAGTGCATAATTTGTCCCTAATCAACACCACAACAACTAGCTATAGCAGAACCACCTGCGCCTATGCCAATTTCTCATCCAACCAAACAATTTTCACAACCCTTGCCATTTTCATTGGCATTCATTTTTAAATGGTGTTATCCCGTTCATGTGTGTGAAAAGTGTAGAAACTCAGATAATTGTGTGTTATTGTTGTTTTTGATGATATAAACAGCTCCTGGAAGTTATGCTCCAAGAATCAGTTCTAGTTGGGTCTTGCTTTTCATCTTCATTTACCTAATCCTGCTTTGTGCATCTATTTTGTAGTATTTTATTTTGTTTTGGATTTTTCTTTTTGTTTTCTTTATTTGTTTGGATTTTAGGCGGGGAAGGGGGTGGGCATAGGGATGGTGTTTGGGTGTTGTATGCATAAGTGTGCAATTGGAAATTTGCAATGTAAACAATTCCTTATGAGTAGTTAATATTAGTCCAGGATTGCTTTGTCCCAATAAAAACTAAATTTGTCCATTCTCGTCAGTTTCTATTCTAACGTTAAGTGGTTGCTAACATTTTTGTTTCTTGAAAATATTTCTTTATTTGGCTTTTTGGGGCTAAATGGCGCTGATGTTTTTGTTTCATTAAAATATTTCTTTGGTTGGCTTATTGGTGCTAAATGGTGCTGACTTTGTTTCTTGGAGTCAATTATTTCTTGTAGACTGAGATGGTATGTTGCTCAATTTTCAGTGTGTAATTTTTAGCAAATAGGTGATAAAAGCATGCTCTCTATTTCACTATAAAGTTCCCAACTTCACTCTAAGATCTACTAGTTTATGATACTGAGAGGAGGTTGAATTAGTATCACACCCCTTAAAAACACTATGATAATTTAAGCCAAAAATGAACTCTTTCCCAGATTTAACTAAGGTAGATTTATTATTACCTACCAATCACAATAGTCCCCAAAGTTACCTTTTAGATACCATGCCTATTAGACTAGGTCTTCCTTTAGGTTATGAGTTTAATGATTCTTTAACTATGTTGATAACTCAATTCAAAATGCAGAATGTAAATTCAAAGTAAGAACACAAGAGATTTACATAGTTCTATCAATGTGATGTACTCCATGGTGGTAGGGATTCTTTCTCTACTGAGACAATTCACTATACTTTAGAACACCAATGTGGTATTCCCTATAATTACAATGGATGTCTTAATCTTCTACTCCTTTCACTATTGCAAATACATAGCAATCACAATACAAAGAGTGTCACTTACTGTGTTTACCCTTCTTCTAGCTTATGTTGCCTCTATTTGATTTAAATAGGCTACTTCACTACTGCTTGGAAGATCACCAAAATACTTTTTAACCTCTCTTGAAGAAATCTGAAAAATTCGTTGAGTTTTCTCAAATGCTTCACCGAATTTCTTTCCTAGGTTGTCTCACACAACTCCTAGTCTCACCATCTCATGGTCTCACCTATCTCCTAGTCTCACGTTTTCACCCTTTTTTGGTCTCACTGATTCTGGGTCTCACGGTGCGTTCTGATGTCACACGTTTCACCCTTTTTTAGTTTTACCAATTCTGGTCTTCCGGTGTGTTCTGGTGTCACCCGTTTCACCCTTTTCTGGTCTCACCAATTCTGGTCTTTTGGTGTGTTCTGGTGTCACCTATTTCACCCTTTTCTGGTCTCACACCTCACCTGGTCTCACCCGTTGCATGCTTTGCTAGTCTCACATCTTCTCTAGTCCTGATCTACTCTCACGTCTTATGATTTCCAAGTTTAGTCTGCTCTAATGTCTCACATTCTCTAGGTCTCACTTCCTCTCTTTCTGGTCTACTCTAACGTTTTTCTCTATCTTATGGTGGTTCCACCAATTCTAGTTTGCTCTCCCCGATTCTAGTATGCTTTGTTTCACTATTTCCCAGGTGGTCTGCTATTATGTCTCTCCTTCTCCAGTTCTTACATTTTCAGGTCAGGTCTTACATTTTCAGGTCTGGTCTGGTCTCTCTTCTGGTGGCTACCTTTTTTTGGTCTCACGGATTTTGGTCTATATCCCCAACATTTTTTGTGCCATCAGTGTCTCGTTTCTCCCTTTTCTGCTATGTATCAGGGTCCCTTTTTTCTGGTGTGTGTGTGCTGCCCTAAAAAGAGATAAGTCTTGGTTTATATATTGCCTTCTATGAAACCCTAATAGGTCTTACTTGCACTATGGTGGATTTCCTTTCTTGTCCCTCTATGTGACTTCATATTACTGTTCCATTCTTGCATTAAATTTGGTTGACAACAATTACAACCTATACAAGGTTGTGGGAACAACAATCTCCCCCTTTGTAATTGTCGGCAACACTCAGAACAAAAATCATTATGCAGTAATTACCAACTCCCCCTGCACTGTTGCTTCTCTCCCCCTTTGCCAACCAATTACAAATCTAAAAAACCCACAAAGTAGAGATGGTGGATTCACCTAAACTTCAAGCTTGAGAGGGAATTTGCACAGACAGACTCATTCGGTGCTTTTCAAACATCTATGTGGATAGATGTTTGGTTAGAATATTTGAAATTTGATCTTTAGTGCCAATATACTCAAACTAAATTTTGCCCTGTTCCACTTGATCCTTGATAAAGTGATACTGGATGTCAATATGCTTGCTCCTTAAATGTTGAGCTGAATTCTTACTGAGATCAATTGCATTTTGATTATCACAAAGTACACTCACTAGTAATTTCACTTCAACACCCAACTTTATCAATTGTCTTTGCATCCATATCACTTGAGTACATGCTGCATAAATAGCCATTCTTCTCTGACAATTGTCATTTATTCTTATGACATTCTTGTTAGTGGGTCTTGGAACTAGCTCCCATATTTCATTCTTCTTGATTTGATCTAGCTCCTCATTGATAGCTTTGACCTAGGCTTTGTCTTGTGTAGCCTCTTCAATAAATTTAGGTTCAACTTGTGAGAGTAAAGCAGTAGCTCCCATAATTCTTCTTCTTGTTGTAACTCCTACTGATGGGTTACCTATGATCTGATTTCCTAGATGAGCACTGGTCCATGTTTTCTTTGTCTTTCTCTCTTGCACAGTCTTAGTTGCAAGAGAATCTCTCTCTTCATCTTCAAACTCACTCTTCTCTGAGTCTGAACTTACTTCTTGTCCCTCCTCTTCATGTTGGTCTGATTCTTCATCTATCTTGAAGTCATCTTCTTCACTATCCTCAACTTCTCCATTATGCATTGATTTCTAGTTTTCATCTTTTCTCACATCACTGGAAGTGACCACTTTTTCCAGTTAATGCAAAAAACTTTGTAACCTTTTGTCGTTGCTGAGTATCCCACAAAGATGCCTTTATCTGACCTAGCATGGAATTTTCCCAAGTTTTGCTTCTTGTTCTTCATAAAACATAGGTTGCCAAAAATTCTAAGATTCTTGGCCGTTGTCTTCTTCCCACTCCATAGATCATATGGAGTCTTATCAGTATTGGGCCTTAGTAAAAATCTGTTCAGTAGGTGCACAATTGTAAATGTTGCTTCTGTCCAAAATCTTGTGTGAAGCTTGGATTTCAGTAGCAGAGTTCTTACCATTTCAACCAGAGCTCTATTTTTCCTCACTACTACCTCATTCTATTGAGGTGTTCTTGTTACTACCATCTGATGGTGAATCCCATGCTTTTCAAGGTAATCTTCAAAAGCTCCATTTGTGAATTTAGTGCCTTGAACTGACCTCAATAGTTTGATCTTCTTTCCATTCTCATTTTTAGCCAATCTTCTGTATCTCTTGAAGCATTTCAAAACTTATGACTTGTGTTTGAGGTGCATGATGCAGGCCCTTTCAGAATAATCATCAACAAACAAGATGAAGTACCTCTCACCATTCAACCCTTTTGTTCTCATCAGCTAACACAAATCAGTATGTACAATGTCAAGCACTGCTTCAGAACTAAACTCTTTGGTCTTATACTACTTTCTGGCATGTTTTCCTTTAGAGCATGCTGAGCAGACGTACTCTCTCTCTCTCTTAATGTCGGGAATGTCTTTGATTGCATGAGTAGTGGTCAGCTTCCTCATGTTCTTCTATGTTAAGTGTCCCAGCCTCCTATGCCAGATTTGGTTCCGTCAATATGATGTACTCCACGATGGTAAGGATTCTTTTTCTACTGAGAAAATCCACTATACTTGAAAACACCAATGTGGCATTCCCTATGATTACAATGGATGTCTTAATCTTCTACTCCTTTCACTATTGCAAATACAAAGCAATCACAATACAAAGAGTGTCACTTATTGTGTCTACCCTTCTTCTAGCTTATATTGCCTCTATTTGATTTGAATAGGCTACTTTACTACTGCTTGGAAGATCACCAAAACACTCTCTAACCTCTCTTGAAGAAATCTAAAAAATTTGTTGAGTTCTCACAAATGCTTCACCAAATTTCTTCTCTAAGTTGTTTCACACAACTCCTGGTCTCACCGTCTCACGGTGTCACCCGTCTCTTGGTCTCACCATTTCACACTTTTTTTGTCTCACCAATTCTGGGTCTCACGATGTGTTTTGATGTCACTCGTTTCACCCTTTTCTAGTCTCACCAATTTTGGTCTTCTAGTGTATTAGTATGGATGGGGAAAAGGTAAATGTGATAAGGGACTAGCCTACACCTAAGAATGCGAATGAGGTAAGAAGCTTTCATGGTTTAGCAAGTTTTTACCAAAGGTTTGTTAAGGATTTTAGTTCCATTGCTGAACCTTTAAATGAACTTGTTAAAAAGAATGTTGTTTTCAAGTGGGATGATGTGCATATCAAGCTTTTAGTGCTTTGAAAGAAAAGCTTACTAATGCACCTTTGTTATGCTTGCCTGATTTTGATAAAGTTTTGAGGTAGAATGTGATGCATCTGGAATAGGGATGGGGGTTGTTTTGATATAAGATTCCAAACTGATTACTTACTTTAGTGAAAAGTTAAGTGGGGTAGCCTTAAATTATCCCACTTGTGACAAAGAACTTACATATGTGATAAGTGTGCATTTGGTGACTTTTATAGGCATAAAGAGTTTTTGCTTAAGAGGGATAAATTATGTGTGTCTATTTGTTCTATTTATGAGTTGCTTGTCAAAGAATCTCATGACAGTGGTTTAATGGGGCACATGGTGTGCAGAAGACTCTAGATATATTGCATGAGCATTTTTATTAACCTAATATGAACCATAATATGTAACCCATTTGTGATAAGTGCATTGAGGTAAGCAAAGGTTAAAGTTAAACTGTATGGCTTGTATACACCTTTCCTACGCCTAACCAACCTTGGATTGATATTTCTATGAACTTTGTCTTAGGATTACCAAGACACTCCCTAACAACCTTTGAGGTAATAAGGCAAATTGAAGTAGTTAATAGGAGACTCACTACCTTTTTACATGCTATCATTCAAAAGAACTTGAGGTAATGGGAATAGTGTTTGCCACATGTTGTGTTTGCTTATAATAGATTTGCTCATTCAACTATTTCCTTGTCATCTTTTGAAGTTGCTTATAGTTTTAATCCTTTAACCCTTTTGAGATTTTATCTTTGTGTACTAAAGAGCATGCTAACATTGATGGTAAGAAAAAGGTAGAATTTGTAAAAGATTTACATGCCAGGGTTTAGGCTAACATCAGAAGGAAGAATAAGCTATATGCTAAGCAAGTTAATAAGAGGTGTGTGAAGGTTGTCTTTGAACCTAGTGATTGCATGTGGGTGCATATGAGGAAGGAATGATTTCCCCTACAAAGAAAGTTCAAATTGCATCCTTGAGGAGATGTATCTTTTCAAGTCTTGGAGAGGATTAATGACAATGCTTACAAGCTAGATTTACCAAGTAACTATGGTAATGTTAGTGCTACTTTTAATGTTACTGACTTATCTTTGTTTGGTATAGGTGATTTAAGGATGTATCCTTTCAAGTAGGGGAGGAATGATGGAGAACAAGGTGCTATTCAAGTGCAACAAAGCAAATATTCCTAAGATCCTTTGTAAGGAATTGATGGTCCAATCACTAAGACAAGGACAAAGAGGATGAAAGAAGCTTTACAAGGCTTAATCATGGAGCTACATGACAAAAAGGGTGCTCTAAAAGATTCCAAGGTTGTTTTAAAAGTTTTCAATGCTACACCAAGGATTATCACTGATCTTTATGTGCAAGATAATGGATAAGGCTTAGGACTTGAAGAACAAAACTTGGAGCCCATGATATAAGTCTAAGTTACATGATTAAGTCAAGGAAAAACTCAATTGCATGCTAAGTTGTATTAATGGCCTTAACATGGACCATTTGCAGACTCAATGGTCCTATAGACTTATCTTTTTGTTGGGTTGCTAGATTTTAAGTTAAGGCCAAATTACATGTAGAAAAGGGGTTAGTTTCCTTAGTGTTCTGATTTGATTAATCAAAATTGTTTCCTACCTTTTTAAGGCGTGCATAACAAATTGATTCAAAGGTTGCTAAGGTAGGTCGTTTAGTGGGTTCTTTATCATTCTATGCCTTGTCTATCATCTTGTATATAAAGATAAGTGATTATTCTTAGTTTAGCATTGGAAACTTTTAAAGTAATGTTAGAATCTTCTAAAGAAGCCTCTTTATCATGCAATTATATGATTAAGCCATATAAAGCCTTTTTCATCCTCCTTGTCCCTGCTTTAGTCATTGGACCACTAATTTCATGCAAAGGATCTTGAGAATACTTGCTTTCTTACACTTGAACAACAACTTGTTCTCCATCAATTATGCCTTTTGTCTTTAAGACAAAGAATAACTAAATTATTCAATTACAACCAAATGGCTAGTTTAACCACCAATTGCATTATTCCCAAATGTAGGAATTTAAATGTTTTTTTAGTACTGGTTAATAGGCATTAGAGACAAAAAGTTAAAATCATTACAACTATTATTCCCACTGCCTTATATGGGTTGTAATTGTTGTTAACTACGTTTAAGTGTGCAAGAAAGTAAAGCCACATAGAAGGGCAAGAAGGTAAAAGCCACATGGAGGGGCAAGAATGTAAAAGCTACATGGAAAGGCAAGACAGTAAATTCACCGCAAGTAAGCCCTATTGGGTTTCATGGAAGAGAGTATATAAAGACCTTAAAAGACAAAATTAAGGTCAGGCCAATACAATTGAATACTCAGCAAAACACCAAACCCTTCATGGAAGAACACCACTTGCAAAATAAAAGAGAAATCGTGCAAGCAAAGAGAGTAGTCAGCCAAAACCTAGTGCAAACAGAAACCACAAAACGTTAAAAGAGTGGAGTTGGCCAAAACCTAGAGAGAGAAACTGTCAAACACCACCTAAAAAAGAAAGAAATCCGGCAATAAGAGAGAGAAATCTGATTGGCCAACAAGAGAGAGAGAAACGAACGTCATGGCTAGACGGTTAGAGAGAAACCACGACATAGTAAGAGAGAGAAATGGGTTAACGGCAAAACAGAGAAATGGGTCATGGCAAAACAGAGTGGACAATGGATAGAAAAATAGACTGAGATGACCAAAGAGGGGTGGACAAAGAGAGAGAGAGACCGTTGACAAAAAAATAGAGAAAACCATGACGGCCGAAAATCAGATTTGGGGGCTAAATGAAGAACAAAGGTTGAGAGAGAGAGAAAAAGAGGGGGATGGCAGAACAATACGAAAAAATAGGGAAGACAACCAAAGGAGAGAAGGAACGGATAGAAATGGATGGATGGCAGAATAGGGGAAGGAGATAAAAACCCAATACGGCCAAAATCAAGGTGGACGACAAAGAGGTGAATGACAAAATTAGGAGTGAACGGTAAAATCAAGAGTGGACGACAAAGGAAAACGGAGCTGGATGGTAGAACGAAAAGTGGATGGCATAAGACCAGAACGTGCATTGGTGTGAGACCAGAATGTGCATCGACGTGAGACCAAAAATGTGAGACGAGCTGTAAGACAAGGAAATGGGTGAGACCGTGAGATGGTGAAAGCAGGAGCTGTGTGAAACAACATAAAGAAGAAATTCAGTGAAGCATTGAAGAACTCAATGTATTTCTAGATTTACTTAAGAAAGGTTAGAGAACGTTGTGGTGAACTTTTAAGTGGAGTAGCCTTTCAATACAGAGGCAAGACAATCTAGAAGAAGGGTAGACACAGTAAGTGACACTCTTTGTATTGTACTTGCTCAGTAATTGTAATAGTGAAAGGAGCAGAGGATTAAGATATCCATTGTAACTGGAATTCTCAAGTATAGTGGATAGTCTCAGTAAGGGAGAGTCCTTACTACCATGGATGTACATCATGTTGATGGAACCATGTAAATCTCGTGTGTCCTTAATTTGCTTTATATTATGTGTTTTGAATTGTGTTGTGAATGCGGCTAAAGTATCAACCAACCGATAACCTAATGAAGACCGAAATAAGAACATCCGAATTGTCTTTTAGGTAAGGTGTCTGAAAGGTGACTTTGGGGACTATTGTGATTAGTAGGTAGTAATAGATCTACCTTAGTTGAGTCTGAGAAAGAGTTCACTTTTAAAAAGAGGTTGAAGTTGTTCACTTACCTGCAAATTGCAAATTAAGGTGATACTCATTCACCCCCCTCTCAGTATCACAAATTAGTAGATCTTAGGGAGAAACCGGGAACTTTAATAACCTTGTGACAAGGAAAGATCTTCTTCTCTAGTTTAACCACGTAGTTTGTTTTAAATAAGAACCCACTTTTGTTGGAAGTCGAGGAGGAAGAAGAAGATGGTAAATGTCATATTTGTAAATAATTATTATCTCTATTATCATTAATTATTATTTCTTCATTTATATTACTACTACTACTAAAACTATTACTACCTTTATTACTAAATGAAAGGCATCAAGGTATTCTATCCATTATACATTGTTTACAAATTTCTTGGATGGTCAAAGTTTCATGCCAAAATATGCCTTCTTGACTAACATGGCAACTTGACAACAACTCAACATTACTCTAAAATTTGCAAACAAATTATAACTCTTATAATATCTCCTTCCCCCAAGATAGAAAAACAACAAGGCTCTGATATCGATCATGTGTGGCTTCTCTATATTATAAAATACTAGAAATAAAAAAGAAAGTGAGAAACCTTTAATATAAAAGTTAAGGTTTGAAATAAAAGAGCTCAAAAGTGAATTCAATTAACTCAAGGAAAAAGTTACTATCCTTGAATATCCATCTCCAACTAATGGTGGTATAGAACATTTAGAAACTTCTATGAAAGAAAAAGAGAAGAAACACATTAATTTGTTATAAAATTGATAAGGTTATTACCCATAAATGGCACATGAAGGAAACTACTATAGTTGATAAAGAATATATTTTCTCTACTATATCTTTAATTGATTTGGGATCCAATATGAATTATATTAATTAAGGGTTAGTAACCCTAAACTATTTAAAGAAACTACTAAGGTGTTATACATCACCAATAAAAGCAAGTTTGTTATTAGATAAAGGTTGTTAAATGTTGCTATATGCAATGAAGGGGTTTGTTTACAAATACTTTCCATATTAGTTAAAGATCTTTTTAAAGATGTTATCTTAGGAAATCCATTCCTATAGAAAATTTCATGCTAGTTAAAGATCTTTACCCTATTTAGAAAATTTCTAAAGAAGACATGCTAGCAGAAGTGGAAGGAACACTTATTAGTGTCAAATTTTTTACAAAAGAAAAAAATATATTAAATCAAGAATACCTCAAGAAGGAAAACAAATATTTAAGTATTCCTTAGAGGAATAGTACTTATGATTACTTAAAAAAAATGGTTCTTTTAGTAATATCAAAATTTTAGAAGATTTATATTAACTTAATTTCCTTATAAGACATCATGAGCAAAAGACTTTAATTCAAGGAACAATGTCCCTTTGGTTATTTCACTAGTAAGAGATGGAGGAAAAACATCCAAGGCAAAGGATTTGGACCCACTAATAGAGGACACGTATGAGCATCCAAAAGATAAGGAGTTAACTTACCTATTTATTCTTAAATTTATTGAATATTTATGTTCTATTGAAAATAATTATACTAATTTAAAACCTTACAAGTTTGCAAGTTTTTATGCCAAGGATAATATGTATCCTTATCTTGGTCTAAAAGATCAATATTATTATCAGCAAATATTGATCAAAACAAATTAATGGTCAATGGACCAATTGAAAGAGGAATGAGTTATTTGGATACTTGTGACTAGACTAATGCCAAATTTAAGATCAAAAGGGTTATTTAATCTAACAAATGGTAAAGAGATTTATTAACCTCTAACGAATTAAAAGAATAGTGAAAATTAAAACCTTCAATTACTTCGACTATATTGATGTATGGGACAAAGCTTCGTGCTATGAAAATAGATAGAGAAAATTTAGCTGATTCATTTAGATCCACTTTCCCCATGTCATTACTAGATTTCCATACTAGTTTATGGTTTGGTTTCATAAATGGGGATTGCACCAAATTTCTTTGTCCATTAAAGTATAAATTGTTTATGAACAATTCAACTTAAAAAATAAAAGAAGAAGAAGAAGAAGAAGCTAAAGATAAAATGTTGTTATTTACAACACTTTATCATGTACCATGAATAGTTAGATAGGATTATGCTATCTCCTTAAGATAGATTTGCTTTGAGAGAAGTTAACTTATGTTCCATAGTTAGCTAGGTAAATTTGTATACATCGGTGGGAAATTTTTTATTTCTTCAATAATGGAGTATACATGGCCAAAGAAGTTATGAATTTGGGCTTTAACCTTCCAAAGTTGGCCCCATGGGCTCTCAAAACATTAGAACAATTATTTAAAGACTTATTGGATTATGTGCCAAAGGTAAGATTAATGAAAATGATGGCTAATGTCTTAAAAGGAGACAAGGACAAGCTAGAAAGTAGTTAGGCTAAAAAATCTAATGAAAATGATATGATGCAAGATTTGCAAGAGCCATTTAGCTTTAATTAAAGCAAGATAAGAGCAAATGAGGATTGATGGAAAAAAAAAAAACCTTTATTAAAGAATCTTTTCAAAAAAGGAATATACTTTATTAAAGGAGGAGGGAGTATAGCTACATCTAGGAGGAGAGACTGCAGTGGTATCTAAGAGGGGAAAACAATAACAGGATGCAGGAGGAGAGAGTGCAATAACATCCAAAAGGAAAGATGATAGCAGCATCCAGGAGGAGAGACTACAACTGCATCTAGGAGGAGAGAACAGCAGCAACTTTAAAGCAAGAAGAAGAGTGTAATGACAACTAGGAGAAGGTAGCAACAAAAGTAGAGGAGAAAACCTGCCAAGGTAGAAAGAGACAACATCAGTAGTAGAGGAAAGGAGAGAACCTATAGAGAGTAGAAACTATAAAAGAGAGAATTGATAGAGAACAAAACTTGTAGAGGAAAGAACATACAGAGACTATAAAAAACCTACAATGGAGAGAACCTGCAATAAAGAGAACCTATAAAGGAGAAAACCTATAAATGAGAGAACCTATAAAGAAAAGAACCTATAAAAATAGGAGAGAAACTGATAGCAAAGAAAAGAATCTATGGAGGCAAAAGGAGAAGCCTTTAAAGACAAAAGAGAAATTGGTAGTAAAGAAGAGAACCTGCAAAGGCAAAAGGAGAAACCTGCAAAGACAAGAGAGCACTGGCAGTTGAGGAGAGAACCTGCAAAGGTAGAAGGAGGCATCACCGACAACAGATGAAAGGAAAGAACTTACAGAGGAGAGACTGGCAAAGCTTAAGGAGAGAAACTAGTAGTGAAGAAGGAGAAGATTCGTTTTCTACAATAGCAGCTTGTGCATATTGAGTGGTCTTTGTAAAGGAAGTTTTGTAATAAACATTATGAGTACTTGTTGAAAAAGGGTGGGAGACCCTTAGAGTGATCGAAAGATGAATCCTTCCATAAGTGGTTAAGAAGTAATCCTTCCACAACATCAGTTATATCCCTTGATGACAAGAGTGGATTGTGTGATTTAGGAGTAATCCTATCACATTAGAGATGTAACTCACACATTGTGGGTGAACAACATAAAAATTCTATGTGTTCTCAAGTGCTTGTGGTTACTTGATATTCATACGACCACTCTTACATAAATAAGTAAGATAAAAATTGGATCATTGACTTTAACATGTCATATAAGCTTAATTTGGACAAATTTGTAAAATGTAAGCATCTCACACTGATTCACCCCCTTCCCTCTCAGTGTAAGACCTAAGAAGGTCCTCGTAACCTAATTTGCTATAGTTATAGTAAACAACTACTGTTGGCATTTTCTTTATAGGTTTATCTTGTCCTTTTGCCTTTTTTTTTCTTTATGCTTTTCATAAAAAGCATCATTTGGACTTTTAATAAAAGGCTTTGTTTTCTTTTTAAGATATTAAATAGGTGCATAACCATTTATTTACGAAAATCTCCCAAAGCTCTTCTACCCTAGGATTTTTCTTTTTGCAACTTTATATGCAACTTAATTTCATTACATAACTTTATTCCTTTAGCAACCATTTTGGCTACCAGCTCAACATAAATATATTGGTCATAATTAATGACTCCATTATTATAGGATTTAATCCTTATTCTCACCCTTTCTAAAAATAGGGTAAATAACCTAGTAATAAATTTTTCTTTCCAAAAGCTACTTTAGCTATCTTCTCTAGTAAAGACTTTTGAAAAGAAGACATCCTTATACCACTAGAAGTGGGCAAAGTTAGGACATTTTGAATTAAATAATTGCTCATAAGTTGTCTAAAGACAAAGTGACAATTCCAATAAAATGGTTAGTTATAGTATAAACAACATATTAACCCAATTTGAAAGTTGAATCCCTTCATTTATCTTAGTGATAAAGAGTATTTGAGTTTTAGCTTCTTATGTTAAATAAAAGTCCCACCAACCTTTTAACTAGCCAATAAAACTATTAATAATCATCTTTGCAATTTAGGGGTAAAGAAAGAGGGCTAATTCAATTCACCCTCTTGGACTAAATTTTATAATGTGAGGTTGTTACTTCTCTTATTCAAGTTTAACTTGAATATTTAGTTTAGGATGGTGAGTTAAAGTGACCTATTTTCTTGACTTAATCAAATAAACTTGATAGGCTCTTTCAAAAATTGCACAAGTCTTCTCACTTAAGAAATTAGGAAATGGATTCTTACTAAGTTTATAAATTCTCTCAATATAAGCAAACAAATCAAAAGGCACACATTCATAAAACACCTATTTGGGAGCTTTCAAAAAGAACTTTTGTTGTTTAAAAGGAATCATGGAATAAAACCATTTTCTCTTAAACTCATTTTCTTAAGAGTGAAATAACTCTCTAACCCTTTTTCACCCTTAATTTCAAAAAGTATTCTTAAGATTACAACTTCATCTTTCTCTCTTGTAAAATATTCTTCATGATTCCTTATTAGGATTAATTGAATCAAGTTTATATGATGAACCTATTTATTTTTCATATTATCCAAATGTCACACTTTCATTAAATGATCCCAATTCAATTCATGCATTACACCTTGATATTAAGAAAGAAGGTTTCGATATGATGCTTGAATCAAAGAGGTTAAATGTCACATCTTGTCTTGTAAGTTTAACTTGACAGATCTATCATGAGGGAATTTAATCTCTACATTTTCATTATTGTATTCAATTTCTTCTAGGTGATGAACTTGCTTTCTTTTAAGTTCAACAACTTTTTCCAAAATCCATTTGTTATGTAATTTAACCTAATTCCAACTAATAGTTTTAGGAATTATAACATGGTTTTACCCCTATTACTGAGAAATATGGTTGTAAGACCTTTCTTAACATTTTTGTAAGCTTAGCCTTAAAATGAGTAAGAAAAACAAAAATGTACACACGTAAAAACATGCCCTCCAACTAATATGATAACTCAACCTTACTCTAAAATTTGCAAACAAAGTGTAAATCCTATACTACCTCTCTCCTTAAAAGAAAAACAACCAAGTTTTGATACTAATTGTGCATGGCTCCTCCAAAATAAGTTATCACAAAAAGAAAGCAAACACACCAAGCACAACAAAGGATCATATATGAGAACTTTGAGAGAGAGAAAAGATAAAGAAACTTATAAGAAAGCATCCTTCATATATAGGCATTACTAGTTACAAGAGAATATTGCACAATAGAGAAGGAAGAAGTAATAATCCTAATGATAAAGAACTCGCTATGAAACTTGCCCTAAGAGTCCTTGAATCAAATTGTTATGCACACCCCAGAATGTTAGGAAACAAGTGGGGTTGATCAAATCAAAACCATAAGGAAATGAAGTACTAAAAGCCCCAATCTTAAAACACCACAAAGGTTTATTACTCCTTTGATAAATTAAGATAATGTATTCTTTCAACAACACAAGAAAGCAAAGCAAAACTTGTTAAGAATACCTTAATCTTATTGATTCCCATTTTACATTGTTGTAACCGTTATATAGGCATGTAAATATTACAATACTATAGGAAAAAGTGATTCTTAATATAAATATATGGGAAAAACCTTAATTATAAGAGATCCCTTTAATTAAGGATTACAATCTGCCTTGATATATGAATCCTTAAAATTGTAGCTAACTAATGTATCAATACCCAACTAAACTTACAAGTCCAAATAAACCCAAGAAGTTAAGCCTTTTTACATGTAATTTGACCTTAACTTAAAATTCAGCAACTCAAAACAAAAATAAATCCCTTTAATACAACTTAGCATGTGGACCAAGGCTCTCCTTAACTTGGTCATACAAGTTAGACTTATATCATGGGTTCTAAACTTTGTTTATCATCTTGTATATAAAAATAAGTGATTATCCTAGGTGTAACATTGGAAACTATTAAAATAGTCTTAAACGCTTCTAGAAAAACCTATTTGTCATGTACCTCCTTGACTAAGCCTTGTAAAGTCTCTTTCATTCTCTTTGTTCTTACCTTACTCATTGGACTACCAATTCCTTGCAAAGGATCTTAGCAATACTTGTTTTACTACACTTGATTAGCACATTGTTTTCCATTACCTAAGAATTCTAATTGCCTCTATGTCTTTTGAAATTTGATTTTGCCTCTTAAATGAAGGAGTCTTATTTATACTAGACACCTATCATAACAAAACAAAAGAAAAGAATATATTTTTACAAAAGTAATGAATAGTGAAAGTAAAAGCATATTCCTTTAGCTACAAAGCTTGTGGTGCCAAAAGTATATTTTTCTTTTCAAAAATCTTCTTTAATAAAGCTTCCTTTTCATTGACACTTTCTTTCTTTTTCATGCTTTAATAAAAGTTGGGTGGCTCGTGAGAGCCTTATGTCATATCATCTATATTGGTTTGCCTAGCTTGATTGCTTTCTAGTTTGTTATCATCTCCTTTGAGGACAGTAACCATTATTTCCATTAATTTTGACTTTGGCACTAAATCCAACAATTCTTTGAATAATTGTTCTAGGGTTTTGGGAGGGGCTCAACCTTGGTTGTACAAATCCCAAATTAATAACTCCTTTAATTAAGAATACTCCATCGCTGGGGAAATCAAACCTTTTCCACTAACATAGGTGAGTTTATTAAGCTAACCATGGACCATGAGTTAACCTTTCTCCAAACATGTTTGTTTGTCTTGTGGAGATAGTATAATCCCATCTAACTATACATGATAAAGTGTTATAAATAACAATATTTTATCTTTAACTATTCATCAATAGTTTTTATTTTAATGGGTAGAGAAATTGGGTGTAATCCCCATTTATAAAACCAAGTTAGGAATTTGGTAAGACCATGGGGAAAGTGGATCTAAATAATTTAGCTAAATTCTCTTTGTGTATTTTCATAGTACATAGCTCTATTTCATGCATCAGTATAATCAAAATAATTAAAGGTTTTAACCTTTCACTATTCTCCTAATTTTTAATAAATCTCCTTACCACTCATTAGGGTAAATAACGCTTTTGATTTTGAATTTGGCATAAGCCTAATCATGAGTACCCAAATAAACCATTGCTCTTTTAATTGGTTCAATAACTGTTAATTCTGTTTTGATTAATATTTGCTAATAATAAACCTATTTTTATCCTTTGTGATGGAGGTCCACTTATAGTAATACCAAAAAACCAAGGAATTGATACTTTGCATAATCTTAGGGGTCGAATGATGAGGGCAAGATCACAAAAGGCTCAAGAAGTGCTTGATAGTTTAATTTGTCAAGTCTAAGAGAAAGAAGTTGCTCAGAATGATTAGTTGAGGACGAAAGCATCCTAGAGGCCTTTTAACGTGTTTTATATAAGGAATGAGCAAGACAAAGGTTAAGATCTTGGTGTAAGGATAACAATGGGGCTACGGAACGAGTTTTGAACCAATGCGTGCAAGCATCAAGTGCCACAATTGCAACAACATTGATAACATAGCAAGTCCAATGGTTGGACACTAATAGGCATTAGGACAAACTAATTCTTTGGAGTTTTAACTACCAATTGGGTTGGGCTTTCACTTATTTTGAACCCTATGATGCATATAGAGTTTAGTACTTTATATGGGCTTATTATTTGGGAAACTTTATAGGCATGTGTTATTTCACTAATTGGTCATATGCCCATATGGTAACTAGGGTTTATGTATTGTTTATGTTTATAAATACAACTATAACTTAGGGGGGCAAAGACAGACGTTGGAATATAACTTTAAAACTATAAGAGACATTGTTTTCTCTCAAGTTTCAATACAAATGAGTATCTTTTCTGTTAGTTCTTTGTGAACTTGTTGATTTTCAAGCTTGATTGTGTTTTTCATAGACTTATCTTTTTTAATCTTGTGTTGTATATAAGTGACATCTAATCCTTCTATAATTTTAGTTTGTGGTTGCTTTATAATCATTGGGTCAGAATTGTTTATTTCATAACCTGTCTTAGAATGATCCTAGTGATATCAATTTTGGTATTGGGTTCTAGGTCATTATAATCAGAGTTCATATCACTTTGCATGAGCCTTACAATCTCATGAGGCTTTAGATTAGCATAATTATTTTTAATAGGACATAAATATTCAAAAAATTGAGGAATAAATGGGTAAGTTAACCCCTTATCTTTTACTCACTCACAAGTGTCTTTTGTTAGTGGGTCCAAGTCCTTTACCTTAGATGTTCTTACTCCATCTTTTTTTGGTGATAACCAACTTAGCTAAGGATGCTAATCCTTCAATCAAAGGTCTTTTAATCATGGTATCATATAAAGAGATTGGGTTAATCTAAACCATCTAAAATTTTTTTGGAAAGAATTTGAGTTTTAATTTCTTATGTTAAATAAAAGTCCTGCCAACCTTTCTAACTAGCTATAAAACCATCAATAATTATCTTTCCAATTTGAGGGTCAAAATTACCCTTTGTTTTAGTGATAGTGGCAAACATCATGATAGTGTGTAATAACACCAAAATTTGATGCTAATGAGAACTATTGTAGGTCTCACATGAGAATGGGGTTAATTGGTGTGAGATATCCCATTTTTACAAATCGATACAGGTTTAACCGTGTGTCCACATATAGCAAGCATAATGCACACGTACAATAAGAGTAGCATGCGCAAATGGTAGGAATATCTTGTGCAAACAATAGGCACAATGCTCACGAATAATAGCTGTAGTGTGTACAAATAGTAATAGCGGTGCAAGTAGACAGCAAGCGCAGCACTTGCAGACAATATTAATAGCACCAGCGGACAATAGTGGCAATGTGTACAAATAACATTAGTAGTGCACGTGGACAGATAGCATTAGCATCATGTGCGGACAGTAACAACAATGTGTGTAGATAGCGATAGCAGCACATGCGGACACCAATAGCAACACGTGCTAGCAGTGATAGCAAAACATATAGGTAGTGATAGTAGCACGTGTAGGTAGCAATAGCTACAGGTCCAGCAGCTTGCTGCAACAAGAGGAGAAAGCGTGTCTAGCAAAAGATCTAGCAGTTTGTAGCAATAGAGGAGGAAATGTACCTACTATGAATTTACTACTTCCAGAAAGGTAGTACATGCATAAATTATTGAGAAAGTAGCTCTTGAAGGCATAAAATGAAACCAAACAGTTTATTGATAAGCAAAGGTTAGCATCCATTTTTTTTTAGTAAGGATTAGGTGTTCCATATAGGTAGATATCAATGGCACTATACAAGAATTTCAAACTAGCCTTAAAGTGCTATTTTCCTTTCTTGTTTTAACTAATATGGGACAAGTGGCCTACAAGTTATAGCTACCATAAGGTTATTCCATTCGTCCCATTTTTACGTGTTCTTATTAAAGTGTTTTATGGGTGAAAAGCAACAACTAATGGCACAATTGAATTAGTAGGACAAGATGGGTAACTTCTTATAGAGCCTATGGCAATCTTGGATAGACACATGGTTAAGAGGAGAAACTAGATTGTAGCATAAGTTTTGGTTTAATGGTCATATCTCTCTCCTTCAGATGCCACTTAGGAGTATTATTTTTTTTTATTGTAGCTTAATTTCCTTAGTTCTAGCCTTCATAACAAGGTTAAGGTTAGAAGGGAGGACTTACCATGGCTATGAGACTCTTGAAAGGTATGTGCTTTAAGAAGCATGGCTAGAAGAGCATATGATTCTTGATAGGCTTTGCGTTGTTTTGATCAGTTCTTTTATTTGTTAGTTTTTCCTTTTTTTTTTATGGTTTGTTGGTTGTTAATAAGGTATGACATTAGTCTCTTAATGGTTGTTATCATTATCATTAACTCCATTAAATGAAATAGTGTGTTTAATGAAATTGTGTAAAAGGAATGTGTGTACATGACTAGTGTGGAAACAATGTAATGAACAATAACAAAATAACAAATAATTTTCTCTCTTTATGTTCTCTCTCTCTCATCTATCTCAACCTCTCTACTTCCCTAACCCTAATCTCTTCATCTCGATCATTTCTTTGATCTTCCTCTATTAACTTAGCCTTCAAGTTCCACCTAATCGATTGAGGCTTCATAGATTCTAACAAAACAGAAGGCATTTCAATCATCAGTAAAAGAGAAGAAAAAATTTTTAAAAGGAAGAGAATAATTACAAATATATATATGTAGACAATAACAAAAGACTTTATATATTTTGCTAGCAAATGGCTCAACATGGAGAGCTCAAGTACTAGTTAGATTTAGAATGGATGATAAAAGAAAGTAAAAATGAATAATGTATACATACCCATAGATAATTTCAATGTTTTCTTCACTTCTCCCTTTAATTTTATGTATTTCTTTCTTCTCTTTTGTCTAAACAAACTATAAACAATTAAAGTTCATTTTTCTTGTTATATTAAGATAATCAAGAATAAAAAAATGATAAACAAAAGGGTAAAGCATAGAGAGGTGACCTTTTTTCCTCTAGAGTGAAACTTTATATTGAGAGCAAGAACCCAATCGATGAAACGAAATGCCTTGAATTAGTCACATATTGAGAGCAATGTCATAAATTGGCCGTGTGAGTGAATCTAAGGTTTGTTTCTTTAGTGAAATAGATAGCAAAACATTGTATGGAGATTGATAACTCAATCGAGAAATTGAAATGCCTTGGATTAGTTAGGTCACCAAACAACAAAAACAAAAGGAACTTGTAACTTGTTGCTTTGCTACATTCTACAGTATGTTATAGATGAAGATGAAAGGAAATAGAGAGAAAAGTCATAAATTGACCAATCTAGGGTTTGTTTTCTATTCGAAATTGATTTAAAGTGCAAGCTTTTGATTAGTCAAGTTATCTAAAAATGAAAACACTATATTGTAAATGTCAAAATTTTTGGTGTTTAAACTAACATTAATAATCTATAATAAAATAGAACTATTTGTGATCAAAATATTTATGTTGTTACAAATACCAATATGTTTCATTGCAAATTCCTTTAGAGATTATTATTACTTGAGTGGTCACTATAATAATTTTTATTTCTCTTGTCACATCAAAAAATTTAATGTGATTCTTTTTATGAGCATGTGAGACTAATTAACAAAATAATTTTTATAAATCTCACCTTTTACTATTAATTTTTTGTAAATTGCAAAAATTTGTTCTCACATTCAATAAATTGTTATAGCACAAAATTTTTCTTTCAATTAAAAGTATGCCTATAATAAGAACACGTAAATTTACCATAACCAGAATTGATCCCTATATGGAACCAAGAAGTCCTGACACTTTTGTATAGCAATCTATCCAAGCTATTATAGTTTAATGGCTTCAAATCTCTTTCTGCCCCAAATGTGCATTACCTACTAAGTAAAAATAGTTATGATGTCAAAATCTCATACTAAAAGAGAGTGACCAAATGCATAATAACATAAGTCTAGAGGAGGTAATTTCAAACCAAAAAGTAGGTGGCAAAACTAAGAGAAAGTGAAGTTCCTGACTTCTCCCTAGGATCTACTAGTTTGTGATACTGAGAGGAGGGTGAATTAGTATCATCACAATTCACAATTTGCAGGTAAGTGAACAACTTTAACCTCTTCTTAAAAACGAACTCTTTCTCACACTTGACTAATGTAGATCTATTGCTACCTAATAATTACAATAGTCCCCAAAGTCACCTTTCAGACACCTTGCCTAATAGACAATTCAGATGTTCTTGTTTAGGTCTTCGTTAGGTTATAGGTTAGCTGATACTTTAGTTGCGTTCATAACTTAATTCAAAATACAGAACGTAAAGCAAATTAAGGACACACGAGATTTATGTGGTTCCATCAACATGATGTACATCCACGGTGGTGGGGATTCTCCCTTACTGAGACAATCCACTATACTTAAGAATTCTAGTTGCAATGGATGTCTTAATCCTCTGCTCCTTTCACTATTACAATTACTAAGCAAGTATAATACAAAGAGTGTCACTTACTGTGTCTACCCTTCTTCTAGATTGTCTTGCCTTTGTTAAATTGAAAGGCTACTCCACTGCCACTTAGAAGTTCACCGCAATGCTCTCTAACCTCTCTTGAATAAATATGAAAATACATTAAGTTCTTTCTGATGCTTCGCTGAATTTCTTCTTTAGGTTGTCTCATACAGCTCCTGCTTTCATCGTCTCATGGTCTCACCTATCTCCTATTTCACGTCTCACGGCTTGCCTCATGTTTCTGGTTTGGCATTACACATCTCATGCACGTTTCTGGTTTGCACCCTTTACTGGTCACACACCAACCGCATGCTTATGGTTTGGTGTTTCACGTCTTACGTACATTTCTAGTTTGCATGCCTTGCTGGTCACATGCCTTACCACTGTTTCTGGTTTGCACTTGTCCATTTCACACCTTTAGACAGCTTGGTTTGCTCCCCTCGGTGGTCTCCTCTTTCAAGGTTTCTCCTCTCTTCCCTTACGGATGATGTGCTATCTTCTCTCTTACATGAGTCACACAGTTTTCTCTAGCCATCACACCTCTTTGATGTGTGTTCTCCCTTGTCATCCAACCTTACTTTGGCCGTTCTCCTTCTTGCTTAGCCATCCACCCTTTTGTCATTGGTTGTGTTTGACTGTGTAGATTGGTTTAGACATTTACCTTATTTGGCCATGTAGGTTGGTTTGGATGTTCACCTTTGGTCGTGTAGATTGGTTTGGATGTTCAACTTTGGTTGGCCAGTTGTGTCCCTTTGTGTTTTGCCATCCAGCTCTTGCTGTCCAGCCGTTCCTCTCTTGTTTTCTCTCATTGGCCAGTCACCCTTTGTGTTTTGCCATCTAGCACCTTCTGATTTGTGATTTGCCATTCACCTTTGGTTGCTGTCCAGCAGTGTCTTCCCTTGTTTTCTCTCTTTGGCTGATCACCCTTTGTGTTTTGCCATCCATCACCTTCTGATTTGTGATTTGCCATTCACCTTTGGTTGCTATCCAGTCGTTTGCTCAATTGCCAACGTCTTTTTGTTTGGTCGGCTCCTTTCTCACGTTTTCTCTCTTTAGTCGGCTGGTTGTCTAGGTTTTCTGTTCCTTTTGCTTAATTGCCAACATCTTTTCTTGTTGTTTTCCAATGGCCTTTATATACTCCTCTATAAAACCCTAATAGGGCTTATTTGCGATGAATTTACTGTCTTGCCCTTCTATGTGGCTTTTATGTTTTTGCCCTTTCATGTGGCTTTTACCTTCTTGCCCTTCCATATGGCTTTACTTTCTTACACACTTAAATTTAATTGACAATAATTACAACCTATATAAAGCTGTGGGAACAACAAAAGGAGAGTTTACATAAAGGTTAAATAAATATGATTGAAAGTAATTAAAATATAGACTCCCTCGTTAGTTTTGAAAATGAATGTTGAGAATCAATAGACCTTTCATTTTGTAATAATAATTTTTTATTTTATTATTTACATTTTAAGTTAATATTTGTTGTAAAGAAAATTAAGAATCAGCATCATTTACATTCCTAATAGACAATTTATTTATATACATTAATATAGAGAAGATGAAAAGATATTTCATAGAATGAGCAACAAAAGAAGATGAAATGTATAGCATATGCATATCACATAAACAATATCTTTTAAAGATTCTTATTAATGCATGTTCTTTGATTTGAAAGTAGATAGCTTCAGCAGTTTCTTTGAATTTTTTACAAGAGTTCAAAAATTCATTGCAATTAATGTTATCTTTTTGAATTTGATTGCTGCCTCTAAGACCTCTAGAAAATGGATTGAATAATTGAAAAAATGTTTATTGGTATCTTCTTGTAAGCTTATGCCATGAATGCATGTGTTTATTTATAATATCCTTGACAAGAATCCTAACCATCAATCAAGTTTTACAATTTTCAAACCCTCAAGCATTATTGGTGAAATATTAATTTTTATATTCTAAAAATGTTGTCTTTAACTAGGGTCAAGTTCAAGAAATGATTATGGATAAGAATAAAATTTCATAGATTTTATTTTGGAATCCACCTATTTAATTTACTACAAATTCCCTTTTCAGATCATCATATCAATGTCTTAATTCCAAGCTACATTTAAGCTCTAGATTGGCTTATACCATGGCTTTGTGGCAACGATTTCAATGAGATCTTATGGTGTTCCAAAACAATTGGTAGTCTTACTCATTGATACGCTTCATGGATGTTTTTAAAAGGTAGTTGATAATTGTGGCTTAACTGAGATTTGAAGTATGGGTTTTCAATTCACATGGAATAATGATAGAAATTGTGGTGAAAACATTTAAAACAACCTTATCATGCTTTTACTTGATCAGAGTTCACAACGTTTTTTCCTTTGGCTTATGTCTCCCATTTGCCTTAATTTTGGCTCAAACCATGATGCAATTTTAACTGCCCTCAATTACATTGCTAGTGTTTGCCATCGAAAGGGAAGGTTTTTCATTTTGTGAGAATGTGATTTGACTGATCCCTTCAATGAACAGGTGTTTCTGGTTCCAAGCATATGACAAAATAGGATAATATGACTGCTTTTCCTTTATTGGTCTTTAAGTGCAGTTTAGTTTTGCAAGTATAGAATAGAGAAGTCTTTTGCCATGTCAATGTTCAACTTAAAGCACTCCAAAGAGAACAAGAGTTGCTAGAGAGACTTCCTCTTACAGCTAAAACTTTATTAGGTACCAAAGCAAACAAGCGACAAATTGATACTTTGCAAATACAAGAAGAATAGGTGGGCTCAATGTTTGCATGTTGATTGGTTGAAAGAGGATGACCCATGCAAAAATTACCATAAGGCTGTAATGCAACACCATTGGTCAGATCTGGGCTACAAATGGAGTTTGGCACCATAACAACAAAGTTATTGTAGCAATCTTTATTGCTTATTTTGAGTTATCTTCCTCTAACACAACTCTTGAAGTTCAGCCAGTGGTTAATATGTAACATAGTTAGGTAACAAATGACTGAAATCCATTTTGAATAGTTACATTTCAAGCTCTTATTCATATGCATCCGAAAAAGGCTCTAGGTCCCAATGGTATGCCTACATTATTCTATCAAAATTTTTGGCAGATTGTTAGTTTTGATGGCTTTGTGGTTGTTCTTTCAATTCTTAATCCTAAAGGCGATCTTACCTCTTTGAATCATACTCATATTTGGCTTATTTCAAAGGTTTCATTACCTGCAACATGTAAGGAATAGTGCCCCATAAGCTTACATAATGTGATTTTTAAGTCGGTAATGAAGACTTTAGCAAATAAATTAAAGACATTGTTATGGTAAATCATTTTTCCAACTCAAAGTGCCTATGTTCTAGGATAGCTCATAACGGATAATGCATTGATTGCTTATGAATGTTTTCATTACTTGAAGACCAAGGGTTGAGAAGGGGAAACGTTTATAGCCTTGAAACTTGACATGGCAAAAGCTTAAGATTGTGTGGAGTGGTCTTTTCTTGAACAAGTTATGTCACATATGGGTTTTGATCCTTTTTGCGTAGAGTTTATGATGTGATGTGTCTCAACAATTTCTTGGTCCTTGATGCTAAGTGGTGAACCCTAGCATGTTTTTCATCCTTCAAAAGGCCTTTGCCAAGGTGATCCTCTCTCACCTTACTTATTATTGGTTTATGCAAAGCGTCTCTAGCATTGATAAATGACGCACATCCAAGGGGTTGCCTCCATGGATTGTAGGTTAGTCACCATCCTCCACCCATCACACACCTCTATTTTTACGGATCGTTGTCTTCTCTTTTCATTGGCTTTGTTGCAAGAATATGATCACATACAATTGCTTCTTTTTTATGAGAGGGCTTTAAGGCATAACATCAATATAGACAAAACTGAGATTTTCTTAGGTCATAACATAGAGTTACACGAAATAAATACTTTGCAAATATGATTTGGTTTCACAACAACAGAAAATCCTAAGTGCTATCTTAGGATCACTATGATGATTGGTTGCTTTAGAAAGCAAGATTTTGGCAAGATTTTTTAAATAATAGGTACCTTGACATTTGTTTTGAGGTCCTACTTTTCATGTGATTAATTCTATTATATTGTGGAGTATGAAGCATAGTGAGTATGCCTAATTCCCCATAAAAGTTTTTAAACCTATAAGCTATGCATTTAGAACCCTTATTTGAGTTGATGGTGATGATGCCGCAACTTGCTTGCTTTCAATCTAAGCTTTAAATCTAAAAAACATCCTTGACACCTCTAATTAGAGCTTTAAGAAGTAGATATAGTAGATTTGGTGCCGCTTTCCACACCAATGACAACATAGATTGCAAGGACCCCATTCCCACAACCACTAATTATAATCCCTGTATCTTACCTTAATTGTTTGGACCTATGTTACTTAAGAGTTGCTGCCTAACCTTTATAGCCACTTTGTCAAAAGACCACGATTATAGTCCCTCATCCAACCAAGGAAGCTATTTGATTGAAAGGTTTAGTCATTGATTTGGGTTTATCACAGGAAACTACCACTGTATTCTATGACAGTCAGAATGCTATACACTTGACCAAAAATCAAGTGTATCATTAGAGGACCAAACACATTGATGTCAGATACCATTTCTTGTGAGATGTTATATCTCAAGGTCTGATTTCAGTGAAAAAGGTCGCTATTGCTGACAATCCAGCTGACATGTTGACGAAACCAATTTTAACTAGCAATTTCAAGCATTGCTTGGCCTTGATTGGTGTTCATTTTGATTGATTGGCCCTAAGGGGCCATTTGGAGGAGAGACAGAAGGATTCTTTTTTTTTTGTGTGTTTTGAGAATACAATGCAATGTGGAGATTTGTTGGAATATGTCTTGTATTCTAATTAAGTTAGAATTACTCTTTTGGCCCTTGTCTTATATCCCTATATATATATATATATAGGCATATTAGGGTTAAGAGATTGAGATAGAGAGGTGAGCCACACTCTTTGTTTCCTGTAACACACACTCTCTAGTAATAAGAGTATTCCATTTGGTCACATCAACCGAAGCACGTAAAATTCTAGTGTTGTTTTCTTCTTCGTTTTATTACTTTCATGTGATTTTTTGTAACACTCTTAGACAAAACAAGTATAGGGATATAATATAGATAATTACAAATTAACTTAACAACTAGGTAATCAAATAACATGTAAAGTTACCTTTTCCAAAATTGAATTTTGATTCAAGGATGACCATAGCCAAGAAATGAATAAAGAACAAAACTAAGACCTTAAAATATATAGTGAAAAACTAGATGATTGATATATCATACTTATTGTACTTAATTTTCTTTTGATTTGTTTCCTAAATGATTATCCTTGTTTGGGATGTGAAATTATTTAAACGTTAAAAAATGTAAAAAGTCAAACTAAACTACAAATAAGTTCTCTTACCAAATTTTGATGTGTTAGTTAATGACTATGAGAAACGTAGCACCTAGTTGACCAAAAAAAAGAAAACAATCACTAGTAAAAAGGGGAAAAGGAACTTTGAATACTTTAGACCTCTAACTTGTTGAAAAGAAAGCATCTTTTAGCAAAAAAATAACTACTAACTATCATTATTTGTAATCCTTTCAAGAGAAAATAAAATGAAAAAAAAAACATCAAATTGATTAAGGATTCTAACAATTGCAAGGAGAGATTACTTTCTACATCAAAAGTTAAAATCTCCCGTGTCTACCAAATTTCAAGTTCATGTAGATGAAGCCAGGTAACACATTGTTAAGAAAACATAGAAAGGTAATGAATCAAGCACAAAACAAAACAATACAAACAAGAGAGAAGTAATGACTTGTGGATACTTAATTAAATACTTTATGTGGGTGTGCTTCAATCATTATTGTTAAGAAAATATTGAAATTTTGTCCCATAATTCTTTCAAACTCCTTAAAATTCTATCTAGAGAATTTTCTATTAATTTAAACTAACTTGTTTTGATGTTGATGGAGTGAATTGAGATTGTAGAGAAAATTGCAACTTAAGTTTTGACCCAACTGCTTGCTTACAAATAATATATATATAATCATATAAATGCTCTTGCAAGCATGAAAGTAGAATTAGTTGATAACATTCAATGCATTCTAATTAATATTAAACAACTAAATTTGTTAAGTTAAACATAAATTCTATTAAGTATGTGAGTGATAGATAAGTGACTATTAAGTTCAGAGAATGCAAACGCAAATATTTATAATAGTTTAACTTCTCCACAAGCCTACTTCTATTTCTTACTCTTTTTTTGAATATATTCACTAAACGAGTTCTCATCAATTGATAAAGAGTAAGCTTTTATAGTGTATTTGTTGATATAGGACTAATTTCACCTTTTTACTCACAAAGAAGGAAGCATTACAGCAAGAAGAATTTCTTCCACCCATGCTAAACTCCTTGACAACAGAGAATTTTACTCGTTTCTATCTTAACTCACTCTACTTTGAATGTATTTGTACAAGAACTCAAGAAAAAGTTAAATCTCACAATAGCAATATTAGCTCAGAGTCAAATTCACAAGTTTATCTCAATATTCTTTTGTCTTTTCTTTCTCATACTCATCTTTTTCACATTTGGTTCAACTTGACTTGCCCAAAAAGTATCTCTTTTTAAGTCACTCTCAAAGATAATTTTTATAGCATTTATTTGATTTATAGCCATTGGTTTTTCTCAAAATCTATTTAATAAAGTTGTATAATGACTTCAATTTAAAGATTCCAAGTTAGTTATGAATTAATAACAACTTTCTTTCAACAAAAGTTTTTGCCCATCCTATATGGTAATCAACTAATAAAATATATAATCTTAAATAGCATGTTGAAACATTTATAATTCAATATACCTATAAATCAAGGAGGCTATAATGAATTAAACTTTTTCTCGTAAGAAATAAACAGACGTTTTGTTATTTTCCATAGCTATACATGCTTAAATGAAGTCAAACAACTAGTAGACTATCTTCAAAAACAATAATATTTATTGCATCAAGTTAATAGCTAAGAAAAAAAATGTAAAAAATAATCCAAACTACCATTTCCATTTTGTGATGCCTCCCCTTCACCATTGAAATATAATAGGACAAACTTCATACTTTAGAATCAAAATCAACATAAAAAATAATATAAAACCCATAACACACAAAGTATTGGCAAATATAACATTACAAGAAATAAGACATTTGGTGACAAAAAAATTCATCACCACAAATTAACTTTACGTTGCTAAGTATTTAAATTCATCATACCAATGATCATCTTAACATAGTTGTGAATTAATTTAGTGATTAACATAATAACTAGTCACTAATAATTAAATACTTTTACAACTAAAATAAGCTCTCAAAAAAAGGCATAGACAATTTGTGGCAAATGTCCTTTTATGATTAATATGTGGAATAATTGCTAAACAATAAATATTTTTTTTACAACTACTTTAAAATTAGTTGGAAAGTAATATTTTGTCAATATTTAGCATTTCATCATTTAACGATGAAAGTAGAGTCTATGATCACAAAAGGATTGTATTTTTGGTGATTATATATAAATGTAGTCAAGAATGTTTCCATTATTTTCAACTAAATAAAATATTAGTCGCAAAGGGTGCATATGTTTGGCATCAAAATGATTTAGTAGTTGCTAAAAGAATCCAATTTTTTGCTAATACAAAAGTGAAAACATACACATAGAAGCATAATTTGTGTCATAAAAGCATACCAAACATAGTATCACATGCAAGACTAAACATGCTTGGATGAGATTGAAGTGTGCATTTTAGAGCAATAGGTAAGGCTTTTTGGCCCATCAGTCGAATAAATAGCAATACTAAAAAGGAAAAACAAAATCTTGGTATTTTAGAAATAGCAGTTTTAGAGTAGACATGTATATACAATTTCTCAAAGTAACCTCCTTGTTACAAGGCTTTAAAACATTTGCATATTGATAGCATATATTAACTAATTCATTTGGTAAATGCAGTAATTTACCTTTTCTGCTAAGAAAGCATTCGCGCAGACATAGTTAATAAGCTAGGAATTCACCAATGTACAAGGAAAACAGAAAATGTTACCATCGTCCTCCAAGTTAATCAATTATAATTTTTAAAAAAAGTATATTATTGCTAGTAAGCTTGAGAAAATAGCCTACCATCAAAGTAAACATTGTTGGTTAACAAATTAATTATTGAAAAATCACTAGAAAATGAAAGCACTAGATGCTCCATAATTTGGTTTCTCTTGTAGTATTTTGTTTGAAAAAAATGTAAAGTTTACAAAAACTCTAGCTTTCTAATATCTTAGCATTAGTAAATGTTTGCAAAGGCCAATATCTAAAGGGACACTAAAAAAGAAATGAATAACATGTAATCCATAACAAATGATTATTGTGCCTTAACGGACAAACTATAACAAAACTTTTTATCTTCCTTTTCTCACATAAGCCATCTTGGTAGGAAAATGTGTTACTGCCAAGATTTTTTGAGGAGTACCTTGCATATTGTATCAAAGTCAACATTACTTTCCACAAACTAATTCAACGTCTTTGGAACACCAACCACCTACAAAATTGGAACAATGCATTTAGTGACTGACATGTAAAACAAGAATACATGCAAGCTATATCATAATTATCCATAGATGGCAATACAAATAATGGTTAAAATAAGCATTTAGCAAAAATGAAAATGCATTTACACATAGTCTTATTTATTTAGTTCATGTCCAAGAGGTATGTGGAAAGTACCTTTGTTGGGCATTTTGTCTTAGCAAATGTTTTAGCAAGTAGAGTAGCATTTGTATTAGATGTAACCCCTTCAAAAGTGCCAAGTATCTACAATTAGTAATTGATGAAACTCCAGAGATTCATACTTTGCCAACCACTTCTTAATGAATCATTGCTAACTCCAATTATAATAAGGCCATCCAATTTTAAATCTTTACAAGTAGTTAGTGCAGCATTAACTTACCTAGTTGTTCTTATTTGATTTTTCATCCACCCTAACGAATCATAACCACCTAAGGTGGTAAAAAAGGAAAACTTCATAGCCAAGTTGCATGGCCAGGTCAAAATTAAAGATCCCAAAATGGAAATGATTAGATATTACCATGTTCCTTGATTTTAGTAGGTGGATAGAACATCTTCATTAATTTCAATGGTTTTCTATGCAAATAAACCCATAGAGCCACCTATTAGATGAATAAAAGAAACCTTAGAAGTAAAGTTCCATTCTCTTTGTTATCATTTGGGTCTACAATTGTGTTGGTATTCTTTGTTATGATTCGGGCATTAGGAACTTTTGCTATAGCCTTGTGTGGGTATCCATTAGGTTTGTAGTTGTGTATTGGGCAAAAGAAGCAGGATTCTGGTCGAAACGAGGGTGGACAACACAGGCCCTCAAATGACCATCCCAAGCATATTGGTGTCACCAAATTCTACCTTCACATTTTTTCACTGTGCAATGGCATGTTTTGAACTCAATTCTCAATAGAGATTGCAAATAAAAGGAATTACAATCGAACAACAAACAAATAGAAAGAAAACATCAAAAAAACCAAGTGGCTACTGATTTTGTCATGACCATGGGATTATGGAATTGTATGGACTCTAGGAAGCATGGCTAGAAGAGCATATGATTCTTGATGGGTTGTCATGCCTCAGGGTTAATTAGGTTTATGCTAGAAAGAGGAATTGATTAAGAATCCAAAGGAAGGGATTAAGAATCAAAGAGAAGATAAGGAGGTGCTTTAGCGAGAGAAAATTCTGTAATTGTGTCGTTCGACCTTCAACAATCACTTTACATTGTTATTATACGTGAGGTTGACCCACTTTCAAACACAACATTTTTATTTAATTTTAATAAAATACAAATGGTATTTATTTAGAGCTATATCTAATCACCAACTTAAAAAACCCTCTCAAACCTCTTCTGGTCTACAATTTGCTTTGTTCTAAGTTGAGTTTTAAGGAGTTTCTCCCTCAATAGTCCACCCATGTGCTGCTACTCTTAAATTAATTATTCTATTGTCACAACCTTAGATTGTTAAGGAGTTAACTCTATTAATTAAGGTAGAAGGTATTTGTAGAGAGCCTAGAAGGATGTCATTCTCCAAAAGGACAAATGGAGCCACCTATGCCAATGTTTGAGTTTATGGAAGATCATACAATGTAAATAGGACTCCAAGCATTGGTTAAATCTCTCACTTTGGCCATTTGATTGGGCATAATAGATGGAGTTCATGTGTAATTCAATTCCTAGCAACCGAAAAAGTTCTTGCCAAAACAAATTGAGAAAAATCTTGTCCCTGTTAGAAACAATGGACTTAGGCATACCATAAATCCTAAAATTCTATTTTAGGAACGCCTTAGCCACCATTGGGGGCATGTAACCTCTCTACGTTTTGACTTATTCAACCCCTTAACAAAATCCATACTAATATCCTTCCATGTCTAGGTAGAAATAACTAAAGATTGCAAGAACCCAGGCTGTTTGATGTTTTTTTTTTTGCACTTTTAACATATCTCAAATTTCTTGATAGCCTTTTATACTTCTTTCTTCATAACTGGCCAATGGAAGCATTGTTTAAGGTGATGATAAATGGTTTTGATACTAGATTGGCCACTCTAAGTAGAATTATGGAATTTGTTAATCATTTACTTCCTTAATTCATCCTTGCTCCCAATATAAATTTTCCCTTTATACTTTAGAATGCCATTTAATGGAGTAAAATGTGGTATGGAGTGGGTTAAAAGGTTTAAAGAAGATATCAATTCCTTAGATATAAGGTCTATTTCAAAATTGAAAATAACTTCTTTAGACCACGCAGGTATTTAAGTTGATATGGGATGACAACTCCTTAACTCCTCTTGCATTGAGTTTGCTTGTTTGAAGAAGTCATCAAGCCATTTTGTTGTCAATCCTTTCATATAGCAAATATTATAATCCAGCCTTAGGAATTGTGTAACCCCTTTTGTTATATATAGGTGTATAATGATTATTATAGCAAGAATTTCAACATATCCTTAACAATCTAAATAGGTAGGTATCTCTTTATAGGCATGCCAATAGATTTCTTAAACATATCCTTATAGCATCAAAAACTTGTATCAATCCAAGTATCTCCTTCTT
>JAHLGO010021097.1:4222109-4381230 GCA_020615895.1 Ceriops decandra
AACTCAAACAATTATTATCAGTAACAAATCTAAATCTAGATGATAGACTCCATTGTTTGTTGGAATTGAATGAATTCATGTTATAGAAGGTTCGTGGGCATCGCTTTTATAATAAATATAGTCGTTAATAAAGACACAAAAGATAATTTCATGGTCATGGCATGAAAAATAGTCCTTGTAAAGACGAACATAGCCTAATTAGCTTGATGTGGTATGATAGTCGCAATATTTAAGAATTAAACAACTTCACATTAGCACGAAATGCAAACCAAGATGAATGATTGATTTTACTGATGGAAGTAAGTAGATTTATACTTTCAATTGTGTTTAGATTTGATCGATTTAATTAATATGCTAGGTTGTTTTGCCACAGATGTTAAATTCATCATCAATATATCCAAATGTGTGCGTGTAACCAAAAGTGGAGCCCTGCTAACTAGAAATGATCGGAGGTGCTCTTTATTTTGGAATTCAACCAATTATTATCAATAAGAAATGCAAATCACGATGAAGGACTCCATTGTTTGTTGGAATTGAATGAATTCATGTTATAGATAGTTCATGGCCATTGTTTTTATAATGAATACAGTTGTCAATAAAGACACAAAAGATAATTTCATGGTCATTGCATGAAAAAAAGTCCTTGTAATGGTGAGCGGTGCCTAATTAGCATGAGGTGATAAGAAAGACTCGTTATTTAGGAATTAAACAACTTCACATTAGCACGAAATGTAAAGCAAGATGAATGATTGCTTTTGCTGATGGAAGTAAGTAGATTTGGAGTTATAATGGTGTTTAAATTTGTGTGATTTAATTATTATACTAGATTGTTTTGCCACATATATTAATTTCATCATCAATATATCCAAATGTGCGTCTGGAACCAAAAGTGGAGCCTGCTACCTAGAAATGGTGGGAGGTACACTTTATTTTGAAACTCAACCAATTATTATCAGTAACAAATGCAAATCAAGATGATGGACTCCATTGTTTGTAGGAATTGAATGAATTCATGTTATAGAAGGTTCGTGGGCATTGCTTTTATATTAAATATAGTCGTTAATAAAGACACAAAAGATGATTTCATGGTCATTGCATGAAAAATAGTCCTTGTAATAACGAGTGGAGCCTAATTAGCTTGAGGTGATAAGAAAGTCTCATTATTTAGGAATTAAACAACTTCACATTAGCAAGAAATGCAAACCAATATGAATGACTCCTTTGGCTGATGGAAGTAAGTAGATTTAGAGTTTCAATAGTATTTAGATTTGATTGATTTGATTTATATTCATAGTTGTTTAGACAAATATGTTAATTTCATCATCAATGCATCCAAATCTTTACTTTAAGTCAAAAGGAGAGCCCTACTAACTAGAAATGATGTGAGGTATGCTTTATTTTGGAACTCAATTGATTATTATCAATAAGAAATGCAAATCAAGATAGAGGACTCCATTGTTAATAAATATTGTCGTTAATAAAGACACAAAAGGCAATTTAATGGTCATTGCATGAAAAATAGTCCTTGTAATGGTGAGCGGAGCCTAATTAGCATGAGGTGATAAGAAAGACTCATTATTTAGGAATTAAACAACTTCATATTAGCACGAAATGTAAAGCAAGATGAATGATTGCTTTTGCTGATGGAAGTAAGTAGATTTAAAGTTGTAATGGTGTTTAAAGTTGTGTGATTCAATTAATATACTAGGTTGTTTTTCCACATATATTAAATTCATCATCAATATATCCAAACGTGTGCCTAGAACCAAAAGTGGAGCCCTGCTAACTACAAATGGTGGGAGGTGCTCTTTATTTTGGAACTCAACCAATTATTATCAATAAGAACTGCAAATCAAGACGAAGGACTCCATTGTTTGTTAGAATTGAATGAATTCATGTTATAGATGGTTCATGGCCATTGTTTTTATAATGAATATAGTTGTGAATAAAGACACAAAAGATAATTTCATGGTCATTGCATGAAAAATAGTCCTTGTAAGGATGAGCGAAGCCTAATTAGCTTGATGTGGTATGAAAGTCACAATATTTAAGAATTAAAAAACTTTACATTAGCACGAAATGCAAACCAAGATGAATGATTGATTTTACTGATGGAATTAAGTAGATTTAGAGTTTTAATGGTGTTTAGATTTGTTTGATTGATTAATATACTAGGTTGAATGAATTCATGTTATAGAAGGTTTGTGGGCATCGCTTTTATAATAAATATATTCATTAATAAAGACACAAAAGATAATTTCATGGTCATTACAAGAAAAATAGTCCTTGTAATGACGAGTGGAGCCTAATTAGCTTGAGGTGATAAGAAAGTCTCATTATTTAAGAATTAAACAACTTCACATTAGCACGAAATTTAAAGCAAGATGAATGATTGATTTTGCTGATGGAAGTAAGTAGATTTAGAGTTGTAATGGTGTTTAAATTTGTGTGATTTAATTAATATACTTTGTTGTTTTGCCACATATATTAATTTCATCATCAATATATCCAAATGTGCATCTGGAACCAAAAGTGGAGCCCTACTAACTAGAAATGATCGGAGGTGCTCTTTATTTTGGAACTCAACCAATTATTAGCAATAAGAAATGCAAATCACGATGAAGGACTCCATTGTTTGTTGGAATTGAATGAATTCATGTTATAGATAGTTCATGGCCATTGTTTTTATAATGAGTATAGTTGTTAATAAAGACACAAAAGATAATTTCATGGTCATTGCATGAAAAAAAGTCCTTGTAATGGCAAGCGGAGCCTAATTAGCATGAAGTGATAAGAAAGTCCTTGTAATGTTGTCCACATGTGCTGCCACTGCTATTTGCATTGACTATTCCTACTATCCGCACATGGTGCCGCTGCTGTCTATGCACACTGCTAATGCTGTTTGCGCATGTAGCTGCTGCTGTCCGCACACACTTTGCGTGTACTACTCTTGTTCACAAGCACAGCTACTACTGTTTGCACACACTCCACATGTGCTACTTCTGCTATCCACATGCATTACGACTACTTACTACACACCTTGTTTCTGCTGTCCCCACGTGCTATTGCTTCTATTTGCTCACGTTGTCTGCACGCACTGCTACCATTGTCCACACACGGTTTTCCTACTATCTGAGGGCAATGCTGCTATTTACTCGCACTGTTGTTTGCTCGCCCCACTCCTTCTACAAACCCGTGCTACTATTGTCTACTCGTGCCATTACTGCTATCCTCATACACTACAACTATCTTTTCACATCGCTGCTACTCTTTGTGCACATTGCATTTATCTTCTCACAAGGCTGCTGCTATCCGCATGCACTGTAGCTATGTTCTCATTTCATTGCTGCTGTTTATTGGTGCACCACCTGCCGTTACACGTTGGTTGCTAGTGCAAGATCCTTATGCTGTTGCTTCACCTCTTGCTAGACTAACAGGCAACTGCTGCCTCCTTCTGGTTTGTCCTACTTAGTTACTTTGTTGGTTTACTAGTGTAGCTGCTGCCTTGGTGAGGGTTTGCTGGTGCAACTACTGCCTTGGTGAGGGTTTGCTGGTGCAACTACTGCCTTGGTAAGGATTTACTAGTGCCAACTATTGCTTTCATAAGGGTTTGCTGGTATGGCTGCTATCTTAGTAGTGTTTGCTGGTGTGGGTATATCCTCCTGGACGTGTTGCTGGTGCAGGGAAGCTTTATGGACATGCTACTACTACTAGTATACCCTCTTGGACATACAAGGACGTGTTGTTGGTATACTCTCCTAGACCTGTAGGGACGTCTGCTACTACTGGTCTGTTAGAAAGCCTTCTTAATGTGCTGGTGTGATGGCCAGCTGCTACTGTCACCTTGGTGAAGGCTTGCTGGTACAGTGGCTGTTTCCTCTCTTACTATTTACCTCTCCTTTTGGCTTTAGGTTTGCCATTCACCTCTCTTTGGCTAGCTCTCTCAATTTTTTACAGCAGACCCCCTTTTTGAAAGTGCTTAGGGGTATTTATAGAGCGTTGAGATTAAGGCTACATGATCATCAATGGTCATTGTTGATTCCTAAAGGTTGCTTTATAATCAATGACCAGATTTAAATCTTAAAATTTAGGGTCAATGGTCAATAGTTAATCTTAATTCTTAAAATTTAGGGTCATGGTCAACATTATCTCCTCAACATCAGGTTGACCTGTCCTTACCAATTTTTCCCAATGACCTCTCTGCATCTTAATGGCATTTATAACTTCAAATTAACATATATAACCGTGTAAGATAGTGTTGACAACAAATCCAATATTAACAATCAAAGAGCTCAACAATCTCTCCCTTTAGATTTGTTGGCAACACATTAAATCCAACAATGCACATATCACAATTGTTGACATTTACTGCTCCCCCTACATTGTTATTCATAGCTCCCCCTAAAACATGCATCTCTCTAGCTACTCCCCCTTCTTAATTTTTCGATTTATGCAAAATATCTCTCCCTTTGACAAAAAATCTAAAGAATAATAGAAGAGGGAGGGGAGAAGGGTTAGAGAATACATTAGCCTCTAGGGGTTGGCTGAATAATTAAGTTCATCCTCTTTTGTCCAAGATGTCTCAGTTTCCTATGCCACAACAAATTTTTATCTTTAGTGTTCATGTAGTATGTGTTCTTCCTTCTGGAAACTTGGTATAAGTTTCCATTTATTCTTTCACCCTTAGTAAGGATAGCAACATCTCTTAGTCTCTTTACTGTGTAGCCACTCTTGTTGAAAGTAAGTTCATGTCCATCGTCATAAGGCTAGCTAACACTGATGAGATTGTGTTTTAACCCATCAACATAAAGCACTTTCTTTGATTTCAGCTTTTCTACACCAATTTTAACAGCACCAATACCTTTAATCTTTAAGGCCCCATCATTGCCAAATATGACTAATTCTCCATCATATTTTATTACTTCCTTAAACATTTTGTAGTCTCCTGTCATATGTGAAGAGAAAATACTATCCAAGATCCATGACTTTTCTTTCTTAGAAGCTTTTAAGGCTACTTCCACAACCATAATCATTTCTCTTCCTCTTTTTCTTCTTAAGTTGAATGTGGGAGCATGTGTAGGTGTTCTCCTTTGCATTCCTTGATCAGGTAGTAATGTCAAGCAATCCTCAGTAGTGTGTCCAACCCTTTCACATCTTTCACAAACCTCTCCTAATACATTAAACCTATTTCTTAGTGGAATATGACTTCTTTCCACTTAAGACTGCCTCCTTGTTTTAGAGAGTCTCCCTTTAGACTCTTGCCTCACACTTTTCTTTATTATAGGTCAAGTATACCAACAAGTAGTAGCCTTGTACCCATGCTTATCATAGCTTTAGTAAAAACCTACAAACCTATATTTATTTCTTTTACCAAGTTCATGTATTCTTTCTCTAGCAACTGGTGTGGTGGTCTTCTCACAATTTTAATAGCTTATCTCCTTTAGATGGGAGTCTTCACCAAATTTTTCCTAACTGATTTTAACTTGGATTGGTCTTACTTCTTCATCATATCATTATGCTTGCTTTTGGGCATAAACACAATTTTCTTCTTTTCTTCTACGTTCTTACTTGGCTTTTCAATGTAGCCAAGTCTTTTCTTCCCCATGGAATGAGGTCTTTGATTGTTTAGACACTCATCCAACTTTCTAGTAGAATCCTCTTTGATGGCATTTACTAATGATGACTCTTCTTTCACTTCCATGGCCTCCATAAAGCTTTCTTCATGCTCTTTTAGCTTGGACCTAGCCTTGTGAAGTTTAACTTGCAAAGTCAACATCTCTTGCTCTTGTGCAATCACCTTAGCACCAAGGTCTTCATGTATCTTGCCTCCTTTTAGTTTGTCTTCCTTGGCTGCTTTGTTGGTTTGCTGGTGTGGCTACTACCTTAGTGAGGGTTTGCTGGTGTAGCTGTTACCTTGGTAAAGATTTCTTGTTGTCAGCTGTTGCCTTCGTAACGGTTTACTGGTGTAACTGTTGTCTTAGTGGTGTTTACTAGTATGGGTATATTCTCTTGGACATGCTACTGGTGGAAGGAAGCCTCTTGAATGTGTTGTTGCTACTAGGAATTCTCCTAGACATATTATTTCTTCTAGGAAGCCTCCTGAACGTGTTGTGGGTGTAAGGAAGCCTTCTAGACATGCTACTGCTACTGGGAAGTCTCCTAGACATGCTGGGATGTGCTGTTACTACCGGTATACCCTCCTAGACATGCAGGGATGTGCTACTGGTGCTAGTATACCCTCATGGATTTGCAAGGACGTCTCTTGCTATTGGTCTATTGGAAAGTCTCCAAGTTGTGTTGGTGTGGTGGTCAATTGCTGTTGTCACCTTTGTGAGGGCTTACTAGTGCGGTGGCTATCTCCTCTCTTGTCATTCACCTCTACTTTTGGCTTTAGGTTTGTTGTTCGCCTCTCTTTGGCCAACTCTCTCAATTTTCTTTAGTATAATCGCTTCTTGCAAGAGTATAGGATTTTTTTATAAAGCATTGAGATTAAGACTACACAATTATTAATGATCATTGTTGATTTCCAAAGGTTGTCCTACAATCAATAGCTAGATTTAAGTCCAAAAATTTAGGGTCAATGGTCAACATTGACTTATTAAAATTTAAGGTCAACGATCAATCTTGACCCCTAAAATTTAGGGTTACGGTCAGCATTGACTCCTCAATGTCAAGGTTAACCTATCATTATTGATTTTTCCCAATGATCTCCTTGCATCTCAATGGCATTCATAACCTCAAATCAACATACATAATTGTATGAGATGGTGTTGACAACAAATCCAATATTAAATATCAAAGATAGGCTCGACATCATGTTCCATTGATTAACATCTTAAATTACATTGAATCCACAATAAAAAACTTTCAAAATCTTAAAATAAAGTATGTCAACTACTACAGCCTTTTGTTCCAATGACAAGATATTGTTTTTATACACTTTCTTAAATTGCCTTTGAGTCTCATATTTGGCTACAAAAGGCAAATATGCATTATGGTGTAGGAGTTAGTCACTCGTTTCTTTAAACTTAGGTAGTTTGGTGTTTGTGTTTAAACTAGTAGGGTGTGTCATGAGTGGTTCCAAGATCAATTAAAGATGCATGAGAGGCATGATGTAGTTTGGATCTAGAATGTTCAATTAGAGAGGTATGGTTGACAGAGTTTTACGCCATCAAGTGGTCCATTTGGTTAATAAGGAACAATCATGTGTTTACAAGTAAGTCCTTTTAGGTTGACAATACGTGTTATTTGATTCATCTAGGATCTATGACTTTTCTTTCTTGGAAGCTTTTAAGGCTACTTCCACAACTATAGACGTTTCTCTTCTTCTTCTTCTTTGGTCAAATTGTGGAGCTTGTATAGGTGTTCTCCTTTGCATTCCTTAACCAAGCAATAATGGTTGGCTTGTTCTCTTTTGCATTCTTTAACCGAGTAACAATGTCAAGCAGTCCTTAACAGCGTGTCTAACTCTTTCACATCTTCCACAAATCTCTTCCAATAAATCAAACTTGTTTCTCAATGGAATATGATTTTTGTCTACCTGAGATTGTCTACTTTCTCGATAAGGTCTCTCCCTAGACTCTTGCCTCACATTTCTCTTTATTCTCAACCAATTACTCAAACACACATTTGCCTTGTGCCCATACTTATAACAACTTTAACAAAGTCCTTTGAAGTTAGATTTCTTTCTTTTACCAAGTTCATGTCTTTTTTCTTTAGTAATTGGTGTGACAGCCTTCTCTACATCTTTGACAATTTGTCTCCTTTGAATGGGAGTTTCCATCACGTCTTTCTTAACCCATTTTAAGTTGGGTTGTTCTGTCTTCTCCATCACGTCATTGTGCTTGCTTTTGGACATAAACACAATCTTTTTTTTTTCTTCTACCTTTTTACTCGACTCATTAATATAGCCAAGCCCTTTCTTTTGCATACAATTTGATTTTAACCTTTACTTGTCTATATGTAATGCACTTATCACAAACAAATTATGCTTCATGCATCATATTAGACTAATAAAAATGCTCATGCAATATATCTAAAGTCTTCTACACACTATAGGGCACCATCAAACCAACCCTATGAGTTTTATTAACAAGCAACTCATGAATAGAGCACATAGGTACACATAATTTCTCTGTTTTAAACAAAAATCTTTCATGCCTACAAAAATCACTAAACAAACAATCATCATATGCATTAGGTACTTGGTCAAAATGAGAATCATTAGCATCCAAATCCTTAAGTAATTTAAAACAAAGTGACTTAGTTTGTAAAGAAGTAAGAAATGCCTTTGTATCTCTTTGGTTTTGTTAAAATTAGCTCTATAGGTAGGTTGGTTTGGTATGCCAGTAATGGGCATGAAGCCTATTTAGTGCTCAATTCCTCTTCAAGGAGGTAATCTATGGGGAATCTCTTCAATTAATAAATTTTCAAACTCTTGTAATAAGAAAACAACCACACTAGGCAAAGAAGGGTTAAGGTCATTAGACAAAAAATAAACATCCTTATACATAAATACAAGTAGTTGCTACCTTGTAATCATGACATTCTTAATCTCATTTTTTCCAAGCAAACACACTTACCCTCTTACTTTTCTCTCCAACTTGCCTCTCAGCATTACCCTTCCCATTTGAATTTTTCCCATTAATCTCACTTTCTTTCTTTTTCTTTGACCTCTCACTCTCTTCGTTTTTCTTTCTTCTTATTCTGTGATTTGTTCTTTTCTTATTTTGTACTCTTTTGCTATCTTAATTTGATCTTCATATGCTTCAAAAGGTTTAAAAATGAGTTAATACAAGAATCTAATTTTTAATTACAAAAGAGTATTTATTCTTATAATCATCATGAGTAACCTTACTATCAAACTACCATGATCAACCGAGAAATATCTAACTAGCTTGCATTGGTGCCACATCACAAAGAACCTCATCCTTATAATTTCCAATAGAAAAAGGAACTAAAATTTGCTTGATTACTTTATTTTCTGCACAATCATTCAACCATTTCAACTTATATAGCTTAGCATGCTTAAGGGTATCCAGATTTAGCTTATCTACCAACAAAGCATCATTAACATTAGTACAACTTCCATTATGAATAATCATGCTACATACCTTATCTTTAATGTGGTATCTTACATGAAAAATGTGCTCGCATTGCTTCTCATCATTATCATCCTTAGGCTAAATACTTAGTACATGCCTTATAACTAGCATATCTCCATGAATGGGTTCTTTAATCTTAACATTAGAACAATACTTTGATGGTGGCATGTCATTATTACTTGAACTAATAAACTAATACCTTTTATTTTACCATTTTTTAACATGATTATATGTTGAGCCCATCTTTAATGGCTAATGTTGGACTTATTGTCAACACTATCTTACACGGTTGTATGCATTGATTTAATGTTATGAATGCCACTAAGATACAAAGAGACCATTTGGCAAAATTAGTGGTGGCACGTCAACCTTGAAGTTGATTAGTCAATATTAATTGTGACATTAAATTTTAGAGGTCAAAACTGACTGTTGACCCTTGACCATTGACCCTAAATTTTAAGAAGTCAATGTTGACCATTGATCTTAAATTTTAGGAATTAAATTTGGGTATTGATTGTAAGGCAACCTTTGGGAATCAATGATAACTGTTGATGATTGTATAACCCTAATCTTAAAACTCTATAAATAACCCCATGCACCTTCCAAGATAATAGGGTGCTACAAATTTTTTAAGAGAAAACAGCAAACTAAAGGTAGCCGCAATGAGAGGTAAATAGCAAAGAGAGAGGCAACCAAGGAGAGCAGTAACTAGCCACACCAAAAGAGGGTACAACAGCCGGCCACACCAAAGGATAGGTACAACAATCAGCCATTCCACAAAAGGGTATAGCAACCAGACACACCAAAGAGAGGAGCAACTGAAAAACCAAACCAAAAGAGAGAAGCAGTTGGAAAACTAAACCAATCAAGAAGGGTGCAACAGCCACACCAAACTAGCACTAGCAAGCATTCCTTGCACTTATAGCACAACCAATAGGCATTACCACAACCAATAGGCATTTCTTACACCAGCAACATGTTCAATAGCCTATAATTCAAGAAATTACAATAAGTCTAGTAGGCAATCCTAGTAATTGTAGCATGTTAGAGACAACACCAACAAAAAGTCCAACAAGTGATCCTAGAAATTGCAGCATGTCTAGCAAGCAATCATAGCTATAGCAGCATGTGCAGACAACAGTGGCAGCTTGTGCACGTGCGGGTAGCAACAATAAAACATATAGGCAGTGATAGTAACCCGTACACATGTAAATAGCAACAACAAAATGAATAGGCAAAGATAGCAACTTATGCACATATAGGCAGCGATAGCAGAATGTGCAAACAGTAATAGTAAAACGTGCAAGTAGCAATAGCAACTTGTGCTTGTGCTGGCAGTGATACCAAAGCATGCAAGCAACTATAGTAGCCCATGCACATGTAGGCAGTGACAGCAAAATGTGCATGCAGTAACAACAGAATGTGTAGGCAACGATAATAGCGCATACATATGTAGACAGTGATAGTAGCACGTGTAAGTAGCAATAGCAGTAGGTCCAGCAGTAGAGGAGAAAACGTGTCCTTGTCTAGTAGCTTGTAGGGGCAAAGGAGATAACCTGTCAAGGTAGCAGGTGAGATAGCATACGATAGTAAAGGAAGGAGAAGATCTGCGTTCTTTACTAGCAGTTTGTGCACATTGAGTGATCATTTTCCAAAAAATATTTTATTATAAACTCTTGATAAACTTGTTGAAAAAGGGTAGGATACCCTTGGAGTGATCGGGAGATCAACTCCTTAATTGGGAGATCATTATAAGTGGTTGAGGAGTAGTGCTTCCATAAGTGGTTAAGAAGTGATCCTTTCATAACATTATTGTATCCTTTGATAACAAGAGTGTATTGTATGATTTATAAGTGATCCTATTATATTATGGATGCAGCTCACACATTATAGGTAAACCACATAAAAATTGGTGTGTGTTCTTAGGTACTTACATTTGATTAATATTTGTATGACTGCTCTCACATAAAAGAGAGATTAAAATTAGATCATTGGTTCTAACAAGTCATAAAGGTTTAATCTGGAAATATCTATAAAATGTGAGCGTATCACACTAATTTACCTCGTCTTAGTGTAAGACCTAAGAAGGTCCTCATCAAGTGGTATCAAAGTTAATTCCTCTATTGATCAGATTTACTTGCTTTGATTTAAAGTTGTTTGTGGTTACTATGAATTCTTATTTCTACTATTAATTGAGATCATAGATAGTATGAATAGTATTAATAGCAATAGAATTCCTACTTTTGATGAACAAAATTATTAATTATGAAAGAATAGAATGCTTTCATATTTGATGTGCCTTGGTCTTGATGTGTTTGCTGTTAATGGCTTCATCCTTATTGCTGAAGGTGATGCTATGACACCTACTGATAAAAAGAATTTGGAATGTGATGGAAATGCCTTATATGCCTTCTTATCAAATAAATAATTCACCAAAGTGATAGGGTGTAACACAAATCCAATTATTCTAAAGCTAGAAATTCAAGTGCCAAAGGGAAAAAGCGATTCTTCATATCCAAAAGAAGAAATTTTCTAAGCAAGCTGGATGAAGAAGATTCAAAAGAAGAAATTGATGATATTTCTGATAATGAGGCTGCAAAAGATGTACTGGTTACTTAGGTAGATGATGATTAAGAATCTTCAAGTGATATGGAATCAATAAAAGAGGAAGATGATGAGTTAGTGTAGCAACTTGAGAATGGGTTGAGAGCCTGTTTGCACAAAAATAACAAGTTAAAAAAAAGGTAAAACATCTCAAGAAGCTGTATGAAAATTCTACTATTGATGAATCTAATCTCTATGTGAAAGAGAAAGAGTTTAAAGCAAAAGAAGATGAGTACTTGAAGAGGATTGAGGAGTTGGTTGTACTTGAGGCAGAGAAAGGCAAGATATACAAAGATCTTGGTGCTAAGGTGATTGCTTAAGAGCAAGAGGTGCTGATTTTGCAAGCCAAGCTCCACAAGGCTGAGTCTAAATTGAGGAAGCATAAGGAAAGCTTTATGTAGGCCATGAAAGTGAAAAGAAAGTCATTTTAGCAAATTCCATCAAGGAGGATGCTACCAGAAAGTTGGATAAGTGTCTAAGCAGTCAAAGACCTCATTCTATGGGAAAGCTAATACTTGGCTATATTGAAAAGCCAAGTGAAAAGGTAGAAGAAATGAAGAAATTTGTGTTTATACTTGAAAGCAAGCACAATAACGTGATAGAGAAGCAAAACTAACCCAAGCTAAAATGGATTAGGAAAGATGAGGTGAATATAGGTATAACGCTAAGCTGTGCTATAATCCTTAGCCAATAATGAAGAGGAATGTGAGGCAAGAGTCTAAGGGGAGACTCTACCTAAAAGGGAGACAATCTTAAGTGAAAAGAAGTCAGATTCCACTAAGAAATAGTTTTGATTTGCTAGGAGAGATCTGTAGAAGATGCAAAAAGGTTGGACACACTACTGAGGATTGCTTGACATTATTGCCTAGTCAAATAGTACAACAAAGAACACTTACACGCGCTCCCACATTTAGCCAAAGGAAAAGATGAGGAAGCGAAATGTCTCTGGTGGTGGAAGTAGCCTTGAAAGCTTCCAAGAAAGAAAAGCAATAGATCTTGGGTAGTGGCTGCTCTTCACACATGATAGGAGACTCAAAGATGTTAAAGGAAGTAACAAAATATGATGGAGGGTCAATCAAATTTGGTAATGATGGTGCTTTAAAGATTCAAAGTATTAGTGTTGTTGAAATTGGTGCAAAAAAACTAAAATCAAAGAAAGTGCTTTATGTTGAAGGGTTAAAACACAATATTATTAGTGTTAGCTTACATTATGATGATGGATATAAAGTTACTTTCCATAAGAGTAACTACACAGTAAAGAGATTAAAAGATGGTGCTATTCTTATTAAGGGTGAAAGAACAAATGGAAACTTACAAGTTTCCAAGAGCAAAACCACATGCTTCATAAACACCAAAAATGGAAACTTGTTATGGTATAGAAGATTAGGACATCTTGGACAAAAGGGGCTAAACAAGCTACCCAAAAATGAAGCTGTGAGAAATGTACGCAAAATAAGATGAGAGAGAGAGATGCAATTTGTAGCATGTGGTGAATACTCCCCCCTAATAAAATATAGAGGTTTAAACAAAAAGCCATTGGAACTCATCCATTCACACATTTGTGGGCCTATGAGACAAAGATCAACCAAGAGTTATAGTTACTTTATCTCTTTCATTGATGATTTTACAAGAATGACTTGCATTATGTTCTTTAAACATAAATTAAAGGCTTTTAATAATTTCAAGAGCTATATGATGCTTATTGAAAGCCATTTAGGGGGGGAAATTAAAAGGCTTAGGACAGACAATGGGATAGAATACACATGTGGTGAATTTGAAGATTATTTGGAGAAGTATGAATATGCTAGTCCCTACACACCTCAACAAAATGGAGTAGCCAAAAGGAAGAATAAAAGTATAATGAAGATGGCTTGAACCATGTTGGTTGAGCATGGTACTTCACATACTTACTGGAGAAAGGCTATCACCACAGCAACTCAGATTTTAAATAGATGTTTGATGAGACCACATTTAATGACGACACCTTATGAGCTATGGTATGAAAAGCAGCCAAGTGTAAAACACTTTAAAGCGTTTAGAAGCCTGTGTCTCATTAAAGTCAAAGGCAAGCATCTCAACAAATTTGATGAGAAGGCTGATGAAGGCATATTCTTGGGCTATGTACCAAATGGAAGAGGATTCAAATGCTACAAAAAAAGGTTGTTAAAAATGGTAGACAACGTTGATATTAAAGTGATTGAAAATGGTGCTACAATGCAATCACAGCTTGAGGAAGCTGAAGATGCCATGTATGACAATTGAAAAGAGTTTGAAAGTGATGAATCTGAGGCCATTTAGCATGAAGAAAATGTTGATTCTCAAGTTAAAAGGGATGAAGAAGAAGAATCAAGGCATTCCCAAACTCATAGAAGAGTCAAAGCTGAAGTTAAGGCCAAAAACATTAGTAGAAGTAAAGAGGACTCTATGTAGACTATAAGAAGACTAAGAGGTGGTGAACAAACCTCATTGATTTTTGAGGTGGAACCCAAATTCATGGGAGAAGCATTAAAGCACAAGGAATGAGTATGTGCTATAAATAAAGAGCTTGATCAAATTGAAAAGATCAACACTTGGTGTGTAGTACTTAGACCTAAAGGGAAAAACATCATTGTAACCAAGTAGGTGTTTAGAAATAAGATCAATGAAAAAGGTGAGGTGGTAAGGAACAAAGTAAGACTTGTCTATAATGTCTACACACAAGTAGAAGTTGTTGGCTTTGAAGAGACCTTTGCTTCGATGGCCAAACTTGAAGCAATTAGAATATTCATGGCTATGCTCAAAGGAACTTACAAAGTCGATTACATGGACGTGAAGTCTGCATTTTTGAATGGAGAGCTTGAAGAAGAGGTATTTATTGAATAGGTTAATGGTTTTATACTTGATCATGATGGTTTAAGTGTGTATAGATTAAACAAGGCTTTATACAACTTAAAGCAAGCTTTAAGAGCATGGTATTCCAAGTTAAATACATGCCTTAAAAATATGAAGTTTAGAGAATGGAATATGGACAGCAACTTGTACATAAAGGAAGACAACTGAGGCCAATTAATTATTGTGTTTTATGTTGATGACGTAATCTTTGCTGCATAAAAGGAGGCCCTTTGCATTGCCTTCACTAAGTAGATGAAGAAGAAGTTTGAGATGTCCATACTTGGTGAAATGAAATTCTTCTTAGAATTACACGTGTTGCAAAGCAAGGCTAGAATTTTTCTCTTCCAAGAAAAGTATACTTAAGAGCTGTTAAAATGTTTAGGATGGAGAACTTTAAATAAATAAGCACTCTCATCACAGTTGGAACAAAGTTAAGTAAGGCTAAAGAAGACAATGTGGTTAATCATAAGGAATACAGAAAGTTGATTGAAAACTTACTATATTTGATAGCATCAAGGCCTAATATTGTATTTGTTGTAGCACTTTGTGCCAGATTTCAAAGTGACCCCAAGGAATCTCATCTCGTAGCGGGTAAGAGAATTCTAAGGTATGTGAAAGGCATAAAAAAGTATGCACAGCTTTATGATAAAAGTGGATAGCTTAATTTGTATAGGTATACAAATGCAAACTAGGTTGAAAATTGTGATGACAAAAAGTCAATGCTGGGTGGTGCATTTTATTTAGGCAATAGATGTTTTTCAAGGCATAATAAGAAGCAAAATTCAATGACTTTAAGTACTGTAGAGACTAAATATATGGCTACTACTAAGGCCTATACTTAACTATTATGGATGAAATAACAGCTTGAAGATATGAAGGTGGATGTGCAGCTACCATTACTGATGGGTTGTGACAACCAAAGTGCTATCAATTTGTCAAAAAATTATGTCCAACACTCTAGAACTAAGCATATTGAAATCAAATATCACTTTATTAAAGAAAAATTGGATAAAAATGAAATAATGTGCCTACCTTAAAGCAAGTTGTCGATATATTCACTAAAGCTCTGTCAAGAAAGATATTTTAGAAAATTTTGACTTTATGTGTTTAGTCATCCCTTAAAGACTAAGGTATGCCTCCAACTCCTCTCCCCTTCTCTATTCTATTATTCTTTGGATTTGTTCTCAAAGGGGGAGATATTTTGCATAAATCCAAAAAGAGTAAATATTGATTAAAAAGGCGAGTAGCTTGATAAATAAAGGGAAAAATAGAAAAAAGGGGTAACCTAATTAAGGGAGATGCATGTTTTAGGAAGAGCAGTGAATGATAATGTGTAGGAGGAGCTATGAATGTCAAAGGTTGTTATATATGTATTGCTGGATATTGGATTTAATGTGTTGCCAACAAATCCAAAGGGAGAGATTATTGAGCTCATCTTTGATAGCTAATGTTGGATTTATTGTCAAAATTATCTCACATAGTTGTATGTGTTAATTTGATGTTATGAATGTTGTTGAGATGTAGAGAGGTCATGGGAAAAATTGGTGATGGTAGGTCAACCCTGAAGTTAAGAAGTCAATATTGATCATGACCCTAAATTTTAAGAGTCAAAGCTTTGTTGACCCTTGACCACTAAACCTAAATTTTAGAAAGTCAATGTTAACCATTGACTCTAAATTCTAGGAATCAAACCTAGTTGTTGATTATGGGGCAACCTTTGGGAATCAATGATGACCATTGATGATCGTGTAAACCTAATCATATAGGGGATCTCTTTAATTAAGGAGTACAAATCTGCCTTGCTGCAAAAATCATTAAAAGACTACAACAAATGACAACTAGGCATAAAAGTCAAGGTAAAAATCCTAACAATTGTATCAAGACTTAGTTGAAGCTACAAGCCCAAATAAATTGAAGAAGTTAAACCTTTTTACATGTGTATTTAGTCTTAACTTAAAATCTAGCAACCAAAAACAAAAAAATACCCTTTTAAATACAACTTTGCATTTGGACCAAGCCTCTTTAACTTGGTCATGTAGTTTGGATAAGTGATTTTCCTTGGTGTAGCATTGGAAAATTCTATAATAACCTTAGAATTTTCTAAAGTAGACCCTTTGCTATGCATCTCCATGATAAGCCTTGTAAAACCTCTTTCATCTTCTTTGTCTTTTCCCTATTCATTAGACCACTGATTCTTTGAAAGGGATCTTAAGAATACTTGTTTTGTTGTACTTTATCAACACCTTGTTCTCTTTTAATAAAAGTTGTGTTATTCAACCAATACCTTGATCACCATCAATAATAAAACAACTACACTAGGCAAAGGGGGGTTAAAGTCATTATAAACATCCCTATATTATCTTGTAATCATAACATTGTTAACCTCATTTTTCCCCATAAACAAAATCACCCTTTTACTTTTTTCTCCTTTTTACACTTTTCTCCAGCTTTTCTCTTGACCTCACTCTTTTCATTTGAATTTTTTTTTCCATGACCTCACTTTCTTTCTTTTTCTTGGACCTTTCACTCTTTTTCTTTTTCTTTTTTCCTTGTTCTCTCATTCATTCTACTCTTATTTTTCACTCTTTTGTTATCTTAATCTAATATTCATATGCTTTAAAAGAGACAATACTCTTCAGCACTCCATGTAGGTAAACATCTTTGAACAATAATTCTGTAATGTGTATGATATCATCCATTTTGGTAAAAGCAATGAAATACGTTATCTTTGAAAACTTATCAAGTATAATGAAAATACAATCTTAGCCCTTCTTAGACCTAGGTAATTGAAAAATAAAATTCATAAAAATGTCAGTACAAGATTCATGAGAAATTTCTAATGGCACAAAATTAGCATGGGGTAAAAATCTAAACATAGCTTGTTTGTATGTAATACATATGACATGAACTCTTTCAACATCCCTTTACTTATGTGGTCAAAAGAAAGAATCGAGAGCTCCAAGTGGGCCATTTTTGGTAAGCAGAACTGGCGATGAGGGATGAACCGGAAGCCGGGTTACGGTGCCCAACTGCATGCTAACCCAGATCCCACAAAGGGTGTTGGTCGATTAAGACAACAGGAAGGTGGTCATGGAAGTCAAAATCCGCTAAGGACTGTGTAACAACTCACCTGCCGAATCAACTAACCCCGAAAATGGATGGCGTTGAAGCGCGCGACCCATACCCGGCCGTCGGGGCAAGGGCCAGGCCTCGATGAGTAGGAGGGAGAAAGTTTTTTTTTTTTTTGCCTTTTACTCTCTCTTTCTGTGTCATTTATTACTTCAATTCTTTCTTCTTTTTTTTTTTTCATCTTCTTTTGTTTTGACTTTTCAGAACAGGATCTATTTTGGCAACTCACCTTCACCCCACGATGCCATGGATGTGCATTCCAAGCAAGGAGAATTGACAATTGTGCTATAAATCAATCCTTGGAAGCATGGTCGAACGTGATTCTTGTATGTAATGTCAGTGATTTAACATCATTTATTTGACATATAATTTGACCTAACAATGACAACTTTGCCTATTTTTCATCGCGTTGAAAAGTTTTACCACTCCCTTCTTAAATATCAGCTGTCATGGGTCAGCTTGCACACGTTATTTCCCACGATAGTAAACACACTATCAGAGCTTGTGTACTAACTCGATCCATTCCCTCAAAAATTTACGTTCTTGTCCGATATTTTTCTTTTGCAAGTCAGGCAAGCCATTAACCTTTTCCTTCCTTCATTTGGGTGACATGGAAAAAGGTTTCAATGCTTGTCAAAAAATAAATTATAAAAACAAGTGTTTATATTACATCTTATAATAATATACCTAATTTTGAAAGATTTTTTTTTCTTTTTTTAAGTTTGATTATATAATTGTAATTCTAATTGATGCAATTTAATTTAAAACATACACAATTTTTAATGTTCTCTCTTAATCGTTATTTGTGCTACCATTAATATGTGACTAGTTTAGCATGACATTTGGCATTGTCTATGTAAAAATTATAGCCAAGTCTTTGTCATAAAGAGTTTGGCATTGAAAATTAATTATGTGTCATCCATACGTTGCTAGGCTTTAATACACGAGATTCTAAAAAACACCACTGTATAGCTAAGAAAGTGAGAACAAGGGTAAAAAGGTAAAAGCAATAAATTGCATAAAACTCTGAGAGAAATGCTAAACATGTGTGGGTAATAAAGTAAACTAACAATTGACTACCTTTTAATCCCTTCTACATCTGGAGTCCAAAGTCATCAAATTGCAAGCTCCTCGCATCCTCGACTATTACGACGTCGTTTCTTGATTAGCAACGGACACTTAACATTAGCAGTGTCCAAACGTCATTAAATATTCTTAATCTTCTCTTTATAAACCTCTATACCTTGATTTGACATAACATAACCCAAGAAAATAACATGGTTTACGCAAAAATCACATTTCTTTAAATTGGCATACAATTTCTCTTTTCTTAACACATCAAGCACATAACACAAATGTTCAACATGCTCTTCTAAATTCCTATTATATACTAATACATTATCAAAATAAACCACAACAAAATTTCCCAATAAAGGTCTTAAAATATAGTTTATTAAACTCATAAATGGGCTAGGTGCATAAGCTTAAATGACATAACTAACCATTCATACAAATCAAGCTGAGTCTTCAATGCAATTTTCCACTCATCACCTTCCATCATCCTAATTTAATGATACCCACTCTTAAGATCAATTTTAGAGAAGTAACAAATACCTTGCATTTCATCAAGTATATAATTTAAGTACAGAAGGTCGATACTTAACTATTATTTTATTAACAACTTTGCAATCAACACACAACCTGCAAAACTCTTCTTTCTTTGGTAAAAGTAACACTGGCACTATGTATAGGCTTGTATACGTATAAGTAACAATGGCCCTTCTTCATCATCTCCTTAACTTGCCCCTAAAGCTCCTTTGTCTCCTTAAGATTACTTCTATATGTGCCAACTTATTGGGAATAAGAGCATTTGGAATAAGATTAATGTGATGTCTAATCCCTTTCTTTCATGGTAAGCCGACTCCGATCTTCTTAGGGAATACATCACTATAATTCTGCAACAAAGATAAAATGGTACTAGGCAAATAAGAATCAAAGTTAATGTTAGAAAAATAAAAATCTTTATAATGGATTAAGATCATTTGCTGCTTAACTTAGAAGGCAACCTAAACATCTGCTCCTTTAATATACACATTAACTTGTTTTCTTGCATCTTCATTCTTTTGAATTTGACCACTCTTGTGTTTATCACTCTTAAGCATTTTCACCCTATCACTTTTGCTCCTTTAAAGCAAACCACTCTTAAGTTTATCACTTTCAAGCATTCTCACCTTATTTTTGTCTCCCTTACTTTCTTTTCTCTTTACTCTTTCTTTCTTTTCACTTCTCTTCTAAATGCTTTCATAAAGTCTCACTTGGTCTTTATACATTTGTTTTGGTGCTAAGGGAACAAGTGTGAATGGTTTTTCATCCATTTTAAATGAATAACAGTTCTAGTAACCATCATGTAAAACTCTTCTATCAAATTTACAAGGATGGCCTAATAACAACTGCCCTCCCTTGTGTATATAGGTACAACATCACAAAATACCTCATCCTTATATTTACTAATGCAGAATGGAACCACAATTTATTTAGTCACTTTTACCACTCCACTATTATTTAACCACTGCAGGTTATATGGTCTAAGATGTTTAATTGTGGGTAAACTAATCAAGTTACAACTTCTATCTTTCACCGAACACGTACTCCCTCATCACTATCTCCTTTACTTATACACCAAGAGCTCTCCATACCACTATTAGTTTCTCTTTATGCTCTAATTACTTTACTCCCTCATCAACATCACTAACATCTACTAACAGTGGAATATGAGCCTCATTACTAGACTTACTCCCACTTTCATATTCACCATCCTACCTAAGGATGATAAACCTTTTATTAAAGTATTGTGATGTTACATGACCTTTACCTAAACACCTAAAACACTTTATGTCTCTCGTTTCTACTTAGGTGCCCTCGAGTTTATCCTTAAATTTTTTCTTTTCAAGATTGCCCGAATAATCTTGAGCTTATGTGTATTAGTTTTAATCTTAGGAGTTGTATTCTCTTCCTTCTTCACCCAATTCAGCTTTGAAAAAGATGAAGCCAAGTTTTGATTATATCTATAAGTACTTTTTCCTTTAAGCTACCTCTCAACTTTCATAGCAATGTGTACCATATCCTCAACTCTACATAATGTTGCAATTCTACAATATCAGTTATGTTTTTATTCAACCCTTAGAGGAACCTAACCATAGTTGCCTCCCCATCTTCTATTACATTTGTGCCCTAACCATATCAATCTTCATCTCTTTATGGTAGATATCCTTCCACACTCTTTAAACCTTGTGTAAAGCTTTGCAACATGTTACACAAATCCCTATAATAAGAACTAGGATCAATCCTCCTTTTCATCGTAGTCTTTAACTCTTTCTAAGTATCGATTGGTCTTTCAAAATTCCTCCTACTAGTAGTAATTTGCTAGTCTCACCACATTTCTACATAATCAATAAATTCAGTCAAAGCTATCTTAACCTTTTTTTTTTCTTAGAAAAGTTATAATAATCAAACAATAGCTCTACCCTTGTCTTTTAGTCCAAGTACATATTTAGGTTAGCTTTTCCTTTATAAGAGATAACCTTCATTTTAATAATACTCATATTTCTATCTACTCCTTCCTCAATTCTATTTTTATTATCCTAACCTCCATTATAACTATTATAAGCATTGCTATTGTCTCATACTACTTTGCCATTCCCAATACCAAATCTTCCTTTAAATCTACCTTTAAAGTTTTACTATCATTATCACCCTTATCATAGTCATCATCGCCATCTTCACCTAAATCATTTTCTAATTACTATTACATGACCCTTCCAACTAGCCTCTTAGGATTTACACTCGATTTCCCATCTATTTTATCTATCTTATCCTTGAATTCCTAAAAAATTTGGTTAATTTTATCAAACTTCTACTCTTAAGATTTCATAAGCAATTTGAAGTTTATCATAACTACTTCCTCCTCTCCATATGGGAAATTGCCTTCTTTACCATTAGATATTATACCTATAAAATTGCTAAATCAAGAATAGGTCTTACAAAACTCACTCTATTAAGTGTTTGTATAATTTTGGGAAAACAAAGAGGCCAAAGATAAAGCTTTACCTTTTGCAACGTTATATCATGTGCCTTGAATTGTTAGATGGGACAATGTTATCTTGGCCAAAGATAATTCAGGAACTTGTGTATTCTTTACAAAATAATAGGAATATTCCAACCATCATGTAATCCTTGGGTTGTATTAGACAACATTGCGTCTCAGTGCTTAAAACTCATATGATGAGATCAATTCATTTGTATTAGAAATTATCTTTCAAGCAAGCGAAGCAAGTTGTAGTGCATTTATCATTATGATGAGGACTATTGTAGGTGTCATACTAAGAGGGCGGTGAATCAATATGAGAAATCCTCTTTTACAAATCGATCTGGATTACATCTCTATGGCTTGTTAGAGCTGATGATCAAATTTTTATCTTTCTCCTTTATATGAGCACAACCATATGAATATAAACCAACGTACAAGCACCCAAGCACACATGACAATTTTTACGTGGTTCACCCATAATGTGTGAGCTACGTCTATAGTGTGATAGGAGTCCTCTTAAATCACACAATCCACTCTTATTATCAAGGGATATAGTTTGGTTGTGGAAGGATCACTCCTTAACCACTTATGGAAGGATCACTCCTTGACCACTTGTAGAAGGACTACTCCTTGACCACTTACAACGATCTCCTAATTAAGGAATAGATTTCCCGATCACTTAAAAGGTATCCAATCCTGTTTTTCAACAAATCCATCAAGAATTTAATGAAAAACCTTTCTTGGGGAATCATCACTCAATGTGTATAGACTACTACAGCAGAATACGGTTCTTCTCCTTCCTTTGCAAACAGTATTGTCTCACCCCTTACTGGTGCTGCCTCACTTGCTGCCTTTGCAGGATCTCTCCTTGGCTGCTGCAAGCTGCCAAACTCACTTTCTCTTCTTGTTACTACAAGCTGCCAAACTTGCTGCTAGGCACTTTTTCTCCTCAACTACTGGTTGTTGTCGGGCATGCTTTATCCTCAGCTGCTACAAGTTGTTGGACTTGCTATTGGGTATGTCTCCTACTCTTGCTACTACAAGCTATCTGTTGGAATATGCCTTGTATTCCAAATTACCTTTTTGCCCTTATTATATCCCTATATATATAGGCATAATAGGATTATGAGAATTAAGAGAGATTTGAGAGGTGAGCCACGCTCTTTGTATCCTGTAACACACTTTCTCTACTAATAAGAGTATTCCCTCTGTCTTTCCCGTGGATGTAGGTCACATAGACCAAACCACGTAAAATTTTGGTGTTACTCTCTTCTTCGATTTACCATTTGTAATAACACTATCGGACCTACTGCTACTACTACCTACACGTGTTGCTATTGCTACTTGCACATTCTATTATCACTACCTATATGCGCTGTTATCGCTATCCATACATGTTGCTATTGCTATCTACATGTACCTAGGCTGCTATCGCTATTCACACACGCTGCTAATGCTATTTGTACGTGTTGTTGCTGCTATCTGCGTATGTTGCTAATGCTGTCCATATGCAACGCCGCTGCTGCCCGTGCGCGTTGCTAATAATATTTGCATGTTGTGCCGCTGCTGTCCACAAGCATTGTGCCTGCTGTCTGCACTAGCTTTGTTAATGCTGTCTGTACATGCTACTGCGTTTGTTTATTGCTGTCCGCATGCACTGTTAATGCTATCTACACGCATTGTCACTATTGTCTGTGCCTTTATGCTTGCTGTCTAGGTGTGCTATGCTTGCTATTTGTATTCTTTGCGCCCTATGTTCCAGCTGTCCATGCATGCTATCTATGCTCTCTACACCATTTTGGTAAAAGCAATGAAATGCGTTATCTTTGAAAACTTATCAAGTATAACGAAAATACAATCTTGGCCCTTCTTGGACTTGGTAATTCAAAAATAAAATTCATAAAAGTATCAGTATAAGATTCACGAGAAATTTCTAAAGGTGCAAACTTAGCTTGTTTATATGTAACACATATGACACGAACTCTTTCAACATCCCTTTACATATATGGTCAAAAGAAATACTTATTTAAAATAGCAAAAGTTTTTTTTTTTATGCCTCTTTTATTCTCTCTTTCTGTGTCAATTATTGCTTTAATTCTTTCTTTTTTCTTTTCATGTTCTTTTGTTTTGACTTTTCAGAATTGGATCTATCTTGGCAACTCACCTTCACCCTATGATGCCAAGGATGTGCATTCCAAGTAAGGGGAATTGGCAGTTGTGCTATAAATCAATCCTTAGAAGCGTGGTCAAACGTGATTCTTGCATGTAATGTCAATGATTTAATGTCATTTATTTGACATATGATTTGACCTAACAATGACAACTTTGCCTATTTTTCATCGCGTTGAAAAGTTTTACCACTCTCTTCTTAAATATTAGCTTTCATGGGTCGGCTTGCACACGTTATTTCCCACGATAGCAAACACATTGTTGGAGCTTGTGTATTGACTCGATCCATTCCCTTGAAAATTTATGTTGTTGTCTTTTGCAAGTCAGGCAAGCCATTGACCTCTTCCTTCCTCCATTTGGGCAACACAGAAAAAGGTTTCAATGGTTGTCAAAAAATAAATTATAAAAACAAGTCTCTATATTACACCTTATGATAATATACCTAACTTTAAAAGATTATTTTTTTCTTTTTTTAAGTTTGATTATATAATTGTAACTTTAATTGATGTAATTAAATTTAAAACACACAACCATATTTTAACTAGAACAGTTCTTCATGTTCTCTCTCAATCGTTATATGGGCTACCATTAATTCGTGACTAGTTTAGCATGACATTTGACATTGTCTATGTAAAAATTATAGCCAAGTATTTGTCATAAAGAGTTTGGCATTGAAAATTAATTATGTGTCATCCATATGTTGCTAGGCTTTAACACACGAGATTCTAAAAAACACCACCTACAACAAAGACAATGAGAACAAGGGTAAAAAGGTAAAATCAATAAATTACCTCGAGAGAAATGTTGAACATGTGAGGGTAATAAAGTAAACTAACAATTGACCACCTTTGAATCCCTTTTGCATCTGGAGTCCAAAGCCATCCAATTGCAAGCTCCCCACATCCTCGGCTATTACGGCATTGTTTCTTGATTAGTGGGGGTAAAAGAGTAAAATAACACCTCCAAAACTCACAAAAGAATAAGTGCTGAAGAGGGCAAAAGGGTAAAATAACAACACAGCCTATGGACTACGCTTTTTCACTTGGATTTGCAAAACAAACAAGCCCTTGAGAGTGTATGACGTTTCAAAAGTCTTTTAGCCTCAAGGAAGAAACAAAAGGTAAAGCTCTAGGTTGTTGTAAATGTTGATGTGTGATATGTGGTTAATGGACAAAATATATGCATGCTTGATTTGTTGCTATGCTATTTATTATTTTATTGACCAACATTAACATTAGTCAAATCTAATTTTATGGTCTATAATGCTCTTCTACATAATTCACTTGTATTAACTATTCTTAGTTTTGTTGTGATGAAAATTGTGACAAAAAGAGTTGAACTTTTATAGGCTTGGCATCTTTGTGTGATTTCTTATTTCTAGTCTTTTAATTCTGTTTATGATGGATATTGAAGAATTGTCATTATTAATTAAGCAGGGATAATCTATTGATCTAAGAGGGATAGGTTCACATATGTAGTATAGACTTTGCATTTAGCTTAACTTGGCTCAAAAATCTAAATTGAGATTTAGTCTCTGATTTCTGTAACTTTGGTTTTGTGGATAAGGATGACTGAAGATTTCCTTTTTCTTGTACAACTATGCACCAATCTAAGTAGATAATTGAAATTTTTCTAATTTTATAGAATCTTTTTTCCAAATGTTACTTAATCATGTGATTAACACTTTACTTATTTTGGTGAATTTCTAGCTTGAGAGGTGTACAAAAATTTGAAATATTGGATACAATAGAGTGTAAAGCAAATCAGTACTTGAAGGGAGGAAAATTACAAAGAAAGGGTTAAAGTATTACAAGGATGCTTAAAACATACCTTAGTCCTACAGTGTAGACTATTGCATGATCCTATCATGGATACTTTGAGCAATGATGCATTTTCAAGTGGCCATACCTGACATGCTTTTCTCAAAGAACCATGTAATTCTAGTTTTCCTGCACTCTTTTGATGCTGCATTGTGAGATTAGGCTTATATAACTTTTGGTATTTGTTGATGTGATTGGTATTTTGTTGCATGACACATATTTTTCTCCTTTATTGAATTTTTAGTTTAAAGCATTTGCTTCAATTTGTAGATCATGTGATAGTTGTAAAATATTTTTGAGTTTTGGTAGTGTCACATACACAAAGGTAAGGTCCATCTGTGATTATTGTTTGTTGGCTGCCCTAGTGAATATATGCAAATATGTATCGTTGGAAACCACCAGCTCTAGAGAAGTGTAGGAGAGACTTAAAAAGCTATTTGTGAAAATGTTAGCATCCTTTCTAGATCCTTTAAAAGTAGAAAAGTCCTTTCATAAATTGAACCACATGAAAAACAATAGAATCGTTAATAAACTGGATCTATTATTGAATCAATGGACGATTTTTAAGGCTTAGACAACTAGAATGAGTTTTTTTATTAATGTCTTTTCTATTTTCAAATTAGTTGGGTGAAATTGTGACTCCTATTGTATTTATTGTTTAGAGATTATTGTTTCTTGCATGGAGTGAACCCTGTTATCATGTTATGTAAGAGGCCTTGCATTCATCATCAGGGAGAAGTCTTTAATTCTTGTGTTATCACTGAGAAATAAAATGGGACAAGACAAAGACAATTTGTCATGTAGGACATTGGTGATTGGGTTACTTTAAGCACTGTTGCAGTTGGGAGAAGTCTTTTATGAGTTTCATTGGCACATTGCTTACTACCATTTACTTTAGTTTCTTGGAGTTTAATTAATACTTAGAAGTGCCAAAACTAAACTTGTAATGAGCATTCTGTCTTGAAAAAGGAATAAACCAGATACAAATTAATTGAGCAGGCCTTCTTGTATGGGGAGGAAGTTATTTTAATAGATAAGTAGCCCAAGCACACATAAATGATTGTTGTCAAGGTGGGCATCTATGAACACAATTCCCTTCACTACATTTTACATAATTTTTTTTGTTGTGCTTAGATTGGAAACATGCTATTTATTGGATCAAAAATTTTGATATAAAAAAAAAGGTATTTGACAAGCCTAAAACTGAACTAAAGGAGCTTAGTTTAGGCATCATGTATTACCTATTGTTTTTTCATTGTTATGAGATTTATTTCTGTGAATTCATGCTTTAGTAGTTCTAGTTAGGGTAGATGTAGGTTTGACATTTTTTTTCACATGGGTATTTACCTTACCATATTGCTCATAATTGTAATGAACTAAATTCATTAACTTGTTTTGGTTTTTACTTGCTAAATGTTGCAATACACTACCTTTTACAAGTTTATGTCAAATCTTCTCTAATCACTTTTAGTATATTAACTTTTTTTTTTTTAAGGATAAGTTTCTTAAGATGATCAGATATAGCCATCTACATTTTAAGTTTCTAAAATTACTCTCCTCAAAATGCTCATTTAATTTATTTAGTTCAGAGCATGTCTACTATATTCTAAATAATTTTTCAAATAATGGACTAGAAAAAGGGCATTTGGAGGCTTCTTTTGCCAAATTGCTTGTGGTAAGAACAATTGTTGTTTAATGCTTGCATGTTTGTATTACTTTTGAAAATCTTGTTATCACCATTTTTCCTTGGGGGCTTAAGACCGAATGGCCAAAAATGTAGAAAGTTTCTACTATATCTGGGGTAATAATGCAGTTAACTCATCTACAGTTGGTACATCAATTATAAGCCATTCGAAAAAAAAGGAATTTTATGTAAGAATATGACTTAGGTGAAGTTGGGTTGACTTTTAAGGGCATTATCAGAAGTTTCAAAGTGATTTGCAGATTTTTATTATTTCCCACATAAGACATCAAGTAATACAACTCAAAGGCTACTGAACATTTGTGTGAGTAGTTGTTTTCTAAGGTAGTATGCTTGAGGAAGTACTTGTTAATAGTGTGCAGTCTATCATCTTCTCACTTATGAGATCCTTCCTTATCATTTGTTCACTTAAAAAACTTGTCCTGTTGCCTAACTTGACATATTGTAGCTTAATGCATTATGTCTACTAGCATGCCTAATTGTGGGATATTTTAAGTAGTACATCTAATTGTAGCATATCTATTTGTAGAATCCTTTATAGTTGTTGTCAGTCATAGTGTTTGCTAGCATCTTTGATTGTGAAGCCTTTTGAAGTTGTTTTCAATTTCTAGAAGAAAGTTAGATTAGAAAGAGTGATAGAATTATGACTAGTATGTCTTCTCCTTGATATAGAAAGTTACAAATTATGACTTTATGTGTCACCAAGCTTACTTCTCTCTTTTATTGTTTTTATTTTTCCAAGTTTGCCTGAATGCAAAATGGTGCTTTGTAGTGTTTGATATCTTTGGACCATTTCATTATGATTGTGGGGTTGTTTTTCTAAAATTGCTTTGCATGAGGCAAAAGTTAAACTGATTGTGGTGTTTTATAGTTCCTAAGTTTTCAATTATGTTATTGTTATACATCTTAATTGTGATTCTTAAATCAAAGTATGGTACTTTACTACATTTCTTATCTAGTTTAGGTTCTTTATTTATCTTATTGTTTTAGTTTTAGATCTAGTGGCCAAGATTTAAAATGTGTTACTATTTGAAATTTAAAATGTGTTGGTAATCTAGGGTACAATTAAGTCATTATATGCTATGCGTATACATTTTAGAAAAAACTAGGTAGCGTAAAATTTGTCACGTGTTTTATTACCAAGCAAAAGAGATTTTTGTTAAACAAGGTTGAATCATTGCTGATTGCTATTGACGTTAACACGATTGACTATCTCTTGCTAATTTAATGTGGCTTGTATGGTTTACTAGTTGTGGTAGAGGGCATCTTTCATGTTTACATTTTTTTTCTGTTATGAACACATAGCCCTTGCATTTTTGCATCAAATTTTGTGATATAGATGTGCCATTTGAAGAAAATTTGACAAATTAAAAGTTATAAAATGGGATGTTATAGTGTATTTTGTTTTGTTGGAATTAGTTTTGGCATTTCTGTTAAGTAATTAGGAGAAACATAGAATCTTTTGAGTAGAAACGCAGAAAAGTTTTTGTTATAAGGTCTACTTCTAGTTTCTACTGGACTTTTGCTCAAGCTTGCGATTTTTTTTTTTTCACAAAAGCCAGAAATAATGCGATGTGTATATTATCCTCTGAAACATGAAATAGCATGACTTAGCGTCCCATTTGCCATTAGATTTGACCTTACGCCATTAGTATGGACCTTAGCTAATTAACATTTATTATTAGAGTAGGGTGGTTAGAAGTAGGTTAAATTGCCATTATGTTGGTGTTTTGATAATGGCAATGCCTAACAGCATTAATTAGCTATATTTGAATTTAGTTATAATTACTATAGGGGTCAATTACACAAATTTCAAAATTAATTTTTGTTTCAAGCTATAATTAGGCATAAATGAGGTCGTTGGAGTTATTGGACAGGAACGATAAGAGGATAAACTTTATGGCTGGACTTAGGAATTGAGAAGGAAAAAGTGTAGTTTAAAGCAACGATTGATCTAACAATGTGGCAAGAGGAGACCCACAAATCGTGCCTCTATACTTTGGTCCTTCATTGATCAGAACTTGACTTGAAGGTGGTTAAAATGGAAACGGCCCTTCACCCCATGTGAGCATTCTTTTGTTTGTTTCAAACAATTTAAGGAACCATTTGCTTAAGGATGTTTCGTTTCATGGATAACCCTCATGTTCATTTTTCATTCACCCAAAAAAAAAAAAAAGAAAGAAGGATAAGTCTCAAGTTCTCCTTTTTTTTCTTTTTTCCTACTATCTAGTTTAAACCATATAAAATCAATTAAGGTAGTTATGTAGAGCTTGCATCTAGTTAAATGGAAAATTCATTATCCTATTTGTTAGGAGCATGTACTAATAGAATGAATAAAAAACAATTGATCACTAATTCTATTAAGGTTAATAGAATGCATGATTTTGAATGCCCTTAAACCAAACACCTACAATACAATTTGGTAGATTAAAATGCAATGTTATAGTCACTAATCAGGTGGTAATAATTGAAATCTTAATTTCAACGACTAGAATTTCAAACCAAACACAACCAACAAAAATACAAAATGATGTTATCTTTAAATATTTTTACAAAAGCTTTATAAAGAAAGATAGCAATTGATTATTGCTCTTAAACTTTCTTCCTATGGTTGAAAGGCAATCCAAACTAGTCATATGAAAAGGAAAAGCATATAGTGTTGTAAGAAATGCATCATTGGTCAAATCACCATCATCTTTAATGTCGTTTATACCCATTCCATCGCTTCTAAGGTCATTATTGGAGTCACAAATTTTGACCTCAAAGACACAAATAGATAGATCCATTCCAAAGCCGATTATACCCCTCATTTGTTGGGGCTTGCTTATATGTATTAGTTTTAATCTTAGGAATCATCTTCTCTTCCTTCTTCACCCAATTCAACTTCAAAAAAGATGAACCCAAGTTTTGATTATATCTAGAAGTATTCCTTCCCTTAAGCTGCCTCTCAACTTTCATAGCAATTTGTACCCTATCCTTAATTCTACATAATGTTGCAATTCTACAACATCAGTTATGCTTGTATTCAACCCTTAAAGGAACCTAGCCATAGTAATCTTCATCTCTTTATGGTAGATATCCTTCCACACTCTTTAAACCTTGCGTAAAGCTCTACAATATGTTATATAAATCCCTATAATAAGAATTAGGATCAATCCTCCTTTTCATCGTAGTCTTCAACGCTTTCTAAGTATCAATTAGTCTTTCAAAATTCCTCCTAATAGTAATTTGCTAGTCCCACCACATTACTATATAATCAATAAATTCAATCAAAGCTATCTTAACCCCTTTTTCTCTTAGAAAATTTATAATAATCAAATAATAGCCCTACCCTTCTCTTTTAGTCCAAGTACACATTTGGGTTAGCTTTTCCTTAAAAAGTGATAACCTTTATTTTTATGATACTTATATTTCTATATATTCCTTCCTCCATTCTATTTTTATTATCTTAACATCTATTGTAATTATCGTAAACATTCCCATTGCCTTGTACTACTTTACCATTCCTAATACCAAATCCTCCTTTAAATCCACCTTTAAAGTTTTACTATCATTATCACCCTTATCATAGTCATTATCACCATGTTCACCTAAATCATTTTCTAATTACTACGGCATAACCCTTCCAACTAGCCTCTTTGGATTTACACTCAATTTCCCTTCTATTTTATCTATCCTAACCATGACTTCCTAAAAAATTTGGTTAATTCTATCAAAATTCTACTCTCTAGATTTCATAAGCAATTTAAAGTCTATAATAACTACTTCCTCCCCTCCATATGGGAAATTGCCTTTTTTACCATTAGACATTATACCTATAAGATTGCTAGTAAATAAAGAATAGGTCTCACAAAACTCACTCTCTTACATGTTTGTATAATTTTGGGAAAACAAAGAGGCCAAAGATAAAGCATTACCTTTTGCAATGTTATATCATGTGCCTTGGATTGTTAGATGGGACAATGTTATCTTGGTCAAATAAATAAAACTAATGGGAGTAATTAACCCATGTATTGTAGTTGGTCAAGTAGACTTATATTTATTGACTTTGTGACAAATAACCTTTTAAATGATATGTCCTAGGAAGTTTTGAATCAAATTGTTATGCATATCCCAAAAAGTTAAGAAACAAGTTAGATTAATCAAATTAGAATCTTAAGGAAACTAAGTCCTAAAAACCCTAGTTGAGAGGGTTGTGAAAGAGCAATTTGAACATGATTTTGGTGGAGATGGCAATGATTATGATGATGAGGGTGATAATGCTAGTAGAAACTTCAGGGGTAGATTTAAAGGAGGATGTGGTAATAGGAATGGTAAAGGAGTAAGAGGCAATGGAAATGTTTATCATAGGTAAAATGGAGATTGAGATAATAGACATAGAGTAGAGGAAGAAGTAAACAGAAATTTGAGTAGTATTAAATGAAAGTTCCCTCTTTCTAAGGAAAAGCTGACCTAAATGTGTACTTAGACTAAAGGGAAGGTTAGAGCTACTCTTTGATTGTCTTAACTTCTTTGAAGAAAAGAAGGTCAAGATAGTTGTAATTGAGTTTATTGATTATGCAGTACTATGGTGAGACTAGCAAATTACTACTAGAAGGAGGAATTTTGAAAGACCAACAAAAGCTTGGAATGAGTTGAAAATTGTGATGAGAAGGAGATTTGTTCCTAACTCTTATTATAGGGATTTGTATAATAAGTTGCAAAGCCTTACATGAGGTTCAAAAAGTGTGGAAGAATGCCATAATGAGATGGAGATTGTTATGGTTAAGGCAAATGTAATGGAGGATAGGGAGGCAACGATGGTTAGGTTTCTCTAAGGGTTGAATATGATGAGGAGGGGGGTGAATCGGTGTAAGATATATGCTTTTTACAAATCAATCCAAATTTAACCTATGTGACTTGTTATAGCCAAGATCCAATTTTTATTTTTCTTATTTATGTGAGTGTGATCGTATGACTAAAAAATCAATGCACAAGCATCCAATAATACATGACAATTTTTACATGGTTCACCCACAATATGTGAGCTATATCTACAGTATGACAGGATCCCTCCTAAACCATACAATCCACTCTAGCTATCAAGGGATACAATAACAGTTAAGTATTGACATCCTATACTTAGGCTTGATGAAATGTTGATGAATTGTATAGTGCTTGTTACTTCTCTAAAATTGGCCTTAAGAGTAAGTATCATCAAATTAAGATAAGAGAAGGTGACGAATGGAAAACTGCATTCAAGACTAAGCATGGGTTTTATGAATGATTAGTTATGCCCTTTGGTTTAACTAATACACCTAGCACTTTTATGAGATTAATGAATCATGATTTGAGACCTTTCATGGGAAAATTTGTTATGGCTTATTTTGATGACATATTAATAAATAGTAGGAAATTAGAAGAACATGTTGAACATTTATGTTGCATGCTTGATGTGTTGAGGAAAGAGAAATTGTATGTCAATTTGAAGAAATGTGATTTCTGCAAAGATCATGTCATTTTCTTGGGTTATGTTGTGTTTGCTTATGGCATTGAGGTTGATAAAGAAAAGATTAAGGCTATTCAAGAATGGCCTACACCTAAGAGTGTGAGAGATGTCAAGAGTTTCATGGTTCATTAATGATTTTAGTACCATAGTTGCACCATCAATTAAGATGATTAAAAAGATAATGAGATTCAAGTAGGGTAAGGAATAATAAGATGCCTTTAATTTGCTTAAGTCTAAGTTGTGTAATGGACCACTTCTTATTTTACCTAACTTTTCTAAGATCTTTGAAATTAAATGTGATGAATTGGGCATTAGGATTGAGTTCTCATGTAAAAGAAATGACCTATTGCATTCTTTAGTAAGAAATTGAATGGGGCAACATTTAATTATCCAACTTATGATAAAGAAATGTATGCACTTGTTAAGATCTTAGAAATGTGGCAACATTACCTTTGGCCTAAGGAGTTTGTAATTCATGATGATCGTAAGTCTTTAAAATACTTGAAGGGGCAAGGTAAATTGAATAGGAGACATGCAAAATGGGTTGAGTTTATTGAAACTTTTCCTTATGTATTCAATACAAATTAGGTAAGAAAAATGTTGTTGCTAACACATTGTTACGTAGGTACACATTCATTAGCACTTTGAGCATAAAGTTGTTAAGGTTTGAGCACATTATTAACTTGTATGCTAATGATGTTGACTTTGGTAATGTGTATGCTACATGTGAGAAAGCTGCTTTTGGTAAGTTTTATAGACATAAGTGGTATTTATTTAGACTAAATAAGCTTTGTATTCTTCAAGGGTCTATGAGAGCACTACTTATAAGAGAAGCTTATAAGGGTGATTTAATGGGACACTTTGGCATTATAAAGACTTTTGATGTTTTAAATTAGCATTTCTTTTGGCCACATATGAAAAGGGATGTTGAAAAAGTTTGTCCCAAGTATATTACCCATAGACAAGCTAAGTCTAAGATTTTGCCCTATGGTAAGTATATGCCTTTAGAAATTCCTTATAAATATTGGATTGACATTTCTATGGATTTTATTCTTGGATTACCTAGGTCCAAGAAGGGTTAAGATTGTATTCTTGTTATAGTTGACAAGTTTTCAAATATAGAGCATTTCATTACTTGCACCAAAATGAATGATGTCACATATATTGTAGACTTATTTTTTAGAGAGATTGTTCACCTACATGTAGTGCCAAAGAGTATTGTGTCAAACCATGAGGCAAAAATTTTTAGCCATTTTTGGAAGACATTGTGGGGTAAGCATGTGATGGAAGCCATATCGTACCAGCTTAAATCAACAAGGGAGTTGATACTTTGCAAAACCTTGGAGGACCAATGACAAGGGCAAGATCAAAGAAAATAAAGGAAGCTCTCAAGAACTTGTTATGTGACATTTACTATCAGGAAGTTGCTAGGTACGAGTTAAGGATGATGAAGGCTTCACTAAGGCTTGCAAATGTGTCATATGTGGAGGAGTTTGAGAACCATGGCTTTGGGAAGGAAGTTGGATTTGGGAGCCCATGTTTGGGCATTTAAATGGATTATTTTCATGGGTTATATTGTTATGTAGTGGGTTGAACAAATTTCAGCATCTTAATGGGTTATTTTCATGGGTTTTTATTATTATTTAATGGGTTGATGAATTTCCTTAATAAACCCATCTTATTAGATAGGGTTTTTGGGGGTTAGCATATATAAAAGGCAAAAAGGGTGGATGGAGGAGGCAAACCCATTTTTATGAGTGTATGAGCTATTTTTCTAGTTCTTTGAGAACTAATTCTTAACTTTCATACTTGAGTGTGTTGGTTCAATAGACTTATCTTCTTCAATGTTATTGTTGTTAGGAGTGGCATTTGAATCTTATAATTCTAGTTCTTGGTTGTTTATAATCATTAGGTCAGAATTGCAAACACACAAGGGAGTGAGTTTTGTGAGGTATATTCTTTATTTAGTAATAACCTTGCATGTACAATGTCTAATGCTAAAGAAGGCAGTTTCCCACATGGAGAGGAGGACGTGGTAATAGGAATGATAAAGGAGTAAGAGGCAATGAAAATGTTTATGATAGGTACAATAGAGGTTAGGATAATAAAAATAGAGTGGAGGAAGGAGTAGACAAAAATCTTAGTAGTATCAAAATGAAAATAACTTCTTTCTAAGGGAAAGCTAACCCTAATGTCTATTTGGATTAAGAACGAAGGGTATAACTAATATATGAGTGCCACAACTTCTCTAAGGAGAAGATAGTGAAGTTAGCTATAGCAGAGTTCATTAATTATGCTGTAGCATAGTGGGACCAACAAATTACCATTTGGAGAAGAAATTTTGAGAGAACCATAGAAACTTGGAATGAGTTGAAGAATGTGATGAGGAGATTTGTTCCTAGGGATTTTTATAACAAGTTGTAGAACCTTATGCAAGGTTCCAAGAGTGTGGAAGAGTACCATAAGGAGATGAAAATTGCTATGGTTAGGGCAAATGTAATGAAGGATAAGGAGGCAACCATGGCTAGGTTCCTCCAAGGGTTGAATAAAAGCATAGCTGATGTGGTAGAACTGTAACACTATGTAGAGCTTGAAGAAATAGTACACATTGTCATGAATGTTGAGAGGCAACTTAAGGAAAGGAGCACTTCTAAATGTAATCAAAACTCAGGTTCATCTTTTTGGAAGCCAAACTGGGGGAAAAAGGAAGAGAAGATGACTTCTAAGCTTAAAACCAATTCACATAGACCCAAGAATAATAGGGGCAGGCTTGAAAGGGGTAAATTTGAAGAAAAACTTGAGGGCACCCAACAAAAAACTAGAGACATCAAATGCCTTAGATGTCTTAGTAAGGGTTAAGTGGCTTTATAATGTCCTAACAAGAGAACCATGTACCTTAAGGATAATGGTGATTATGTGTCGAGCAATGATGCTAGTGATAAAGACCAAATGCTGCCATTAGAGGATGCTAGTGATGTTAATAAAGGGATAAAGTATCTAGTGCATGGTGGAAGACTTTTAGTAGCAAGGAGAGTCATTAGTCTGTAGGTTAAGGAGGAGGATGATGTTGAGATGCAACAGGAAAATATTTTCCATACTTGATGTTTAGTTTAAGATAGACTCTGTTGCTTGATCATTGATAAAGGTAGTTGCACTAATGTAACAAGTACAAAGTTAGTGGAAAAATTGAACTTGCCTACAACCAAACATCCTAGGGCATATAATTTGCAATGGTTAAATAACAGTGGAGTAGTGAAAGTGACTAAACAAATTATGGTTTCATTTTCCATTGGTAGATATAAGGACAAGTTGCTTTGTGATGTTGTACCTATGTAGGCCAGCCATTTGTTATTGGATCGTCCTTGGCAATTTGATAGAAAAGTTTTTTATGATAGTTACAAGAACCGTTTTTCTTTCACCATGGATGGAAAACCATTCACACTTGTTCCATTAACTCCAAAACAGATGTATGAAGACCAAGTGAGACTTTATGAAAGTGAGCAAAAGAGGTGGAGAGAAAAGAAAGATTCGAGAGAAAAGAAAGTGAAGGAGAGAAAAAAGAGGAGAAAGCATTTGAGAGTGCTAAGTACAAGAGTGGTCAGGTTCATAAGAGTAAAGATGAGAGAAAACAAGTGAGTGTGTTTGCAAAAAGAGCAGATGTTAAGGTTGCCTTCCAGAGGAGAAAAAGGAGCTTCATAGGCAAGTTGATGAGCTGATGAAGAAGGAAAATGTAAGGGAGAGCAAGATTCCATGTGTAGTGCTAGTGTTACTTGTGCCAAAGAAAGATGGATCTTAGAGGATATGTGTCAATTGTAGAGTTATCAACAAAATAACAGTTAAGTATCGATATCCTATACCCAGGCTTGATGATATGCTAGATGAATTACATGGTGCTTGTTACTTCTTTAAAATTAACCTTAAGAGTGGATATTATCAAATTATGATGAGGGAAGAAGATGAATGGAAAACTACATTCAAGACCAAACATGGTTTGTATGAATGGTTAATTATGCACTTTGGTTTGACTAATGCACCTGGTACTTTTATGAAATTAATGAATCATGTTTTGAGACCTTTCTTAGGAAAGTTTGTTGTGGATTATTTTAATGACATATTAGTATACAGTAGGAATTTTAAAAAGCATGTTGAACATTTGCATTGTGTGCTTGATGTTTTAAGGAAAGAGAAAATTGTATGCCAATTTAAAGAAATGCAATTTTTGCAAGGATCATGTCATTGTCTTGAGTTATATTGTGTCTACTTATGGCATAGAGGTTGATAAAGAGAAGATTAAGGCAATTCAAGAATGGCTTACACCTAAGAGTGTGATTGATGTGAGGAGTTTCCATGGTTCCTTTTATAAAAGGTTCATTAAGGATTTTAGTACCATGGCTGCACCATTGATTGAGGTGATTAAAAAGAATGTGGGTTTCAAGTGGAGTAAGGAACAACAAGATGCCTTTGATTTGCTTAATTCTAAGTTGTGTAATGTACCACTTGTTGCTTTGCCTGATTTTTCTAAGATCTTTGAAATTGAATGTGATGCATCAAGCAATGGTATTGGGGAAGTTCTCATGAAAGAGAAATGACCTATTGCATTCTTTAGTGAGAAGTTGAGTGGGGCAACATTGAATTATCTAACTTATGATAAAGAAATGTATGCACTTGTTAGGACTTTAGAAACGTAGCATCATTGCCTTTGGCCCAAGGAGTTTGTAATTCATACTGAACATGAGTATTTAAAATACTTGAAGGGGCAAGGTAAGTTGAATAGGAGACATGCAAAATAGGTTGAGTTTATTGAAACTTTTTCTTATGTACTTCAATACAAATAAGGTAAGGAAAATGTTATTGCTGACGCATTGTCACGTAGGTACACATTAATTAGCATTTTGGGCGTTAAGTTGTTGGGGTTTGAGCACATCATTGATTTGTATGCTAATGATGCTGACTTTAGTAATGTATATGCTGCATGTGAGAAAGTTACCTTTGGCAAGTTCTATATTTGTTTCAAGTAAATAAGCTTTGTATTCCTCAAGGGTCTATTAAAGCATTACTTGTGAGAGAAGCTCATGGGGATGGTTTAGTGGGACACTTTGGCATTCAAAAAACTTTTAATGTTTTAAATGAGCATTTCTTTTGGCCATATATGAAAAAGACTGATGAAAGAGTCTGTGTTAAGTGTATTACTTGTAAACAAGCTAAGTGTAATGGGTGCACACTGCCTAACTCCCACATCGTCGAGGAAGAGGGGCATCTTGAGCCATATAAACGTGGGCACTACACACCCTAATAGGTTGCCTTTTGGGGAGAAGGTAATGGCCCCATGACATAAGTCTAGGGTTTTGCCCCATGGTAAGTATATGCCCTTAGAAATTCCTTGTGAACCTTGGACCAACATTTCTATGGATTTTATTCTTAGGTTACCTAGGTCCAAGAAGGGTCAAGATTATATTCTTGTTGTAGTTGACAAGTTTTCAAAGATAATGCAATTCATTGCTTGTACAAAAACGAATGATGCCACACTCATTGCAAACTTATTTTTTAAAGAGATTATTCACCTACATGGAGTGTCAAAGAGTATCATGTAAAATTGTAATGCAAAACTTTTTTAGCCATTTTTGGAAGATATTGTGCAGTAAGCTTGTTATTTTTTACAACTTACCATCCACAAAGCAATGGACAAACATAAGGACCCAACGCATACAAGGAATCAAAGAACAACTAGGAAAGCTAAACCAGAGTTTAATAACCCTAGACCCACCATTCGAAGGAACATAAACCTAGGGTATTTAAGAAGGATATGGACACCACACTCCTGAAAAGAAAGGAATTGGGAGTGATAAGTTGATTGTAATGCCATAAGAAGAAGTACCTCTTAATAAGTTTTTTAGTCTTTAAAAGAACTGAGGGCGAAAAACCCTTGCTTTCTATTTTTTTCAAAGTTGTCTGATTTTCTTGAGCTTATAAAGGGTGCCTATTTATAGGCTAAGATAGCAATCCTAAAGAGGAACAAATTCCTACTTAGGACAAATCCTTATTTAGAGGAATTCCTAACTATGGACAAATTCCAACAAGGACAATAAACTCTTATTCAAGAGTGAATGCTATTACTTAGTCTGACCATTAAGCATTCCAATTATATTAATTAGGCTTAGACTCTTTATCAAACTTAAATTTGCAATATTTGAAGCTTGTTTGGCCTAAATGTCCTGAATCAGCCCATTTAGGGCTTCTTTAATCTTTTTTGGCTTTAGCTCATGTTATTGGGCCTTCTAGAATTTACGATGGACCTCTTGTATTCATTAAAGCTCTAACTTATATTATTGGGCCTTCTAGAATGTGCAATGGACCTCTTGTATCCATTGAAGCCTTCCACCCATCATCTTTACGATTCTCATCAGTTAAGGATGATGGAGGCTTCACTAGGGCTTGCAAATGTGTCATCTAGGGAGTAATTTGAGAACCATGGCCTTGGAAAGGAAGTTAGATTTGGAAGCCTATGTTTGGGCATTTAAATGAATTATTTTCATGGGTTATATTGTTATGTAGTGGGTTGAACGAATTTTAGCATCTTAATGGGTTATTTTCATGGGTTTTTATTTTTATTTAGTGGATTAGACGAATTTCCTTAATAAGCCCATCTTATTAGCTAGGGTTTTTAGGGGTTAGCATATAAAAAGGGCAAAAAGGTTGAGCTATTTTCTTTGGTTCTTTAAGAACTAATTCTGAACTTTCATACTTGAGTGTGTTGGTTTAATAGACTTATCTTCTCCAATGTTTTTGTTGTTAGGAGTGGCATCTTAATCTTATAGTTTTGGTTCTTGGTTGTTTATAATCAGTGGGTCAGAACTCCAAATCCCTTAACCTTTGTTAGAACGATCCTATTCCAACATTAATGTTGGGTTCTATTTACATATAATCGAAGTTCGTATCAGCATGGAACAAAGCTGTTATATTCTACAACTTGCTATCCATAAATAGATGGACAAACTGAGGTAGTAAATCAAACTCTTGGTATATTTTTGCATGCTATTATTGGTAAGAACTCTAAAACCTGGGAAGAATGCTTTCCTTTTATGGACTTTGCCTATAATTGTGTTATTCATAGTACTACGAGATATTCTCCTTTCATGCTTATTTATGGTTTTAATCTATTATCTCTCCTTTGGATTTAGTACCATTGCCTATATGGGATATGGTTAATTTAGATGAAAAAAAGAAGGCTAAAATGGTTAAGCAACTTCATGTGAAAGCTAGACTTAACATTGAGAGAAAAACCAAACAGTATAAAACACAAGTGAACAAAGGTCGTAGGCATATCACTTTTAAACCAAGTGATTGACTTTAGGTACACTTATGGAAGGATAAATTTCCTATGCAAAGGAAATCAAAGTTGTAACTAAGGGGAGATGGTCCTTTTCAAGTTGTGGCAAGAGTCAATGATAATGCATAAAAACTTGACTTGCCATGTAAGTATAATATGAGTGCAACATTTAATGTTTTTGACCTTTCTCCTTTTCACTTTGATGATAGAGGTGTTGATTTCAAGACAAATCATTTTGAGGAGGGCGGGAATGATGGAAGTCATACTATACTAGCTGAAGTCAAAAAGGGAGTTGATACTTTGCAAAACCTTGGACCACTAATGACAAGGGCAAGGTCAAAAAAAAATAAAGGAAGCACTCAATAACTTGTTGTGTGACATTTACTTACAAGAAATTGCTAGGCATGAATTAAGGATGATAGAGGCTTCACTAGGGCTTGCAAACACGTCATTTATGAATAAATATGAAAACCATGGCCTTTACAAGGAAGTTGGAGCTGGCAACTTGTGTGTGGGCATCGACATGAGTTATTTTCATAAGTTATATTGTTATGTAGTGGGTTGGACGAATTTCATTAATAAGCCCATCTCAGCAACTAGGGTTTTTAAGGGTTAGCATATAAAAAGGGGAAAATGATGGTTGGAGGAGGCAAAACGTTTTTATGAGTGAATGAGTTATTTTCATTAGTTCTTTGAAAACTAATTCTGAACTTTCATACTTAAGTTTGTTGGTTTAATAGACTTATTTTCTTTAACATTGTCATTGTTAAGAGTGATGTCTGAATCCTATAGTTCTAGTTCTTGGTTGTTTTATAATCATTGGGTTAGAACTCCAATCCCTTAACTTGTGTTAGAATGATCTTATACCAACATTAGTATTGGGTTTTGTTTACAGATAATTGGAGTTCGTATAGCTGACACACTAGATTTACCAAGCAACTATGGTAATGTTAGTGCTAATTTTAATGTTGTTGAATTATCTTTGTTTGATGTAGGTGATTTGAGGATGAATTCTTTCGAGGAAGAGAGGAATGATGGAGAACAAGGTTCTCTTTATATGCAACAAAGCAAGTCTTCTTAAGATCCTTTGCAAGGAATTAGTGGTCCAATGACTAAGGCAAGGACAAAGAGGATGCAACCTTTCGATATGCAACCATGCAAGCACTAGCTTCATTGATGTGCAACACTTCTTTGCTACAATTTCATTAATCTTATGAAATAGGCAGTAGTTGTGCTCCAAATTTTCAGCTTAGAACCTAGGCATTTCCTAGAAAGACAAAAAACCATAAAAAAAATAGAGAGAGAAAACTAGTTAGTTACGTTTTGGGAGAGCTATTTCCATTAGTTCACATTTTTTATTTTTCTCCATATCACTTGAAGCTATTAAACTTAATTTGTTATTGCTCAGCTAGAAAGGTTTTCATATAGACTAATTAACAATCCAACACACTAGTTGCTAACCTTTCAATAATGACCTTCTGCCATATTTTCAACCAACTTAGGTCCTGAGGAAAAGAATCCCCATCCTAGAGGGTTGTATGCCATAATCCCAATTCCAAGTTCTCGAAAGAAAAAACATTAACAAATTATTTACTTCTCTTTATATACTTCCACAAATCTACTATTAATTTTCAATGATATATTAGTACTAACAATAAAAAATAAATGGAAAAAAAATGGAAGAAGGAGGTTCAAGTAATTTCTTTTACGTGAGACTAACTTAATATTTACAACATGAAGTCACCAAGTTCAATTCCATTTCTAATATAGAAATATTTATAAGTATTTAATTATATTTCAATACAAATTCAATAGTTTTCAAAATATTATACATTCTTTAAACCTCTTTTAAGTAATTAAAAACTTATAAAACATTTTATAAGAAATGATGTCATAACTTTTAATGATGCATTTTGATTTAAGAAAAATTATCATCTTGATTTAAAATATATATATATATGGAATCCAAAGGTATCATTTGGATAATTAAAAATAAGAACATGGATAAAAATAAAGTGAATTTGAGAAAATATCAATTTAACAACATTGTAAATTTTCTGAACTTATTTTCACCAGGCTTAAACATAGACCTAACATTGTGTGTATCTAAACCTACCTACAAGTAGGGACTATTTCTTTCTCAACATCTCCTAACCATAAGGATCACTCCAACTGAACAGCAGTTATTGGATGAATTACATGTGCCCTTCTAATTATTATAGTAAAGGCCTTTAATAAGCCTATATAGTTCACTTTTCTTTCCTCTTCTAGTTTTTTTTACCTCTCCCATCTATATCACACTATAGAACATTACTAGATCTTAATAATGTAAACCTTCAAATAACTTAACAATCTTGACATATTCATGGCAAGCATTTCATTTCATTCTTGTCATATGTATGGCTTAAAGTTGGTCATTTTAATCTAGTTAGAGAAATATAAGTTATGGTATACTAAAAGAACTGCTAGAATAGGCACAAAAATAGATAAACAATGGATCCAAGTGTAACATTAATTGGCTCGAATATAAATAGGTTTGGATTGAGAAAACAAAAATGGTACAAATTATGACATCAATAGGAATGGTAGTATCTATACAATGCTAGTAATAAAGATCAATATGATCAACTTCAAGCCGCTTCAAGCTTGCCTCACAAGTAGCTCTCACATGAGTAGGATCCCTATGCACCTCCATCTTACCATCCATAGCTTTTATCTTGAATTTTATGGCTAATTGAACTTTCTTTGTCAATCCTCCTTTTAATGCCTACAATTACAATAATAGCATTCTCTCTCTCTCTCTCTCTCTCTCTCTCTCTATTTCTTTTTAATATATTATAAGGAAGAGACTATTATTTCATTGAAATATTAAGAAACCAACTAACTTAGCTAAGTGAGACAAAGATCAGTTCAACCTCGAACAAGTCTCTTGAATTTTCTTAGTATAATGAATTAAAAATTTGAGATGAATTAAAAATTATGATGAAAAGGAGGTTTATTTCTATTTCTTATTATAAGAATTTGTATAACAGGTTGCACAACCTTATGCAAGGTTTGAAGAGTATAGAAGGGTACCATAAGTATATAGAAATTACTATAGTTAAGAAAAATGTAATAAAAGATAAAAAGGTGATTATGACTAGATTTCTCTAAGAGTTTAATAGAAACATAGTTGATATGGTAAAATTGTAACATTATATAGAGTTTAAGGACATGGTATATATTGTCAATTTAAGGGAAGTACTTCTAAATATAATCAAAACTCAACATTACCTTTTTGAAAGTAGAATTAAAGAAAGAAGGAAGAGAAAATAACTCTTGAACTTAATATTGATACACATAAACTTAAGATTAGTAAAGGCAGTCTTGAAATGGGCAAATTTAAGGATAAACCCAAGGGCACCTAAGGGAAAGCTAGAGACATCAAGTGTTTAAGTATTTGGATAGAAGTCATGTAGTGTCATGATGTCCTAATAAGAGTTTTATGATTCTTAGGGAGTATGGTGAATATATGGCTAGAGATGAGCTTAGTCATGAGGCTTATATGTCACCATTAATGCTAGTAATGCACAATGGAAGTTTTATACCTGTTTGAATCATTAGACATGCCCAACAAACATTGTCATGTATTGTTCCAAATTGAATCCATGGAACCTAAGAGTTCAATAGATACCAATACAAGAAACTATTACATTAACAAGTTGCACTTTTGTTATGACTTATAAAAGAAGAGTGTAGAACCTACGGTATATGTACCGTGACATTAATCCACTAATTAGTTGCATTTCTCCTAATATCACACACAACAAGATGATTTACCTGAACTAACCTAATTATATAAAGTTAGCCCTCAGAATTGTCAAAGTTAGCACATAATCCTTATGCAAAGCAATAGACAATTCATGAAAGCTAAACCTCTTATTCTTCTACTAAAGTTGTAATAATGAACATCAACAGGATTAGTTTACTAGTGTTAGAGGTTATCATTAAAGTGGTTAAAGTGTTGTAGAAAGTCCACTTGCTTAGCTAGACCATTACTACCAAAATCAACATAACATGGTAGCATTCACCTAACCCAAATTATTTTACTCAATTATATAGGTTCATTGCCTTTTGTCCATGACATTGATATAGGACAAGTTCTAACCTTAAAGAACAAAGGAAAATTAAAAGAAAAAAACATGTAAATTCTAACAGAAAATAAAGGAATTAACCTAAAAACAAATGAAGGCATTGTTAGAAAACTCAGTAATCAATATAAATAATCATAACAATTCTTGCACAATGAAGAACTTAAACCCTATATATAAAGCTAGGCTAAAAGACTAAAAGGGAAATAATTATAAGCTAAACAGGAGGATAATGCTAAGTAAGAGACCTTCAAATAATTAACCTAATAAATAATATTGAAAAGGTTATTATTCTATAAGTCTTTAATAAGAGACTTAGACCTTCTTATAATATCTCTATATAGCATAATAACTGACCTAATAGTTATAGAGTTATATAAGACCTAAGGAAATAAAATATCAATAAATAATAAATAATAAAAATTCTTTTCTTATATTGTTCATAAAATCCACTACTTTGCATGCGTTAATCAATGTGAATGTCCACAAGCCATGATAAGATGGAATGCACATAGCCTAGTTGATATTTTCCATACAAAATTGCTAAGATTGTTAATACAACTAATTGAGTGTTTTCTCACTCACAATTAGATAACTTAAGCAATATTTTTCATTGCTTTATACAATAAATGCTCTTAAAAACAAGTACCCAACAATTGAGCAACCTACAGAGTTAAAAACTTAATAGATGGTGTTTCACTTTACGGCTATAGTGTCATCTTTATATATAGGAACAAGTAAAATAACAAATCTAAAAGTTACTAACAAAAAAGGCTTGACCTTTCCAATAACTGCAATGAATGAACCCTTCAAAATACAGAGTCATAAAATTTGAAAATATGTAATGAACATCATGCACAACATGCATTGTGCATTGTCAATGATCATCAATATATATTCACAATTATCATTCTTCTTCTCCTATTTTTGTTTTTCTTGTGTTAATAATGCAAATATATATTGATGATCATGACACATTTTTAATAAACTATATTTAAGTCTATCGTGAATATTCAAATTCCACTACTTTTTATCACTAATTAATCATGCACAACATGCATTATCAATTGTCATTGCCATATCCTTTAAGAAAAGAGATAATGACATATTTTATTCTAATTCAGGTTTGCCTCCTGAACAACAAAGGAACTTGCTCAACCATCTAATAAATGTAAATGCCTAATTTAAAAATGAAATGTTAGATAATATCAATAGGTCCTAAAAATGGAATATCTAAGTTGCTAAAATTTTATGTTTAAGTAACTCACATCAATTAGTCCATTAATGGCCTAAGGGAATGAATTCAAAGGAGTGATTAGATCATAAAATAGGGCAAGACAAGTGAAAATTTGAACAAAATTTTAAGATTTGTTATCATTAACATGTTCTTGCCATTAAAAAAAAAATCATAAAATGTCAAAAAATAACTAAAAGATAATTGGTCATCATTTATTCAAAGTTACACAATTAGCACACCATTGCTGCACCAAAGTGGTATCCCATTAAAGCAATTAATCAAAAAGTGAATAAGGAAAAAAGATTTGGGGTTATAGCCTAAAAGAACACACACCAAGCATCCAAATACTTGTGTGTTTGAATAGAAATGGTCAAACAAAATGACAAATATTCTTTAAAGAATTAGCTAAAAAGGAATAGAGCTGGTGGCTGTGTATGGAATAACTTTTCATGTAGTGAATAATAAAAGCACAATATCATATAGCTAAGTGACTGATGTCCAAGGTTCTAGTCTCCATCACCTAACTAGAGAAAATCTACTCCTAGCCATTCATCTTTATAGTGTGAATATGTGTCAAAAGTTATGTAGAGCATCTAATCCTGTTAGAATTTTTCATGTAGACAATAATGTTGACAAGGATAAAAGAATGAACACGTGCATCATTTAATTTTTGCAACCCTAACATTGTCATTGTACATGAATTGTGAATAGCTAGATGAAGCTCATAAAAGAAGAAAGAATAGTTTCTTGGCTACTATAAGGAAACTATTTAAAGTATAGGACAAATTAGCAGACTTGTATGGAGACCACTAATAAGAGCACTAATTGATTCTATCAAGTCTACTGAAAAACCTTAAAAAGAAAAACCCTTTGGGACCATTAAACATGTTAAGGAAACAATAATAATGCACTAGGCAACACAAAAGCATCTATCTTTATTTTGTTATTTTATTTTCTTTTAGTTAGTAGTTCTAATAAGAGGTCATGTTATTATAATGTAGCTATTTTTAATTAATGGACAACTAGGAAAGTTGGTTGTTTATGAAATGAAGAGAAGATATTTCAAAAGGAAGAAGTGTGAAAGGTAATGATCACTACTACCAAGGATGAAAAGGAGATAGGTCAAAAAGAAGAGCAAACACTAACTATTGAACAAGCTGACCTTTTAATTTGCCAATAAAGATATTTGAGCAAGTAAGAACTAGACAATCATATAATATGAAAGATTGATGATAACAAGATCAATTTGTCTATGGATTCTATGAATTTAGATGTAGGTCTTAGGATTTTATTGATTATTTTATGTATAATGTCAAGTTATGTTGATTTTATTGATGTGAACAATCAAGTAAAGAAAATTTTAGTTCAACCTCTTTGTTGGTCACTGTTGTTGATCATGCAATAGTTCACTACAAAAACTATTGATTAGTGCAAAAAACCTTGATGTACTCAAGATATTTGTTCCAATGGTTTGAAAAACTTCAATTCCTTGTAAATTTTAGAACAATTTCTTTTTCAAGGGGAATCATGATTCACTTGTTAGAGGAACATTCAAGATATCATTGAAGGCAATTGATTATGATATCTATGATTAAACTCTCATGTTTTTGTTATTCAAGGCAAACTTGATGTCTCCATATGGGGAGAATGAAATAAGAGTATCCCTCTTTATTTTGTTATTTTATTTTCTGTTTGCTATTGGTTTTAGTAAAAGGTCATGTGACTACTGTAATTCGTGGGAGGCTAAGATTAGTAGGGTTTTAGTAATAAATGATTAAGATTACTTTTCATTACAACCTTAAAATAAATAGAGCTATCGGGCTTTAACATAGTAGATTGTTATTTTCATTTTATATTATGGTCGTTTATTAAGTTTGTGGTCTTCACCTAATCCTATCCAGTGAAATTTTATTAAGCTTATTGATTTTGTGGTTTTTAGCTTCAATTATCTACCCTAAATTCAGATTTTATTTAGTATCTTTACACCAATAGGTTATAGAAATTTTAAACTTAAGAAAGTGTCAAAACATTTATGAAGTTTGCCAACAAAAGAAATTGTAAGAATACAACTATACCTTTTATCTTTTTGTTTCATCATTTTTTTTTTGTAGCACTTATAATCAATTCATAAACCCATTTATTCATTGTAGAAAAAAGAAAAGGAAAATTTGGAAATTCAATCACTATTGGCATTTAATTTCAAATAATGCATTATAAAAGATCTAGTATGTAATGCATTATAAGATAGAAGATGTGCAATTAAAACATGAAAAACTAACATGCACTTCACAATATTTAAATACTGCTATAATCGATTTCATACAAAACTGAACATGAAGTAATATTTGTACCTGGTATCAATAAGATCCAGTAAGAAAAATAAACTTGACTTGAGTGTATAATAGATATAGGGCCACTCCAATTACCTTATTGGGAGTTCAAAGTATAGGTCCTATGTTCACAACCCATTTCAATAGGGTGGATTGTATAGGCTACAAAGAATGCTTTCATTATAAGAAAATAGACTTAGTTCACTTGATTGGCCAAAATACCAATAAGGATAAAATCAAGTACTAGTCATTAAAGTGATGGAAAATAACAGCAGCAACCAAGAGAAACAATAATACCACCAATAAAATAAAGATGGTGCCCCTATTAAGACTTAAGATACAATGACATTACATGATACAAGCTCTTAAATCCAATAATAAAAAGTTTCAAAAGCACCATCCTCTAAAAAATAATGACTCAACAACATAACCTATGAATTATGTAACACCGATTACAAAGTAGACCCCATCTACACCATGCAAGATTACATCATTACCTCTTTATATCATGGAATTTGTTACATAAGTTGATAGTTTGATCGGCAACCATAGACATAAATGTCTATATTTTCCATTAATTCTATCAAACTTCTACTCTCAAAATTTCATAAGCAATTTGAAGTCTATAATAACTACTTCCTCCTCTACATATGGGAAATTACCTTATTTACCATTAGACATTATACCTATAAGATTGCTAGTAAATAAAGAATAGGTCTCACAAAACTCACTTTCTTACGTGTTTGTATAATAAAGAGGCCAAAGATAAAGCATAACCTTTTGCAATGTTATAACATATGCCTAGAAGGGACAATGTTATCTTGGCCAAAGATAATTCAGGAACTTCTGAATTCTTTACACAATGGGAGGAATATTCCAATCATCTTGTAATCCTCGGGTTGTATTGGACAACATTTCGTCTTAGTGTTTAAAACTCATTATGATGAGATCAATTCATTTGTATTAGAAACTATCTTTCAAGCAAGTGAAGCAAGTTGTAGAGCATTTGTCATTGTGCTAAGGACTGTTATAGGTCTCATACTGAGAGGGGGGGTAAATCAGTGTGAGATATCCTTTTTTTACAAATCAATCTAAATTTTATCTTTGTGGCTTGTTAAAGCCGATGATCAAATTTTTATCTTTCTCCTTTATGTGAGTGTGACCATACGAATATAAATCAATGTACAAGCACCCAAACACACATGACAATTTTTACGTGGTTCACCCATAAGCTGTGAGCTATGTCCACAATGTGATAGGATCCCTCTTAAATCACACAATCCACTCTTATTTTCAAGGGATACAGTTTGGTTGTGGAAGGGTCACTCCTTAATCACTTGTGGAAGGATCACTCCTTAACCACTTATAATGATCTCATGATTAAGGAGTTGATCTCCTGATCACTCCAAGGGTATCCCATCCTTTTTTAACAAGTTTATTAAAAGTTTATAGTGAAAAGTTTCCTAGAGAATGATCACTCAATGTGTATAGGTTGCTAGTATAGAACATGGATCTTCTCTTTCCTTTATTACCGGTGCTATCTCACCTACTACCTGTACGTGCATGGGCTGCTATTGCTATTCATATTACACAGTAGATGTAGCTCACACATTATAGGTGAATCACTTAAAAATTGGTGTGTATTCTTGGGTGCTTACATTTGACTAATCTTTGTACAATTGCTCTCACATAAAGGAGAAAGAAAAAAATTAGATCATTGGCTCTAACAAGTCACAAAGGTTAAATATGGAAAGATTTATAAAAAGTGAGTGTCTCACACTAATTCACCCCTCCTCTCAGTGTGAGACCTAAGAAGGTCCTCATCAAGTGATATCAGAGCTAATTCCTTTGTTTATCCAATTTACTTGCTTTGATTTAAAGTTGTTTATGGCTATTGTGAATTCTTATCTCTACTACTAATTGAGATCATGGATAGCAAGAATAGTATTAATAGCAATGGCATCCCTACTTTTGATGGATAGAATTATCAATTATGGAAGAATATAATGCTCTCATATCTGATGTGCCTTGGTTTTGATGTGTTTGAGTTTGCTATTAGTGGCTTCATCCCTGTCGTTGAAGGTGATGTTATGAAACTTGCTGATAAAAAGAATTTAGAGTGTGATGGAAAAGTGAGAAATGTCTTATATGCCTCTTTATCAAATAAATAATTCACCATAGGTTGTAACATAGTTAAGCAAATTTGGGACAAATTAAAGAACATTTATGAAAGTGACAAGGTTGTGAAGGAAGCCAAGTTACAAATTTGGAGAAGCAACTTTAAAGATATAAAGATGCAGAATGATGAGTCTATGGATGCCTTCTTCATAAGAGTCAATGAAATTATGTGTTTCATTAGGGGCTATAGAAAGGATATCAACAATGCCACTGTGGTAACGAAAATAGTTAGAACTTTGTCAGAAGCTTGCAATGCCAAAGTCTCTTCAATAGAAGATAGAGATCTAGATAAGTTGCCCTTAGATGATTTTCATAGCATATTAGTGGCTTATAAAATGAGAATAGCCCTATTGAAGAAAGAAAAAAAGTCTAAAGTGGAGAAAGATTTGGCCTTCAAGGCAATGAAGAAATTACAAATTAAAGATTAAAAAGAAGAATTTGACAACAACTCTTGAAAAGAAGATAGTGATATTGAACTAGATAAAGTCATGACACACATCAACAAAAATATGAGAAAAGGAAAAGGGAAGTACAAGGGAAAACTACCCTTGAAGTGCTTTAGCTATAGAGACATATGACACCTTGTCATGGACTACCCAAAGGGAATCGAAGTAGACAATGATGATGATGATGAGCCAGTCCTAAGGTGGAGAACAAAGCAATCCAGTTATTCTAAAGTTAGAAATTGAAGAGCCAAAGGGGAAAAGCAATTGTTCAGATCCAAAAGAAGAATTTTTCTGAGCAAGTTGGACGAAGAAGATTCAAAAGAAGAAATTGATGATGATTCTGATAATAAGGCTGCAAAAGATGTGTTGGTTACTTAAGTAGATGATGATTAAGAATCTCCAAGTGATAGGGAATCAATAAAAGAGGAAAAAGGATGAGTTGGTGCAGAACTTGAGAACGAGTTAAGAGCTTGTTTGCACAAAAATAACAAGTTGAAAAAATAAGTAAATCATCTCAAGAAGTTGTATGAAAATTCTATTGTTGATAAATCTAATCTGTAGGTGAAAGAAAAGGAGTTTAAAGCAAAAGAGGAGTACTTGAAGAGGATTAAGGAGTTGGTTATACTTGAGGTAGAGAAAGGCAAGATACATCAAGATCTTGGTGCTAAGGTGATTGTTCGAGGGCAAAAGGTGCTAATTTTGTAGGCCAAGCTTCACAAGGCTGAGTTTGAATTGAGGAAGCATAAAGAAAGCTTTACGTAGGCTATGAAAGTGAAAAGAGAGTTGTCTTCAGCAAATGCCATCAAGGAGAAGGCTACCAGAAAGTTGGATGAGTGTCTAAGCAATCAAAGACCTCATTCTATGGGAAAGAAAAGACTTAGCTATATTGAAAAGTCAAGTGAGAAGGTAGAAGAAAAGAAGAAAATGGTGTTTATAAGGACAATGATGTGATGGAGAAGCAAAACTAACCCAATCTAAAATGGATTATGAAAGATGTGGTGAAGACTCCTATCCAAAGGAGATAAGCTATCAAAGATGGAGAAAAGGCTGTCACAATAATTGCTAAAGATAGGAGACATGAACTTGGCAAAAGAAGAAAATCTAGATTCGAAGGATTTTGCTATGTTTGTGGTAAATATAGGCATAAGGCTAAGGTATGTTGTAATCCTTAACCTATAATGAAGAGGTGTTGTTCCCATAGCCTTGTATGAGTTGTAATTGTTGTCAACTAGGTTTAAGTGTGTAAGGAAGTAAAGCCACATGGAAGGGTAAGAAAGTAAAAGTAAAGCCACATGGAAGGGCAAGAAAGTAAATCCACCGCGTAAGGGCAAGAACGTAAATTTGCCACATAAGCCCTATTAGACTTTCATGGAAGAGAGTATATAAAGACTTTGGAAGACAAAATCAAGGCAAGGCCACCATAAGAGAACATTTAGCAAACACAAGCAAGTGTTGGACGGCAAAACACAAAGGAACGGCCAAATATAGCAAACAACAAAACTAGCACCACAAAACAAGCACGACAAGACCACTGTCGGCAGAACAGGGGAAAAAGAGAGAAAATACTTAACAATGGAAAGGCGATTGAGGAATGTGAACCAAAAAAACCAGAAGGGTAAGGCGGCTGAGGAAGGTGACGGGAGAGCCAACATGAAAACCAAACCACTAAGAGAGCTAAACGCACAAACCAAAACCTAAACATGAGAAAGCAGTTACTTGGAGAGCTAAATGGATACAAACCAAAAGGAGGCATCCACCACCGTAAGAGAGAGAAACACCCCACCGGAAGAGCAGACCAGACCAAACATACACTACTTAGAGAGAGACTCCATTGAAAGAGCAGAAACATACACAGACCAAAGAAGAGGACACGCATATAGACGAAAAGAGGGAGACAATGTGAAAACTAGAATCAGGAGAGCCAAAGTTGAAGAGAAATGGGAGAGCAAAAGAAAGGAGACCCAGCTGGATAGTGAGAGAGAAACGGACAACACGACAAGCAGAAAACCGTGTGACGGCGAGAGAGAGAAACTCGTGAGAGAAGAAAACTAGAAATAGACAGGTCCATGACGCATGAGACCATTGGCTAGAAGAAAACCAGAAACGAATAGGTGAGGTGTGAGGCATGAGACCATTGGCTAGAAGAAAACCAGAAATAGAAGGGTGAGGCATGAGGCGTGAGACCAACGAAGAGGAAGAAAACCAAAAATGTGAGGTGAGGGCAAAACCAGGAATGCACCACTCCTGGAAGAGAAGCAAACCAGAAACTTGAAACAAATAGAGGAATGTAGTGGAACCGTGCAGCGAAGCTGAAATGAGAGACCAGCAAAGGTAAAATGTGAGTCTAGCAAAGTTGTGACGGGAGCGCAGCAGAAGCGTGGGTGTATGTCAGGAGATGACGTGAGACCAGAATGTGCGACGGCATGATAGACCAGAAGTGTGTGGACAGACCATGAAATAGTAAGACCATGAAATAGGAGATGGGTGAGACTATGAGACGATGAAAGCAGGAGTTGTATGAGACAATGTAGAGAAGAAATTCGCTGAAGCATCAGAAAGGACTCAACGTATTTCCAGATTTCTCCAAGAGAGGTTAGAGAGCGTTGCAGTGAACTTCTAAGTAGCAGTGGAGCAACCTTCCAATTCAATAGAGGCAAGACAAGCTAGAAGAAGGGTAGACACAGTAAGTGACACTCTTTGTATTGTACTTGCTTAGTAATTGTAATAGTAAAAGGAGTAGAGGATTAAGATATCCATTGTAACTAGAATTCTTAAGTATGGTGGATAGTCTCAGTAAGGGAGAGTCCCTACCACCGTAGATGTATGTCACGTTGACAGAACTATATAAATCTCGTATGTCGTTACATTGCTTTATGTTTTATGTTTTGAATTGAGTTGTGAACACAACTAAAGTATCAACCAATCCATAACCTAACAAAGACCTAAACAAGAACATCCGAATTGTCTATTAGACAAGGTGTCTGAAAGGTGACTTTGGGGACTATTGTGATTAGTAGGTAGCAATAGATTTACCTTAGTTGAGTATGAGAAAGAGTTCGCTTTTAAGAAGAGGTTGAAGTTGTTCACTTACATGCAAATTGCGAATTGTGGTGATACTGATTCACCCCCCTCTCAATATCACAAACAAGTAGATCCTAGGGAGAAGTTTGGAACTTCAATTGGTATCAAAGCACAAGTTCACCAGTTTAAAGCTTAACAGCTTGGTGTATTTGTTTGAAGGGTTTCAAAAGTTTTAACTTATTCAGCATATTGAGAAATGGATGTCGGTACCAGCATTAGCACTACTTACAGTAAGAAGGTTCCAATCTTCAATGGAACCAACTATCATATGTAGAGAGTGAGAATACAGGTGGTATTTGTAACCATGGGCATGAATGTGGTGAAATCCGTACAGGAGGGTTTTGTGGCCCCAAAAGAAGGTAACAACCCAACCCTAGAGGAATTAAGGCAGCTTGAGATAAATGGGAAGGCCTCAGACATCATCATTTCAGCATTGACAAATGCTGAGTATGCTAAGGTTATGGACTACAAATCTACCAAGGAGATTGGGATAGATTGCAGAAAGTCTATGAAGGTGATGGTAGAATAAAGGAGGCCAAGCTTCAAGTTTTCAATAAGAGATATGAATCTCTCAAAATGCAGAAAAATGAGACAATCCAAGAGTTCTTCACCAGGGTTATTGATGCTGTAAACGATCTTAGAAGCCATGGGAAGAATAAGAAGGACTTATTTATTGTAAAGAAATTTCTGAGAATTCTACCTGAGAGGTTTGCCTCAAAGGTGGTAGCCATAGAGGAGAGTAGAGATCTCAATTCTGTCTTTGCATGATCTTTAATGCAATCTCATTGCATATGAGATGAGGATAAAGTCAGTTGAAAGCTCTACAACAACGAAGGTATCAAAGGAGGCAACTTTCAAAGCTATGAAACACTTGAAGATAAAAGAAGAGGAAGAATTATCCAGTGAGGATGATGACGAGGAGGAGGAGGAAGAAAGTGAAGGTGAAGTATTGGCTTACTTCACAAGGAAATTCAAAAAGGGGTCTAAGAAGGGAAAAGGATAGTTGTCCTTGAGATGTTATCATTGTGGGTAGACTAGACACTTTGCTTCTCAATGCAAAGTAAAACATGATGATGAAGATGAGGATGGTGATGATAAGCAGAATTCAAGATAGAGAAGATCATCATTCAAATCAAAGAAATCTAGTAAGAAGATTGCCAACCCATAGAGGAAGATGATAGGGTTATTCAAGAGTTATGTGAGTTAGACAAAAGAAGCTGATGAGGAGGAAGATAAAGACTCATCAGATGAGCATGTCTTTATGGCATCAACACAAGGTGGTAGCTCAACCTCTGAAGAGGAAAAGGAGGTTGATGAAGAACAACTAGATCTTGAAGCTGAGTTGAAAGCAACTTCAAAGATGATAATTAGAAGGGGCAAAACCATAAAAAGGTTGGAAGCTCACATAAAACAAGTTAAAGCAAAGTCTGAGGAAGCTTAAAGTCAAAAGGATGAAATAAGGGCTGAACATATTGACTTAAAGAGAAGGTTTGAAGAATAGATCAAAATATATGAAGACCTTACAATCAATCTTGGCTTAAGGACTTCAACAATTGAAGAAATGGAGATAGAGTTGCTGAGACTTCAGCAACAACTAAAAAAGAGTGAGGAAAACTTGTAAAAGTTTGAAGTGTAAGAGAAACAAGCTCTGCAAGAGAAAAACAAGAATGAGACTTTGCTATAGAAGTTGAAAGAGAAGGCTATAAATTAGTTGAAGATAACTGAAGAAGAGAAGATAGTTATCAAACCAGAGCCAGAGCCAAAAATGATGTATGTGGTTAAAGAGCAGCAGCCCATAACTACTATATCTCAAAAAGAAAAGAAAGTCAGCTAACAGAGGGCTACGATTGAATAGAAGAAGGAGAAGAAGGTGATTGAAATGAAAGTCACACAAGCAATGAAGCTAGCTACTTTGCCTACACAGCAAGTGATGAACAGAAGAAGACAAGCTATGATCAGACCTAAGAAGAGGCAACTTCAAGGTCATTGTCTTTATTGTGGAGTTTAGGGTCATAAGGCAAGTAACTACTGTGGAGAAGACCAGAATATGTTTCCAACTTAAGAAGATACAATGCTGCATATAGGGGGAGACAATACAAAATTCAAAGGAGAGCACCTGTCATGAGTTCTTGCACATACTATAAAAGGCAAGGACACACTGACAAGAATTGTTGGTGAAAGCCCAAACTAATGGTTTCAAAGAACATGTTTGCTGTATTGGCAGACTTAGAGTAGTGTGAAAGGTGCCGGTAGGATGGCCATAATGCCAAGAGATGCATGACACTTCTCCCTGAGCAAGAGAAGGCACTCGATGGCACAGTGAAAACAAGCAGTGCAGTCAAAGCTGAGAAAAAGGAGAAAGCTATCTTCCAGCCAGTTTAAAAGAAGGAATACAAAGCTAAAAGGGAGGTGGTTAATATAGCTAAAAATGCACTAAAAGCTAAACACAAGGATAAGCAGTGGATGCACTTCACACATGACAAGAGACAAAAGTAAATTGTCAAAGCTAAACAAGTCAAGAAAAGGCAAAGTCAAGTTTGGTAATGATGATTCACTCAAAATCAATGGTCAGGGGTCAGTAAACATTGGAAGAGGAAAGTTGAAAGATGTTCTACATGTTGAAGGACTCAGATATAATCTAGCATCAGTTAACCAACTATACAACAATGACCATAAAGTGATATTCACAAAAACAGGTTGCCAAGTAAAGAGTAAAGAAGACAATATTGTTGTAGCCAAGAAGATGACAACTGTAAATTTGTATGTGATTGATGAGGACAAGACAAACAGCTATCTACTTACAAAGAATGAAGAAAATTAACACAGAAATGGACCATTACTCATGCAATTAGAGAAATTCTCGACCTCAGGAGAGAGAGAGAAAGTATGTTTGCTCAGCATGCTCTAAAGGAAAACATGTCAAAAAGCAATATAAGACCAAAGAGTTCAGTTTTGAAGCAATGCTTGATATTGTATGGACCGATGAAGACAAAAGGTTTGAATGGTGAGAGGTACTTTATCTTGTATGTTGATGATTATTCGAGAAGGACCTACATCATGCACCTTAAATACAAGTCAAAAGTTCTGAATTGCTTCAAGAGATATAGAAGATTGGTTGAAAATGAAAGTGGAAGGAAGATCAAAGTATTGAGGTCAGATCAAGACACTGAATTTACAAAAAAAGCTTTTAAACATTATCTTGAGAAGCATGGAATTCATCACCAATTGGCAACAACAAGAACACCTCAATAAAACGGCGTGGTAGAGAGGAAAAACAGATTTGTGGTTGAAATGGCAAGAACTCTACTGCTGGAATCCAAGCTTCACACAAGATTTTGGATAGAAGCAACATTTACAGCAGTGCACTTACTAAATAAAGTCTTACTAAGGCCCAATACTGATAAGACTCCATATGAGCTATAGAATAGGAAGAAGACAACAGCCAAGTATCTCAAAATCTTTGGCAGCCCATGTTTTGTGAAGAACTAGGAGCAAAACTTGGAAAACTCAAAGCTAGGTCTCATGAAGGCATCTTTGTGTGATACTCAGCAAAGACAAAAGGTTACAAAGTTTTCTTGCATAAGCTGAAAAAAGCAATTACGTCTAGTGATGTGAGAATAGAAATAGAAAACAATGTAAAATGGAGAAGCTGAGGACAATGAAGAAGATGACTTCAATGTCGATGAAGAATCAGACCAACCTGAAGAAAAGGAACAAGAAGTAAGTTCAAACTCAAAGAAGAGTGAGTTTGAAGATGAAGAAAGAGATCCTCTTGCAACTAAGACTGTGTAAGAAAGAAGGATAAAGAAAACATGGACCAAAACTCATCAAGAAAATTAGATCACAGGTGACCCATCAGTAGGAGTTACAACAAGAAGAAGAATTATGGGAGCTACTACTTTACTTTCACAAATTAAACCTAAATCTGTTGAAGAGGCTACACAAGATCTACCTAATTTTTTATCCATAAAGCTATTTGAAAAGCAAAAAATGAGTCTGTCTGTGCAAATGCCTTCAATCCTGAAGTTCAGGTGAATCCTCCATCTCTATTTTGTGAGTTTTTCAGATTTGTAATTGGATGGCAAAGGGAGAGAGAAGCAACAATGTAGGGGGAGCTGTTAAGAAAGGGGGAGTGCATATTTAGGGGGAGTTGAAACTACTGCATAGTGGTTTTTGTCATGAGTGTTGCCAACAATTACAAAAGGGGAGAATGTTGTTACTACAGCCTTGTATGGGTTGTAATTATTGTCAATTAGGTTTAAGTGTGCAAGAAAGTAAAGCCATATAAAAGGGCAAGAAAGTAAAAGTAAAGCCACATGGAGGGGCAAGAAAGTAAAGCCACATGGAAGGGCAAGAAAGTAAATCTGCCACATAAGCCCTATTAGGGTTTCTTGGAAGAGAGTATATAAAGACCTTGGAAGACAAAACTAAGGCAAGTCTACCATAAGAGAACATTCGGCAAACACAAGCAAGTGCTGGACAGCAAAACACAAAGGAACGGCCAAATACAGTAAACAGCAAAACTAACATGGCAAAACCAGCACGGCAAGACCACCGTTGTAGAACAAGGGAAAAAGAGAGAAAATACGTGACAACCGAAAGACGGCTGAGGAAGGTGATGGGAGAGCCAATGTGAAAACTATACCACCGGGAGAGCTAAACGCACAAAACAAAAACAAAATGTGAGAATGCAGTCACCGAGCTAAACAAATACAAACTAGAAAAGGAGGCATCCACCACTGTAAGAGAGAGAAACCCACCACCGGAAGAGCGGACCAAACCAGACATACACCACCGAGAGAGAGAGAGACTCCATCAAATGAGCAAAAACACACACACACTAGAGAAGAGGACATAGATACAGACCAGAAGAGGGAGACAACGTGAAAACCCGAACCAGGAGAGCCAAAGTTGAAGAGAAATGGGAGAGCAAAAGAAAGGAGACCCAACTGGATGGTGAGAGAGAAACGGATGACATGAAAGGAGAAAACCATGTGACAACAAGAGAGAGAAACCTGTGAGAGAAGAAAACCAAAATAGACAAGTGAGGTGTGAGGCATGAGACCACCGGCTGGAAGAAAACCATAAATAGACATGTGAGGCGTGAGGCGTGAGACTACTGGCTGGAAGTAAACCAAAACTGGATGGGTAAGGCGTGAGGCATGAGGCTAGTGAAGAGGAAGAAAACTAGATATGTGAGGTGAGGGTAAAACCAGAAATGCACCACTCCTAGAAGAGAAGAAAACCAGAACCATGAGGTGAAGGCAAAAACCAAAAACGGGAGGAGTGCAAAGTGCAGCAAAATCGTGACGGAGAAGTGCAGCAAAACTGTGACGGAGGAGTGCAGCCAAACCGTGAAACGGATGGAGTAGTGCAGTGAAACCATGCAGCGAAGCTGAAATGGGAGACCAGCAAAGCTATGATGGGAGCGCAACAAAAGCATGGGTGTACATTAGGAGACAACGTGAGACCAGAACGTTCAGTGGCATGACAAACTAGAAATGTGAGGGCAATCCATGAAATAGTTAGACCATGAAATAAGAGATAGGTGAGACCGTGAGATTGTAAAAGTAGGAGTTGTGTGAGACAAGGTAGAGAAGAAATTCAGTGAAACAACGTAAAGAACTCAACTTATTTCTAGATTTCTTCAAGAGAGGTTAGAGAGTGTTACGGTGAACTTCTAAGCGGCAGTGGAGCAGCCTTTCAATTCAACAGAGGCATGACAAGTTAGAAGAAGGTAGACACAGTAAGTGACATTCTTTGTATTGTACTTGCTTAGTAATTGCTATAGTGAAAGAAGTAGAGGATTAAGACATCCATTGTAACTGGAATTCTTAAGTATAGTAGATAGTCTCGATAAGGGAGAGTCCCTACTACTGTGGATGTACATCACGTTGACGGAACCACGTAAATCTCATGTGTCCTTACTTTGCTTTACGTTTTGTGTTTTGAATTGAGTTGTGAACACAGCTAAAGTATCAGCCAACCCATAACTTAATGAAGACCTAAACAAGAACATCTGAATTGTCTATTACGTAAGGTGTCTGAACGATGACTTTGGGGACTATTGTGATTAGTCAGTAGCAATAGATCTACCTTAGTCAAATTTAAGAAAGAGTACGCTTTTAAGAAGAGGTTGAAGTTGTTCACTTACTTGCGAATTGCAAATTACGAATTGTGGTGATATTGATTCTTCTCGCCTCTCAGTATCACAAACTAGTTAATCCTACGAAGAAGTTAGGAATTTCAAGAGGAGTGTGAGGCAACAGTCTAGGGGGAGACTCTATCTAAAAGGGAGACAATCTCAAGTGAAAAGAAGCCAAATTCCACTAAGAAATAATTTTTATTTGCTGGGAGAGATTTGTAGAAGATGCGAAAAGGTTGGACACACTATTGAGGATTTCTTGATATTACTGCTTGGTCAAATAGTGAAAAGAAGAACACTTACATGTGGTCCTTACACACCTCAACAAAATGGAGTGGCCGAAAGAAAGAATAAAAGCCTAATGAAGATGGTAAGAACCATGTTGGTTAAGCATTGTACTTCACATACTTATTGGAGAAAGGCTATCACCATTGCAACTTAGATTTAAAATAGATGTCTGATGAGACCATATACAATGAAGACACCTTATAAGTTATGGTATGAAAAGAAGACAAGTGTAAAACACTTTAAAGTGTTTAGAAGCCCATGTCTCATTAAAGTCGAAGGCAAGCATCTCAACAAATTTGATGAGAAGGCTAATGAAGGCATATTCTTAGGCTATGTACCAAATGGAAGAGGCTTCAAATGCTACAACAAAATTTTGCTAAAAATGGTAGATAACTTTAATGTTAAAGTGATTGAAAATGGTGCTACAATGCAATCATGACTTAAGGAAGCTGAAGATGCCATGTATGACAATTGAAAAGAGTCTAAATGTGATGAATTTGAGGGCATTCAGCATAAGGAAAATGTTGACTCTTAAGTTATAAATGATGAAGAAGAAGAATCAAGGCATTCCCAAATTCATAGAAGAGTCAAAGCTGAGGTTAAGGCCAAAAACATTATTGAAAGTAAAAAGGACTCTATGTAGACTAGAAGACGACTAAGAGGTGTTGAACAAACCTCATTGATTTTTGAGGTGGGACCCAAATTTGTGGAAGAAACATTAAAGCACAAGAAATGGGTATGTGCTATGAATGAAGAGCTTGATCAAATTGAAAAGAACAACACTTGGTGTTTAGTACTTAGACCTAATGGGAAAAACATCATTGTAACCAAGTGGGTGTTTAGAAATAAGATCAATGAAAAAGGTGAGGTGGTAAGGAACAAAGCAAGACTTGTCTATAAAGGCCACTCACAAGAAAAAGGTGTTGACTTTAAAGAGACCATTGCTTTGATTTCCAAACTTGAAGCAATTAGAATATTCATGGCCAATGTTGCTCAAAGGAACTACAAAGTTGATCAAAAGGATGTTAAGTCTACATTTCCAAATAGAGAGCTTGAAGAAGAGGTATTTATTGAACATGTTAATGGTTTTATACTTGATCATGGTAGTTCAAGTGTGTTCAGATTAAACGAGGCTTTATACAGCTTAAAGCATGCTCCAAGAGCATGGTATTCAAAGCTAAATACATGCCTTAAAAATATGAAGTTTATAAAATGGAATGTGGATAGCAACTTGTAAATAAAGGAAGACAATCAAGGCTAGTTAATTATTGTGCTTTATGTTGATGACATAATCTTTGCTGCAAAAAAGGAGGCCCTGTGCACTGCCTTTGCTAAGTAGATGAAGATGAAGTTTGAGATGTCCATACTTGGTCAAATGAAATTCTTCTTAGAATTACATGTGTTGCAAAGTGAGGCTAGAATTTTTTTTCTCCCAAAAAACATATACTTATTAGCCATTAAAAATGTTTGGATGGAGAACTTTAAAGAAGTAAACACTCCCATCATGGTTGGAACAAAGTTAAGCAAGGATAAAGAAGACAAAATGGTTGATCATAGGAATACAGAAAGTTGATTGGAAGCTTTCTGTATTTGACAACATTAAGGCCTAATATTGTTTTTACTGTAACACTTTGTGCCAAATTTCAAAGTGACCCCAAGGAATCTCATCTTGTGGCAGTTAAGAGAATTCTAAGTTATGTGAAAGGCACAAAAAATTATGGACTGCTTTATGATAAAAGTGGATAGCTTAATTTGTATAGGTATATAAATGTAGACTGGGCTGGAAATTATGATGACAGAAGGTCAACATTGGGTGGTGCATTTTATTTGGGTAGTAGATGTGCTTCAAGGCATAACAAAAAGCAAAATTCAATGACTTTAAGTACCATAAAGGCTAAATATATGGCTGCTTGAAACAACAGCTTGAAAATATAAAGGTGGATGTGCAACTACCATTGCTAATTGGTTATGACAACCGAAATGTCATCAATTTGTCAAAAACTCCTATCCAACACTCTAGAACTAAACATATTGAAATCAAGTATCACTTTATTAAAGTGGATAAAAACGAGGTAAAGTTGGAGTATATGCCTACCTCAAAGCAAGTTGCTAATATATTCACCAAAGCTTTGTTAAGAAAGATATGTTAGAAGTTAAAGTTGACTTTATGTGTTCAGCCATCCTTTAAAGGCTAAGGTATGCCTCCAACCCCTCTCCCTTTCCTTCTTTTATTAGTCTTTGGATTTCTTTTCAAAGGGGGAGATATTTTGCATAAATCCAAAAAGAGTATATATTGATTAAAAAGGAGAATAGCTTGATAAATGAAGGGAGAGAAATAGAAAAAAGGGGTAGCCTAGTTAAGGGAGATGCATGTTTCAGGGGAAGCTGTGAATGTCAAAGGTTGTTATATATGCATGGCTAGATATTGGATTTAATGTGTTGACAACAAATCCAATGGGGTAAATTGTTGAGCTCATCTTTGATGGCTAATGTTAGATTTATTGTCAACACCATGTCACATGGTTGTATATGTTAATTTGATGTTATGAATGTCGTTGAGATGTAGAGAGGTCATTCGGCAAAATTGGTGATGGCAGGTCAACCCTTAATTTAATGAGTCAATGTTGATTGTGACCCTAAATTTTAAGGGTCAAAGCTAACTGTTGACTCTTGACCATTAACCCTAAATTTTAGAAAGCTAATGTTAACCATTGACCTTAAAGTTTAGGAATCAAATCTAGTTGTTGATTGTAGGGCAACCTTTGGGAATCAATGATGACCGTTAATGATCATGTAACCCTAATCTTAAGGCTCTATAAATAACCTTATGCACCTTGTAAGACAATAGGGTGTTTCAAACTTTTTAAAAAAGAATGGCAAACCTAAAGGCAGCCACAAGGAAAGGTGAATAGAAAAGAGAGAGGTAGCTAAGGAGAACAGCTGCTAACCACACCAATAGAGGGTGCAATAGTCAGCCACACCAAACCAACACTAACAAGCATTCCTTGCACTAGCAACACAACCAGTAGGTGTTCCCAACACTAGCAAGCAATCCTTACACCAACCATACAACCAACAGGTGTTCCTTGCACTAGCAGCACAACTAGTAGGCATTCCTTGCACTAGTAGCTTGTAATCCTAGAAATTACGACAAGTCTAGTAGCCTGCAATCCTAAAAATTGCAACAAGGGCAACAGGCAATCCTAGCAATTACAGCACCATGAGAAAGTCCAGTAGGCAATCACAGCAATAGTAGTACATGCAGACAATAGTAACAGCCCATGCATGTGCAGGCAATGACAGCAAAATGTGTAGGTAGTGATAGTAGCCTGTGTATGTGTAGGGTGCAATAGTAAAACATGCAGGTAGCAACAGCAAAAAGTACAAGTAGTAATAGCAACTTATGCATTTGTAGGTAGTGACAACAGAACGTGTAGGTAGAATGTGTAGGCAATGATAGTGACCCATGCACATGTAAGTAGCAATAGTTAAACATGTAGGCAGAACGTATAAGTAGCGATAGTAGCCTATGCACATGTAGACAATAATAGCAAAACATATAGGCAGTGACAACAAAACTTATAGGTAGCGATAGCAGCCTGTGCACGTGTAGGTAGTGACAATAAAATGTGCAAGCAGCCATAGCAGAATGTGCAAGCAATAATAGCACCCCTTGCACATGCAGGTAGTGATAGCAAAATGCACAAGTAGTGATAATAGATTATGCATGCACAGGTAGTGATAGCAACACTTGTAGGTAGCAATACCAGTAGGTTTGACAACTTGCTATTATTATTGCAATAGATGAGACAACCTACCAAGGCAATAAGTGAGACAACACCAATAGCAAAGGAAGGAGAAGATCCGTGTTCTGCACTAGCAACTTGTAAGTGATCATTCTTCAAGAAATTGTTCATTATAAACTCTTGATAAACTTATTGAAAAAGGGTGGGATACCCTTGGAGTAATCAAGAGATCAACTCCTTAATTAGGAGATCATTATAAGTGGTTAAGGAGTAGTCCTTCCACATGTGGTTAAGGAGTGATCCTTCCACAACATTATTGTATCCCTTGATAATAAGAGTGGATTGTGTGATTTAGTAGTGATCTTATCACACTATGGACGTAACTCACTTATTGTGGGTGAACCACATAAAAATTGGCTTGTGTTGTTGGGTGCTTGCATTTGATTAATATCCATATGACCACTCTTACATAAAGGAGAAAAATAAAAATTAGATCATCGGCTTTGACAAGTCATTGAGTTTAAATCTGGAAAGATACATAAAAAGTGAGTCTCACATTGATTTAACCCCCCTCTTAGTATAAGACTTAAGGAGGTCCTCATCATTATGACTTTTTTATTTGGACATTGAGAACCAATATATCCAAGCCCTTAACACCTAATGCACTCAGTATTACAATATTTAAAAGAATATTTAGTTAGAAGATTAACTTTATCTTTAGAAAAAGCAACCAAATCCTTTGGCTTTTCATCTTCTTTTGACTCTAAGCAAAGCTTGCTAAAAATATATTAATATTATTCATGAACCTTATTTTACATGGTTATAGCCTTTTATATAGGCATGTAAACATCATAATCTCATAAGGAAAAGGTGTTTCTTATCATATTTATGTAAGAAAGAGCTTAATTATAGGGAATAGCTTTAATTAGGGAGTACAAAACTGCCTCAATGCAAAAATCCTTTAAAAGACTACAACTAATGACAACTGGGCATAAAATTGAAGGTAAAAATCCTAACTAATATATCAAGACTCAGTTGAACCTACAAGCCCAAATAAATTGAAGAAGTTAAACCTTTTACAAGTGTATTTAGTCTTAACTTAAAATCGAGCAACCAAAAGAAAAAGCCCCTTTAATATAACTTAACATTTAGACTGAGCCTCTTTGACTTGGTCATGTAGTTTGGATTTATATCATGGGCTTTAACCTCTATTCTTTAAGTTTTAAGTTTTTCCCATCATCTTGCATAAGAAGATAAGTGATTTTCCTTGGTGTAGCATTGGAAACTTCTAGAATAACCTTAGAATTTTCTAGAGCAAACCCTTTGCCATGCATCTCCATGATAAGCCTTGTAAAGCTTCTTTCATCTTCTTTGTCTTTTTCCTATTCATTGGACACCGATTCTTTGAAAAGGATCTTAAGAATACTTGTTTTGTTATACTTTATCAACACCTTGTTCTCTTTTTATGGAAGTTGTGTTATTCAACCAACACCTTGATCTCCATTAATAATAAAACAACCACACTAGGCAAAGAGGGGTTAAATTCATTAGAAACATCTTTATACAAAAGTACAAGTAGTTGCTATCTTGTAATCATAGCATTCTTATCCTCATTTTTCTTAGTAAACACAATCATCCATTTACTTTTTTCTCCTTTTTGCACACTTTTTCTCTAGCTTTTCTCTTGACCTCACTCTTTTCATTTGAATTCTTTTCCATGACCTTACTCTCTTTTTCTTCCTTTAACCTCTCACTCCCTTTCTTTTTCTTTTTCTTTTCCACTCATTCTCTCATCTATTCTTCTTTTATTTTTCACTCTCTTGCTATCTTAATATAATATTCATATGCTTTAAAAGACACAATCTTTAGCACTCCATGTAGATAAACATCTTTGAAAAATAATTTTGCAATGTGTATGATATCATCCTTTTTGGTAAAAGCAATGAAATACGTTATCTTGAGTATAAGTGACCACCTTGAAATGATTCCACTTAAAGCATTGATGTTGTGTTATAAGAAGGATTCTAAGGAGTTAAGGTTTATTCTTCCCATTTTTTTATGCATTCCTCCCCAATTCATGATTTATGGCACCTAATGTTATCTTTGTAAATGTCCTTTAGGTCCTAAAATGTGGAAGTTATGCTTGCAGAGGATTTGTTTTGGATAATCTCTTAATAGACAAAATATATTTTTGTGCAAGATCTATGGTTATTCTAAGGTATTATATGCTTGCAGAGGATAAGGCATTATATCCATTTCTTTTCTCTAGTCATTACACTGCACATGAAGGCATTGAACTCAATTTTTTCTCTGAAACAAAGGTATTCATGTTAGTTCTTACTATAATAGAAATAGTGGTTTTTTCTTTTTTTGACCTAAGGTAAAGCTCTAAATTGTTGTAAATGCTAATGTGTGATCTATGGTTAATAGACAAAATATATGCATGCTTAATTTGCTGCTATTAATCTTATTTTTCTGTTCCAAGTACTGAGAATATCTTTTGAATAGTTATTACTTTATGTGTTACTATTTGAAATTTAAAATGAGCTGGTAATTTAGGGTACAATTGAATCATTGTATGCTATGCATATACATTTTAGAAAAAACAAGGTAGCATAAAATTTGTCATGTGTTTTATTGCCACGCATAAGAGATTTTTGTTAAACAAGGATGAATCATTGTTGATTACTGTTGACATTAACACGGTTGACTGTCTCTTGCTAATTTAATGTGGCTTCTATGGTTTACTAGTTGAGGCAGAGGGTATCTTTCATGTTTACATTTTTTTCTTGTTATGACCACATAGCCATTACATTTTTGTGTCAAATTTTGTGATATAGATGTAACATTTGAAGAAAATTTGATGAATCAAAAGTCACAAAATGGGAAGTTATAGTGTATTTTGTTTTGTTGGGGTTAGTTTTGGCATTTTTGTTAAGTAATTAAGAGAGACATAGAATTTCTTGAGTAAAAACATAAAACAATTTTTGTTACAAGGTCTACTTCTAGTTTATGCTTGACTTTTGCTCAAGCTTGCTATTTTTTTTTTTTTTGGCCAAAGCCAAAAAAAATGCAATGTGTATATTATCCCATGAAACCTGAAATAGCATGGCTTAATGTCCCATTTGTTATTGGATTTGACCTTACGCCATTAGTATCGACCTTGGCCAATTAGCATCTTTTTTTCTTGCTATCTCACTCAAACCATATAAAATCAATTGGGGTAGTTATATAGAGCTTGCATCTAATTAAATGGAAAATTCGTTTTCTTATTTGTTAGGAGCATGTACTAGTAGAATGAATAAAAAAAATTGATCACTAATTCTATTATGGTTAATCAAATGCATGATTTCGAATGCCTCTAAACCAAACACCTATAATACATTTTGGTAGATTAAAATGCAATGTTATAATTACTAATTAGGTGGTAATAATTGAAATCTTAATTTCAATTATTAGAATTTCAAACCAAACATAACCAACAAAAAAACAAAACGATGTTATCTTTAGATATTTTTACAAAAGCTTTATAAAGAAAGATAGCAATTGATTATTGCTCTTAAACTTTCTTCCTATGGTTAAAAGACAACCAAACTAGTCATATGGAAAGGAAAGGCAGACAATGTTGTAGGAAATGCATCTTTGGTCAAATCACCATCATCTCTAATGTCGCTTATACCCATTTCATTGGTTAGAAAGTCATTATTGGAGTTGCAAATTTTGACCTCAAAGACTCAAATAGATAGACCTATTCTAAAGCTGATTATACCCTTCATTTGCTAGGGTTTGCATACTTTACTTTTTTTGTTTTTATTTGTTCTTTTATGTTTTGCTTCGAGTTGAAATTGTCATCATCTTTCAATTTAATTATTCATCAAATAATGACCTAGAAGAATCAACCCCATGAGATGAATTTTGAGTTTCAAAGTTTCTACCTTTTTATTGTTTGTCATCCTGTAACTTTTTAGATTTTGTATTAAATGCATGGTGTATGTAGTGACAACCTGCCAAACAATTTGACACCCTTTATGGATAGAGAGAGAGAGAGAGAGAGATAGAATGAGAAAGCATGTTGTTTATATTAGATGGAAACAAAAGGGAAGAGAATAAATAAAACGTGATTTTTTGTTGTTTGGAAACGCAAGGAATTGGAAGAAAAGAAAAGAATTTATCTTGAAATCACAATTATTACAATGCATTCAATTTAGCATAAAAAGTAGCATACACGTGACTAAAATCAACATTATTAGCATACAAATTAATAATGTCTTCAAATCCTAACAACTTAATACTCAAAGTATTAATCAATGCGTACCTAAGTGATAATACATTAGCAATAACATTTTTCTTACCTAATTGTATTAAATCACGTAAGGAAAAGTTTTGATAAACTTGACCTATTTTGCATGTATCTTATCCAACCAGCCTTACCCTTCATGTGTTTTAAATTCTCATGATTAATATGAATTACAAACATTTTAAGTCAAAGGTAATGTTGCCATGTTTCTAAAGTCCAAACAATTGTATACATTTTTTTATCATAAGTTGGATAATTCATTATTGCCCTACTTAACTTATCACTAAGGAATGCAATAGGTTGTTTCTCTTGCATGAGAACTCTCCCAACCTAATGTATGATGCATCATACATCACATTCAATTTCAAAGGTCTCAAAAAATCAAGCAAAGCAAGAGGTGGTGCATTACACAACTTACACTTGAGCAAATTAAATACATCTTCTTGTTTTTTACCCCACTTGAAACCCACATTCTTTTTAATCACCTCTTATAAAAGCTAGAGTTAAACCATGGAAACTCTTTATATCACTCATTCTTTTAGGTGTAGATCATTCTTAAATAGTCATAATCTTCTCTTTATTAACCTCTATACCATGATTTGACATAACATAACCCAAGAAAATAACATGGTTTATGCAAAAATCACATTTCTTTAAATTTGCATACAATTTCTATTTTCTTAACACATCTAGCACACAACACAAGTGTTTGACATGCTCTTCTAAATTCCTATTATATACTAATACTTTATTAAAATAAACCACAACCAAATATCCCAAGAAAGGTCTTAAAATATAGTTTATTAATCTCGTAAACATGCTTGGTGCATTAGTTTAAATGGCATAACTAACCATTCATAAAATCCAAGCTTAGTCTTGAACACAATTTTCCACTCATCACCTTCCATCATCTTAATTTAATGATACCCATTCTAAAGATCAATTTTAAAGAAGTAACAAATACCATGCAATTCATAAAGTATATCATTTAAGTATAGAAGGTTGATATATAACTATTATTTTATTGACAACTTTGGAATCGACATATATCCTCCAAAACTTATCTTTCTTTAGTAAAAGTAACACTGACATTATGTATGGGCTTGTATACGCATAAGTAACACATGACCCTTCTTCATCACCTCCTCAACTTGCCTCTAAAGCTCCTTTGTCTCCCTAAGATTACTTCTATATGTGCCAACATATTGGGAATAAGATTAATGTTATGTTCAATTCCTTTCTTTGGTAGTAAGCTGACCAGGATCTTCTCAGGAATACATCACTATAATTCTACAACAAAGATAAAATGGTAGTAGGCAAAGAAGAATCAAATTTAATGTTAGAAAAATAAAAAACTTCATAATGGATAATGATCATTTTCTTCTTAACTTGGAAGGAAACCTACACATCTGCTCTTTTAATATACATATTAACGTGTTTTCTTGCATCTTTACTCTTTTGAATTTGACCACTCTTGTGTTTATCACTCTCAAGCATTCTCACCTTGTTTTTGTCTCCCTTACTTTTCTTTTCTCTTTACCCTCTCTTTCTTTTCACTTCTCTTTTACACACTTGGATAAAGTCTCACTTGGTCTTCCTATATTTGTTTTGGTGCCAATGGAACAAGTATGAATGGCTTTTCATCCATGTTAAAAGAATAATGGTCCTAGCAACCATCATGTAAAACTCTTCAATCAAATTTACAAGGATAGCCTAATAACAACTGCCCTTGTGTATATAGTACAACATCATACCTCATCCTTATATCTACTAATGGAGAACATAAGCATAATCTATTTAGTCACTTTCACCACTCCACTATCATTCAACCATTATAGGTTATATGGTCTAAGATGTTTAATTGTGGGTAAACCTAACTTCTTGACTAACTTTATGCTAGCTATATTGGTATAATTAGCCCTATCTATAATCAAGCTATGACTTCTATCTTTCACCAATCACTTACTCCCTCATCATTATCTTCTTAACTTATACACCAAGAGCTCTCCATACCACTATACATTTCTCTCTATGCTCTAATTACTTTACTCCCTCATCATCATCACTAACATCTACTAATGGTGGTATATATGTGTCATTACTAGACTCACTCCCACTCTCATATTCACCATCCTCTCTAAGGATTACAGACCTTTTATTAAAGTATTATGATGTTACATGACCTTTACCTAAACACCTAAAACACTTAATGTCTCTAGTTTTTCTTTGGGTGCCCTCGAGTTTATCCTTAAATTTGCTCTTTTCAAGACTGCCCCGAATAATCTTGAGCTTATGTGTATCAATTTTAATCTTAGGAGTCGTCTTCTCTTCCTTCTCACCTAATTCAGCTTCGAAAAAGATGGACCTCAGTTTTAATTATATCTAGAAGTACTCCTTCCCTTAAACTATCTCTCAACTTTCATAGCAATATGTACCATATCCTCAACTCTACATAATATTGCAATTATATAACATTAGTTATGTTTTTATTTAACCCTTGGAGGAACCTAGCCACAGTTGCCTCCTTATCTTCCATTATATTTGCCCTAACCATAACAATCTTCATCTTTTTATGGTAGGTACCCTTCCACACTCTTTAAACCTTGTGTAAAGCTCTACAACATGTTATACAAATCCCTATAATAAGAACTAGGATCAATCCTCCTTTTCATCTTAGTCTTCAACTCTTTCTAAGTATTGATTGGTCTTTCAAAATTCCTCCTCCTAGTAGTAATTTGCTAGTCCCACCATATTACTATATAATCAATAAATTTAGTCAAAGCTATCTTAACCTTTTTTTTTTTCTTAGAAAAGTTATAATAATCAAACAATAGCTTTGCCCTTCTCTTTTAGTCTAAGTACACATTTGGGTTAGCTTTTCCTTAAAGAGATAACCTTCATTTTAATAATACTCATATTTCTATCTACTATTTCCTCCATTCTATTTTTATTATCTTAACCTTCATTGTAACTATCATAAAAATTCCTATTGCCTCATACTACTTTACCATTCCTAATACCAAATCCTCCTTTAAATCTACCTTTAAAGGTTTACTATCATTATCACCCTTATTATAGTCATTATTGCCATCTTTACCTAAATCATTTTCTAATTACTATTGCATAACCCTTCTAACTAGCCTCTTAGGATTTACACTTGATTTCCCTTCTATTTTATCTATCCTATCCTTGACTTCTTAAAAAATTTGGTTAATTCTATCAAACTTCTACTCTCAAGATTTCATAAGTAGTTTGAAGTCTATAATAACTACTTCCTCCTCTCTATATGGGAAATTGCCTTCTTTACCATTAGACATTATACCTATAAGATTGCTAGTAAAATAAAAAAATAGGTCTCACAAAACTTACTCTCTTACGTGTTTATATAATTTTGGGAAAACAAAGAGGCCAAAGATAAAGCATTACCTTTTGTAACGTTATATCATGTGCCTTGAATTGCTATCTTAATTTGATCATTTTATACTTTAAAAGGTTTAAGATGAGTTAATACAACAATCCAATTTTTAATTACAAAAGAGTATTTAAGATGAGGAAATTGCAATGAAAACAAAATTACAAGAGTTATGACAATAAGCAAAATTAAGAGAGGCAAGTACTACTTAGATGGTCTAAAAGGGATTGATTTTGTATAAGGATAGGGTTTATTTATCTTTAAATTCTACTTTAATTCACATAATCTTAGTAGGATTTCATAACTCCATGCATAAGGGCCTTTAAAAGTTGTTATAATGAGTTAAGGCTAATTTTTATTGGGAAGGAATAAAGGGAATAATATCAAGATTTGTACAACAATGCAATGTGTGCTAGCAGAATAAATCAACAAATCTCCATCTTGCAAGGTTAATATAACCCTTAACTATTCCCACTTAAATTTAGGCTAACATGTCAATGGATTTCGTTGATGGGTTACCAAAGATGAAGATAAGTCTCTATTATTTATAATGGTCAACCAATTTTCTAAAATGGCTTATTTTACACACTTTGCACACCCTTACATTACTATTTCTATGGCTCATGTGACTTTTGAGAGTATTTCCAAATTGCTTTGCCTTATAGAGTCATTTGTGAGTGACAAAGCAAAGTTTTCATAACTATGTTTTCATGGGAGTTATTTAAGTTATATAAGACGGATTTGACTTATTCATCTACATGCTCAATCAAATGGTCAGATGAAGGTGAGAATAGGACCACTATGGTGTACTTGTAATGTTTTATGGGGGATAAACCATGGAGTTGGATGGAATGGATTCCTTGGGCTAAATTTATTGTAACACATCTTTTTATTTCTCTTTACAAGTTACACCATTTTGTATGGTGTATGGTCATGACCCCTCATGTTTGTTGTCTTATGAAGTTAAATATGTTAGATCAAGCCCTTTTAGAGTGAGATGAAGTATTGGTTAAATTAATTGGGTGATCAATCCAATCACAAGCAAGATTAAATACATGACCTTCACTATTATGAGATCACTTTTAAAGTGGTTCATAAGTGTGGCTGAAATTACAACCTTATAGGTAGTTATTAATGGTTCAAAAGGATTCTCAGAAACTAGCACCTAAGTATTTCAAGCTATTCTAAGTAGTCTAACAAATTGGTGAGGTAGTTTATCATTTGGCCTTACTACAAGGAAGTAAAATTCATAATGCGGTGCATGTATCTTTACCAAAAGATCAAAAGGAAATTCGACCAATAACTTCAGTCCCTCTTCCATAATTATTAGATAATAAATCAAGTCTAGTTCTTAAAGCAATTTTACAAGCTAGTCTCAATAAAGGAAAATGGGAGTTATTAGTGCAGTAGAAGTGACTGCCAATAGAGGAGACTTCTTAGGAGTTTCTTAAAGAATTTAAGAAGACCTATCTTGAATTCCAGCTTAAGGACATGCTCTTTGTCCAAGGGGGAGTACTAATATGTAAGATGCATTCATAGAGAGGAAGTATATAAAGAAATTATTTAAGAGTTAATGGTTAGGAGTTGATGTGGCAATTAGCTAAGAAGTTATTAGTTAATTGGTTTGTTTCTATAGTAGTTATCTTATTTATGATGTTTATTATTTTTAGAAATCTATTTTTAATAAAAGAATAAGACAACATATTTATATTCTATTTTAGTTTTTAAAAACTTTATGTATTATACTTATTTAAAGGACATTATAATGAATAAGATGAAGTCATAATGTTTTTCTAAGAATTATTGATAAATAGCTTATTGAGGAACAATTTTTTTTAGCACCAACCATAGGATTTAAAAAGGGAAAGAACTTCAATAAAGGAAAAAAGGATTTTCTTGTGAGTTATCTCATGACTAAGTCGAATGCAAAAACAAATATCATAAACAACTTAAAAAGACTTATGCTTCTCTTACCCAGCTTACATCGTATGATAAGGACTGTTTTATGTTTCACATTAAGAAGGGGGTGAATTAGTGTGAGATATACACTTTTTACAAATCGATCCAGATTTAATTTTTGTGACTTGTTAGAATCAATGATCCAATTTTTTATTTTTCTTCTTTATGTAAGCACGACTATACAAATATAAATTAATATGCAATCACCAAAGTACACACAACAATTTTTACGTGGTTCACTCACAATATGTGAGCTACGTCCATAGTGTGATAGGATCACTCCTAAATCACACAATCCACTCTTGTTCTCAAGGGATACAATTTGGTTATGGAAGGATCATTCCTTAACTACTTATAATGATCTCCTGATTAAAGAGTTGATCACCTCATGACTCCAAATGTATCCCACCCTTATTCCACCACTTTATCAAGAGTTTATAGTGAAACCTTTATTGGAGAATGATCACTCAATGGGTACAGACTACTAAAGTGGAATATAGATCTTCTCCTTCGTTTACTACCAGTGTTGTCTCACCCACTGTAGGTGCTACATGCGATGCTAATGTTGTTCGTACATGTTTCCATTGCTATCCATGCATGCTACTAATAGTGTTGTTCACATCCTATTTTCGTGCATGGTGCCGTTGCTGTCAGTGCATGCTACTAATGTTGTCTGTACACACTTCGTATGCACTGCTCTTGTTGTTCACAAGCAAAGCTACTACAATATGCACACACTGCACACGTGCTGCTTTTGCTGTCTACATGCACTACAGCTGCTTACTGCACACATTGTTACTATTGTCCCTGTGCACTACTGCTTTTGTTTGCACAAGTTGTTGCTATCCACACACATTACTACTATTGTCCACACTCAGTTTTCCTACTATCTGATGGCACTGCTGCTGTTTACTTACACTGCTAATGTTATCCACTCGTGCTGCTGCTATCTGCTCGCCTTAATGCTACTATCAACCTATGCTGCTATTGTCTACTTGTGCCACTACTGCTATCCCCATACACTGCAACTATCTTCTCGCACCGCTGCTACTCTCTGTGCACACTGCAACTGTTTTCTCATAAGGTTGTTGCTATCCGCATGCATTGTAGCTATTTTCTCATGTCATTGCTATTATTTTTATTGGTGCACCACTTGCTGCTGCACATCGGTTGCTAGTGCAAGATCCTTGTGCTACTGCTTCACCTCTTGCTAGACAAATAAGCTACTCTTACCTCCTTTTGGTTTGTCTTACTTGGTTGCTTTGTTGGTTTATTAGTGTAGTTGCTGCCTTAGTGAGGGTTTGCTGATGCAAATGCTACCTTGGTGAGAATTTTCTAGCACCAGCTGTTGCTTTGGTAAGGGTTTGCTGGTATGGCTGCTGTCTTGGAAGTGTTTACTAGTGTGGGTATATCCTCCTAGATGTGCTACTGGTGCAGGGAAGCTTCCTAGACGTGCTACTGCTGCTGGTATAACCTCCTGGATGTGCAGGGATGTGCTATTAGTATACCCTCCTAGACTTGCATACTGCTACTGGTTTGCTGGAAAGCTTTCTTAATGTGCTAGTGTGGTGGCTGGCTGCTACTGTCACCTTTGTGAGGGCTTACTAGTGTCGTGGTTGTTTCCTCTCTTGCTATTTGCCTCTCCTTTTGGCTTTAGGTTTGTCGTTCACCTCTCTTTGGCTCGTCTCTCAATTTTTTGTAACACACCCCCTTTTTGAAAGAGCATAGGGGTATTTTAGAGCCTTGAGATTAAGGCTACATGATCATCAATGGTCATTGTTGATTCCCAAAGGTTGCTCTACAATCAACGACCAGATTAAGTCCTAAAATTTAGGGTCAACGGTCAACATTGACTTCCTAAAATTTAGGGTCAATGGTCAATGGTCAATTGTTAACAGTCAATCTTAACTCCTAAAATTTAGGGTCATGGTCAACATTAACTCCTCAACATCAGGGTTGACCTGTCCTCATTGATTTTTCCCAATGACCTCTCTACATCTTAATGGCATTTATAACCTCAAATCAATATATATAACTATGCGAGATGGTGTTGACAACAAATTCAACATTAACTATCAAAGATAAGCTCAACAATCTCCCCCTTTGGATTTGTTGGCAACACATTAAATCCAACAATTGACATATAACAATTGTCAACATTTACTACTCCCCCTGCATTGTTATTCATAACACCCCCTGAAACATGCATCTCTCTTGCTACTCCCCCTTTATCCGTCACGATTCTCCACCTTTTAATGAGTATACACCTTTTTTAGATTTATGCAAAATATCTCCCCCTTTGACAAAAAATCTAACAAATAATAGAAGAGGGAAGGGGAGAGGGGTTAGAGAATACATCAGCATCTAAGGGTTGGCTGAATACTTAAGTTCATCCTCTTTTGTCCAAGATGTCTTAGTTTCCTATGCCACAACAAATTCTTATCTTTGGTATTCATGTAGTATATGTTCTTCCTTCTGGAAACTTGGTATAAGTTTCCATTTATTCTTTTACCCTTAGTAAGGACAGCAACATCTTTTAGTCTCTTTACTATGCAGCCACTCTTGTTAAAAAGTAAGTTCATGTCCATCATCACAAGGCTAGCTAACACTAATGAGACTATGTTTTAACCCATCAACATAAAGCACTTTCTTTGATTTCATCTTTTCTGTGCCAATTTCAGTAGGGCCAATACCTTTAATCTTTAAGGCACCATCATTGCCAAATATGACTGATCCTCCATCATAGTTTATTACTTCTATAAACATCTTGGACTCTCTTGTCATATGTGAAGAGCAAATACTATCCTAGATCCATGGCTTTTCTTTTTTGGAAGCTTTTAAGGCTACTTCCACAACCATAGTCGTTTCTCTTCCTCTTTTTCTTCTTTAGTCAAATATGGGAGCATGTGTAGGTGTTCTCCTTTACATTCCTTGATTAGGTAGAAATGTCAAGCAATCCTTAGCAGTGTGTCCAATCCTTTCACATCTTTCACAAACCTCTCCCAACACATTAAACCTGTTTCTTAGTGGAATATGACTTCTTTCCAATTGAGATTACCTCCTTTCTTTATAGAGTCTCCCTTTAGACTCTTGCCTTACATTTTCTTTATTATAGGTCAAGTATACCAACAAGCAATAGCCTTGTACCCATGCTTACTAGAGCTCTAGCAAAAAGCTACAAACCTGGATTTACTTCTTTTACCAAGATCATGTTTTCTTTCTTTAGCAACTAGTGTGGCAGCCTTCGCACAATTTTTAATAGCATATCTCCTTTGGATAAGAGTCTTCACCAAATTTTTCCTAGCCCATTTTCACTTGGATTGGTCTCATTTCTCCATCACATCATTGTGCTTGTTTTTGGACATAAACACAATTTTCTTCTTTTCTTTTATGTTCTTACTCGACTTTTCAATGTAACCAAGTCTTTTCTCCTATATGGAATGAGGTCTTTGATTGTTTAAACACTCATCCAACTTTTTGGTAGAATCCTCTTTGATGGCATTTACTGATGATGACTCTTCTTTCACTTTTATGGCCTTCATAAAGCTATCTTCATGCTCCTATAGCATGGACTCAGTCTTGTGAAGTTTAGCTTACAAAGTCAGCATCTCTTGCTCTTGTGCAATCACCTTAGCAACAAGGTCTTCGTGTATCTTGCCTCCTTCTAGTTTGTCTTCCTTAGCTGCATTGTTGGTTTACTGGTGCAGCAACTACCTTGGTGAGGGTTTGCTGGTATGGTTGCTGCCTTGGTAAGGATTTTTTGGTGTCGGTTGCTGCCTTGGTAAGGGTTTGCTGGTACGGCTACTGCCTTGGTAAGGATTTCTTGGTGTCAGTTGCTGCCTTGGTAAGGGTTTGCTAGTGTAGCTGCTGTCTTAGTGGTGTTTGGTGGTATAGGTATATCCTTTTAGACATGCTACTGGTGCAAAGAAGCCTTTTGAATGTGTTGCTACTACTAGTAATCCTCCTAGACATGCTACTGCTTCTAAGAAGCCTCCTTGACATGTTGTTGGTGCAAGAAAGCCTTTTGGATGTGCTGCTGCTACTAGGAAGTCTCCTGGACATGCTGCTACTACTGGTATACCCTCCTGGACATGCAGAGATATGCTGTTGGTGCTGGTATACCCTCTTAGACTTGCAAGGACTTCTCCTACTACTGATTTGCTGGAAAGCCTCCTAGATGTGTTGGGGTGGTGGTCAACTATTGCTGTCACCTTTGTGAAGGCCTGCAGGTGCAATGTCCATCTCCTCTCTTTTCGTTCACCTCTACTTTTGGCTTTAGGTTTGTCGTTCACCTCTTTTTGGCCAACACTCTTAATTTTCTTTAGCACACTCACTTCTTGCAAGAGCATAAGGTTTTTCATAGAGCATCACGATTAAGGCTACACAATTATCAATGATCATCGTTGATTTCCAGAGGTTGCCTTACAATCAACGGCCAGATTTAAGTCCAAAAATTTAGGATCAAAGGTCAACATTGACTTGCAAAATTTAAGGTCAACGGTTAATCTTGACCCCTAAAATTTAGGGTCATAGTCAACATTGACTCCTCAACATCAAAGTTGACCTATCATTATTGATTTTTCCTAATGACTTTTTTGCATCCCAATGGCATTCATAACCTCAAATCAATATATATAACCATATGAGATGGTGTTGACAACAAATCCAACATTAATTATCAAAGATGGGCTCAACATCATGTTCCATTGATTAACATCTTAAATTACATTGAATCCATAATAAAAAAACTTTCTAAATCTCAAAAATAAAGTATGTCAACTACTACATCCTTTTGCACCAATGACAAATCTTGTTTTTATACACTTTCTTAAATTGCCTTTGAGTCTCATCTTTGGCTACAAAAGGCCAATATGCATTAAGGTGTAGGAGTTAGTCACTCATTTGTTTTTTCACTACCACCACACTTAGGTAGTTTGGTGTATGCGTTTAAACTAGTGGGGTGTGTCATAAGTGGTTCCAAGATCAATTAAAGATGCATGGGAAGCATGATGTAGTTTGGATCTAGAATGTTCAATTAGAGGGATATGGTTGACAGAGTTTTACGCCATGAATTGGTCATTTGGTTAATAAGGAACAATCATGTGTTTACAAGTAAGTCCTTTTAGGTTGACAATACGTGTTATTTGATTCATGTTAGGTTATAATGGTGGTCACAAGCAAAGTGGTCATAAAGCAGTTTCACATTTGACAACTTTATAATGAACCTTTAATGTGCTCAACCTATTAAGAATGAAAAGAAACAACCATGGGAACTTAAATGGTCACCCCCTTATAGGGCACATATAAGTTCAATATAGACACAATATGGATGGTCGAGTGGAGGTTGGAAGGTATAGAAAGTATGCTAAGTGGTGATGAGAAAGTAATTTGTATGTGAAGTTCCCAACTTCACCTTAAGATCTACTAGTCTGTGATACTGAGATCAGGGATGAATCATTATCACCCCCTTTAAAAACTCTGATAATTTAAACCAAAGTACTCTACTTCTTTAATACTTTAGCTCTTGTCAATATGCAGGTGGGTGAACAACTTCAAACTCTTCTCAAAAATAAACTCTTTCTCAGATTTAACTAAGGTAGATCTATTGTTACCTACTAATCACAATAGTCCCCAAAGTTACCTTTTAGACACCTTGCATATTAAACAAATTGGTTGTTCTTGATTAGGTCTTCTTTTAGGTTATGGGGTTTTTAGCTTTGTTTATAACTCAATTCAAAACACAGAATGTAAATTCGAAGCAAGGACACAAGAGATTTATGTGGTTCTGCCCATGTGACATACTCCACGGCGGTAGGGATTTTTTCTCTACCGAGACAATCTACTATAATTGCGAATACCAAAGTGGTATCCCCTATGATTATAATGGATGTCTTAATCTTCTACTCCTTTCACTATTACAAATACAAAGCAATCACAATACAAAGAGTGTGTCTACCCTTCTTCTAACTTGTCTTGCCTTTGTTCAATTTGAATAGGCTGCTTCACTGCCGCTTGGAAGACCACCAAAACACTCTTTAACCTCTCTTGAAGAAATTTGGAAATTTGTTTTGTTCTCTCTATACTTCACAGAAGCTCCTTACTAGGTTGTCTCACACGCCCCTCTTTAAAAGAAAGAAGTCTTGGTTTATATATTGCCCTCTATGGAAACCTTAGTAAGGTTTACTGTAGCTGTGGCAAACTTCCTTTCTTGCCCCTCCATGTGGCTTCATATTACTGTTCCATTCAAGATTCAACATTATCCTCCTTAATTTATTTTTCTTATTCTTTTCTTTCCACTAAAATTTCATCCTTTGAATGCTTGAGTGAACAGCTAGGATTGTCCATGAATAGTTAAAAATGTACAAAAGAAATTGCCCCTTTAATTGCCCATTTGTTGGAAATGCTAAGTTACAATTCTGTAACCTTCCCTTCTTTCGGACTCTCTGTCTATCCATAACCCCATAATTATTTCGCTCCTCTGGAATCACTCTTGGACTAAGTCTTATGACAGGCTTACGAACTTGCAGATTTAACTTCTTATGAATTTATTATTTGTATACAACCCTGTCACACTATCACACTAAGACTTAAGCAATGCTAAACTCCCTCTACAAGTTCACTCCAAGGAGATCACTTTATGAGGTTATTTGACATGCTAGTCTTATCCTGTAATTCCTAAGATATGAGCCACTTTTGCTTGTACACTTAAATCTGGTTGACAACAATTACAACCCATACAAGGTTGTGGGGACAACAGTATGTTTTTCATGCAATTGAGGCTTTTAGTATTAAGGAGACAAAGCTTCTTGCTATTAGAGAAGCAATTGAACTTTGGTAGCAAAGGAAAAAGTGTGGAGCTCCATTGATCATTGAGAGTGATTCCCAAAGAAAGGTGACATAGATAAATAATAAGGAAGGAAAACTTGGGAAGATCGTGTCTATATTCAACCATATTAATAATATAGAAAGAAACCAAGTGTTTTTTGCCTTCCTACCATGAGAATGCAATTAGTTTGTAAATACTTTGGCCAAAAAAAGGAGGAATTGTCACATTGCTTTTGTAGCATAGATCTAAAGAGCTTATTTACTTAACTTATAAGGATGTCTCCTCTATAAATTTTTTGTGTTTTTTGTTAGCATAACAGACTTAATTTTATAATCTAGTGCATTTGTATAGTTTCACACTTATAACAATAAAACACAATGTTCAAAAAAAAAAAACATAGCTCCCTATCTCTCTTGAAATTCTGCATTTAAATCAGCCTTATATAGACATAAAAGACTTCCCTCAACTCATCATAACACAAACAATTCCTCAATTTATTAGGAAACTTTTTGCTACATACACTATTGGTATTAAATGTTGTTTTAAAAAATAATCTCAGTGGTAGATCCTATATTTTCACATTAATTAGTCACAATGACTTTGGGTCTTTGCTCATGCATGCACTATAACCATGTTTTTTGTTTTTTGAGAACCAACTATGCTCTAAATACCCATATATAGTTCTACATTTCCTTTCCACCTACTAGAGTACAACCAAGCAAACTTGATTGTCCATGATAGTTGATACCTACAAATGACACAAATGGCATGTTATATTTGTTTACCAAGTATTTATTATTGGAAGGACACAATATCTCCTAACTCTTGGAAAGCTGCCCTACTTGTGCCATTACACCAAAAGACATTTTCTCAATGTTCCATAATTGGTGTTATCTACTAAGAGGAAAAAATTATGCCTCTACTACTACATTATAATAAACAAACTTTACATTGCTTGCACATCATTGTTCTACAACTTTAATCTCTTATACTTATCAATGTAATTCACACAATCCTTCGACATGCACAACATGTTTCGAAGCCATTAGCTTCCAAGACTGCCAACCTTATACTTTTCACAAGTCTTACTTTTGTAATATTTTGATTTTCAAGCTTGCTTTTGAATTGGATCAGCATCTACCAATGTTGCCTATGAAATCTAACTTTATTAGGACTCAATACATAATTATGCTCATCGACGTATTTTATTATTTTCCACTTCCCATCTCCTTTATTCACATAAATCCTTGCTAAGCACCTTACTTGACCACTTATCTTGGTTTCAACTTATTTAGCCTATACTTATATGTGATAGAATGTGGACACATACAAATGTTGTATACTTAGTGTTGTTCCCACAACCTTGTATGGGTTGTAATTGTTGTCAACTAGATTTACATATGCAAGCAAAAGTGGCTCATATCTCAAGAATTACAGGATAAGACTAGCATGTCAAATAACCTTGTAAAGTGATCTCCTTGGAGTGAACTTGTAGAGGGAGTTTAGCATTGCTTAGGTCTTAGTGTGACATAGCATTGCTTGAGAAAAATAAATTAAGGAGGATAATGCTGAATTTTGAATAGAATAGTAATATGAAGCCACATGGAAGGGCAATAAAGGAATTCGCCAACTACAGTAAACCCTACTAGGGTTTTCATAGAAGGGAGTATGTAAACCAAGACTTATCTCTTTTGGGGCAGCACTCGTAACATAAAGCAGACCAGACCTGAAAATGTGAGACCTGGAGGAGGGGAGACGTGAGAGTAGAACACCTAGAAAATAGGGAGAGCAGACCAAAAACATTTGATGGTGTGAGCAGTCCAAAAATGTTCAACCGTGTAAGTAGACCAGAAACATGCAACAGTGTGAGCAGATAGAAATGTTCGATGGTGAAATCAGACTAGAAACGTTTGACCATGTAAGCAAGCTAGAAATGTACGACTGTGTCAGCAAACCAGAATTGGTGAGACTAGAAAAGAGGGAAACGGGTGACACCAGAACACACTGGAAGACCAAAAAAGGGTGAAACGTGTGAGACCAACGTAGCTTGAAACAGGTGGACTAGACCTGGAATAGGTGAGACCAGACCAGACTTGGAGTAGGTGAAACGTGAGACCAGGTGAGACATGAGATCTGGTGTGACTAGAACAAGAGAAGACGTGAGACCTAGAGAGGATAAGAGGTGAGGCTAGATCAAAACGGTGAAATGGTAAGACTAAAAGATGGGTGAGACCTTGAGACGGTGAGACCAAGGGTTAGGTGAGACAACCTAAAGAAGAAATTTGGTGAAGCATTTGAGAGAATGCAACGTATTTTCAAATTTCTTTAAGAGAGGTTAAAGAGTGTTTTGGTGATCTTCCAAGTGGTAGTGACGCAGCTTATTCAAATCAAATAGAGGCAATATAAGATAGCAGAAAGGCAGACACAGTAAGTGACACACTTTGTGTTGTGATTGCTTTGTATTTGCAATAGTGCAAGGAGTAGAAGATTAAGACATCCATTGTAATCATAAGGGATACCACATTGGTGTTCTAAAGTATAGTGGATTGTCTCAGTAAAGGAAGAATCCCTACCACCGTGGAGTACGTCATATTGACGGAATCACATAAATCTCTTATGTCCTTGCTTTGAATTTACATTTTGTGTTTTGAATTGAGTTGTGAACACAATTAAAGAATCATCAAACTCATAACCTAAAGAAGACCTAGTCAAGAACAGCCAATCTATCTAATAGGCAAGGTGTCTGAAAGAGTTCACTTTTGAGAAGAGTTTGAAGTTGTCCACATACCTATATATTGATGAGAGCTAAAGTATTAAAGAAGTAGAATACTTTGGCCTAAATTATCAGAGTTTTTTTTTAAGGGGTGTGATACTAATTCACCCCCTCTCCATATCACAGACTAGTAGATCCTAGTGTGAAGTTGGGAACTTCAATTGGTATCAGAGCCTAGCTTCACTAGTTTGAAGCTTAACAGCTTGGTGTACTAGTTTGAAGGGTTTCAAAAGTTTTAACTTGTTTAGCATATTGAGAAATGGATGCCAATACAAGCACCAGTACAGATAGTAAGAAGGTTCCAATCTTCAATGAAACAAACTACCATATATAGAGAGCGAGAATGTAGGTGGTATTTGCAACCATGGGCATGAATGTGGTGAAATCTGTACAAGAGGGTTTTAAGCCTCAAATGTCATCATTTCAGCATTGACAGATGCTGAATATGCTAAAGTTATGGATTGCAAATCTACTAAGGTGATATGGGACAAATTGCAGAAGGTCTATAAAGGTGATGGTAGAATGAAGGAGGCCAAGCTTCAAGTTTTCAAGGAGAGATATGAATCCCTCAGAATGTAGAAAAATGAGATAGTCCAAGAGTTCTTCACCAGGATTATTGATGCTATAAACGACCTTAAAAGTCATGGGAAGAACAAGGACTCATCTATTATAAAGAAAATTCTGAGAATTCTGCTTGATAGGATTGCCTCAAAGGTGGCAGCCATAGAGGAGAGTAAAGATCTCAATTCTATGTCATTACATGATCTCTAGTACAATCTCATTGCATATGAGATGAGAATAAAGTCAACTAAAAGCTCCTCAACATCAAAGCTATGAGACCTTTAAAGATGAGAGAAAAGGAAGAATCATCTAGTGAGGATGATGATGGTGATGAGGAAGAAAGTGAAGGTGAAGTGTTGGCTTACTTTATAAGGAAATTCAAAAAGGGGTCTAAGAAGGGAAAAGGACAGTTGTCCTTGAGATGTTATTGTTGTGGGCAAACTGGACACTTTGCTTCTTAGTGCAAAGTGAAACTTGATGACGAAGATGAAGATGGTGATGATAAGTAGAATTCAAAATGGAGAAGACCATCATCCAAAGTCACAGAAGTCCAGCAAGAAGACTACTAACCCACAGAAGAAGAAGAGAGGCTTATTCAAGAATTATATGAGCCAGACAAAAGAAGCCAATGAGGAGGAAGATGTCGACTCATCAAATGAGCATGCCTTTATGGCATCAGCTCGATGTGGTAGTTCAACCTTTAAAAAGGAAGAGGAGATTGATGAAGAAGAACTAGATCTTGAAGCTGAGTTAGAAGCAGCTTCAAAGGAGATAATCAGAAGGGGCAGAACCATAAGAAGGTTAGAGGCCCATATAAACAAGTTGAAGCAAAGATTGAGGAAGTAGAAAGTCAAAAGGATGAAATAATGGCTGAACATATTGACTTGAAGAGAAGATTTGAAGAACAGATCAAAATATATGAAGACTTTACAATGGAGCTTGGCTCAAGGACTTCAATAATTAAAAAAATGGAGATAGTGTTGCTGAGACTCCAGCAATAGCTCAAAAAGAGTGATGAGAACTTGTAGAAGCTTGAAGTGGTAGGAGAAACAAGCTCTACAAGAGAAAAAAAGAATGAAGAAAAAGTGCAACAATTGGTACAATCAAAGCTAAGAAAAAAGAGAATGCTATCATCAAGCCAGTTCAAAAAAAGGAATATAAAGTTAAAAAGGAGGTGGCTAATATAGCTAAAATTGCACTAAAGGCTGACTATAAGGATAAGTAGTGAATCCTTGATAGTGGATGCACTTCATACATGACAAGAGACAAGAGTAAATTATCAAAGCTGAATAAGTCAAGAGAAGGCAGAGTCAAGTTTGGTAATGATGATTCACTCAACATCAATGGTCAAGGGACAATAAATATTGGAAAAGGAAAGCTGAAAGATGTTCTGCATGTTGAAGGACTCAGATATAATCTAGCATTTGTCAACCAATTATGCAATGAAGACCATAAAGTGATATTCATAAAAACAGGTTGCCAAGTAAAAAGTAAAAACAGTCAGGAATAGAACAGCTGGAAATTTATATGTGATTGATAAGGACAAAACAAACAGCTGTTTACTTACAAAAGAAGAAGAAAATCAACTCTAGCATAGAAGGTTGGGACACTTAACACAGAAGAACATGAGGAAGCTCACCACTACTCATGCAATTAGAGACATTCCAGACCTCAAGAGAGAGAGGGAGTATGTTTACTGAGCATGCTCTAAAGGAAAATAGGTCAGAAAGTAGTATAAGACCAATGAGTTCAGTTTTGAAGCAGTGCTTGACATTGTACATACTAATTTGTGTGGGCCGATGAGAACAAAATGGTTGAATGGTGAAAGGTACTTCGTCTTGTTTTTTGATAATTATTCTAGAAGGACCTACATCATGCACCTCAAACACAAGTCAGAAGTTTTGAAATGCTTTAAGAGATACAGAAGATTGGCTGAAAATGAGAGTGGAAAGAAGATCAAAGTATTGAGGTTAGATCAAGGCATTAAATTTACAAATGAAGCTTTTGAAGATTACCTTTAGAAGCATGGTATTCACCATCAGATGGCAATAGTAAGAACACCTCAATAGAATGAGGTGGTAGAGAGGAAAAATAGAGCTGTGGTTAAAATGGCAAGAACTCTATTGCTAGAATCCAAGGTTCACCCAAGATTTTGGATAGAAGCAACATTTATAACCATGCACCTATTGAACAAAGTTTTACTAAGGCCTAATACTGATAAAACTCCATATGAGATAACAACCAAGTATCTTAGAATCTTTGGCAGCCCATGTTTTGTGAAAAACAAGGAGCAAAACTTGGGAAAATTCCATACTAGGTTAGATGAAGGAACTTTGTGGGATACTCAGCAAAGACAAAAGGTTACAGAGTTTTTCTTCATAAACTAGGAAAAGTAGTCACTTTCAGTAATGTGAGAATAGATGAAAACTAGAAAACAATGCATAATGGAGAAGTTTAGGACAGTGAAGAAGATGACTGCAAGATAGATGAAGAATCTGACCAACATGAAGAAGAGGGAAAAGAAGTAAGTTCAAACTCAGAGAAGAGTGAGTATGAAGATGAAGAAAGAGATTCTCTTGCAACTAAGATTGTGCAAGAGAGAAAGAAAAAGAAAATGTGGACCAATGCTCATCAAGAAAATCAGATCATAGGTAACCCATCAGTAAGAGTTACAACAAGACAAAGAATTGTGGGAGCTACTACTCTATTCTCACAAGTTAAACCTAAATTTGTTGAAGAGGTTGCACAAGACAAAGCTTGGGTCAAAGCTATCAATAAGGAGCTGAATCAAATCGAGAAGAATGAAACATGGGAGCTAGTCCCAAGACCCACTAACAAGAATGTCATAGGAAAAAAATGGGTGTTTAGAAATAAACACAAGGAAGATGGCAAGGTGGTGAGGAACAAGGCTAGGCTAGTTTGCAAAGGCTACACTTAGATAGAAGGGGTAGATGTTGATGAAACTTTTGCACCAGTAGCAAGGTTGGAAACTATTAGAATGCTTAGCATTGGCAGCATATAAGAGGTATAAATTTTACCAGATGAATGTGAAATCAACTTTTCTGAATGGGTTCCTAAAAGAAGAAGTGTATATTGAACAACCAGATAAAGTACAAATCAGTGAGAATGAGACACACGTGTGCAAGCTGAAGAAAGCCTTGTATGGCCTTAAAGAAGCCCCAAGAGCATGGTATAATAGGTTGGATGCATATTTGAAAAGGTTGAACTTTAGAAGAGGAATAGTTGATAATAACCTAAATGTGTTCAACTCAGAGAAAGGCCAGTTGATAACCATAGTATATGTAGATGACACCATCTTTGGAAAGGATCACTTTGAGCCATGCCAAGAATTTGCATAAAAGATGAGTGAGAAATTTGAGATGTCATTGATTAGAGAAATGACTTACTTTCTTAGATTACAGATAAGACAATGTGAAGAAGGTATTTTTATTTCTCAAATAAAATATGCCAAAGAGATGCTTAAAAAGTTTGGCATAAGGGATAGCAGACCCGTCAGTACCCCTATGATAGTAGGCTACAAGTTAATAAAAGATCAGGAAGGAAGGAGTACAAGCCCCACAGAATACAGGAAGATGATAGGAGCCTTTTGTACCTTACAGCATCAAGGCCTGATTTCATGCAAGCTGTGTGCATTGCTAGCAGATTCCAAGCTGATCCTATGGAATCTCATGTGTTGGCAGTGAAAAGAATCGTAAGATACCTCAAAGGGACACTGGAAATGGGTTTGTAGTATCCCACCATGGATTCTGTAAAACTACGAGCATACACTGATGCAAACTAGGTAGGAATTACAAATGATAGAAAATCAACTAGTGGCTACAGCTTCTACTTGGGTCCAAAATGTGCTGCATGGTTAAGTAGAAAGCAAAATAGTGTTGCTTTGAGCATAGCTAAAGCTGAGTATATGGTTGCTTGTGCAACATGTACGCAGGTGATATGGATGCAAAGACAATTGGCAAATTTGGGTGTTGAAGTGAAGTTACCAATGATGTAATTTGTGATAATCAAAGTGCAATTGATCTCAACAAGAATCCAGTTCAACATTCGAGGAGCAAGTATATTGACATCCGCTATCACTTTATCAAGGATCAAGTGGAAGAGGGCACACGATTCAATTAGAGTATGTCAGCACTAAAGATCAAATCTCAAATATTCTAACAAAACCTCTGTCTACAAAGCTATTTGATAAGCACAAAATGAGTCTGTCTGTGCAAATGCCTCCTCAAGCCTAAAGTTCAGGTGAATCCTCTATCTTTACTTTAAGGGTTTTTCAAATTTGAAATTGGCTGGCAAAATGGGAGAGACATAATAGTGCAGGGAGAGTTGTTAAGGAAGGGGGAGTGCACATTTCGGGGGAGTTGTAATCCATCTGCTTCTGGATTATTACTCTAAGAAGATTATGAAGGACTGCTATATAATGGTTTTTGTTGTGAGTGTTGCCAACAATTATAAAGGGGGAGATTGTTGTTCCCACAGACTTATATGGGTTGTAATTATTGTCAACTAGATTTAAGTGTGCAAGTAGAAGTGGCTCATATCTTAGGAATTACAGGATAAAACTAGCATGTTAAATAAACTCGTAAAGTGATCTCCTTGAAGTGAACTTGTAAAGCGAGTTTAGCATTGCTTAAGTCTTAATGTGACATAACATTGCTTGAGAAAAATAAATTAAGAAGGAGGATAATGCTGAATTTTAAATGGAATAGTAATATGAAGCCACATAGAGGGGTAGGAAAAGAAATTCGTTGTAGCTATAGTAAACCCTACTAGGGTTTTCATAACAGGGAGTACATAAACCAAGACTTATCTCTTTTGGGGCAGCACCCATAAGATAGAGCAGACTAGACCTGAAAATGTGAGACCTGGAGGAGGGGAGACGTCAAAGTAGAACACCCGAAAAATAGGGAGAGTAGGCCAGAAACGTTTAACGATGTAAGCAGACCATAAACATTTGACAGTGAAAGCAGACCAGAAATGTGCGACGGTGTGAGTAGACCAGAAAAGTTCGATGATGTGAGTAGACCAGAAACATTCAATCGTGTAAGCAGGCCAGAAACATGCAATGGTGTGAGCAGACCAAAAATGTGCAATGGTGTGAGCAGACCAGAATTGGTGAGACCAGAAAAGAGGGAAATGGGTGACACCAGAACACACCGGAAGACCAAAAATGGATGAGACCAGAAAAGGGTGAAACACGTAAGACCAACATAGCTTGAAATGGATGAGACCAGACCAAACCTAGAACAGGTGAGACCAGACCAGACCTGGAGCAGGTGAAACATGAGACCAGTGAAATGTCAGACCAGGCGAGATGTGAGATCTGGTGTGATCAGAACTAGAGAAGACTTGAGACTTGGAGAGGGTGAGACATGAATCTAGACCAGGTGAGAAGTGAGACAGGTGAGACCAGACCAGAATGGTGAAACAGTGAGACCAGAAGATGGGTGAGACCAGGAGTTGGATAAGACAACCTAGAGAAAAAATTCGGTAAAGCATTTCAGAGAACTCAACATATTTTCAGATTTCTTCAAGAGAGGTTGGAAAGTGTTTTGGTGATCTTCCAAGTGGTAGTGAAGCAGCTTATTCAAATCAAACAGAGGCAACATAAGTTAAAAGAAGGGTAGACATAATAAGTGACACTCATTGTATTGTGATTGCTTTGTATTTGCAATAGTGAAAGGAGTAGAAGATTAAGACATCCATTGTAATCATAGGGGATACCACACTGGTGTTCTCAAGTATAGTAGATTGTCTCGGTAGAGGAAGAATCCCTACCATCATGAAGTACATCATATTGACAGAATCACATAAATTGCTTGTGTCCTTGCTTTGAATTTACATTATGTGTTTTGAATTGAGTTGGGAACATAGCTAAAGAATCATCAGACCCATAATCTAAAGAAGACTTAGTCAAGAATAGCAAATATGTCTAATAGGCAAGGTGTCTGAAAGGTAACTTTGAGGACTATTGTGATTAGTAGGTAACAATAGATCTACCTTAGTTGAATCTAAGAAAGAGTTTGCTTTTGAGAAGAGTTTGAAGTTGTTCATATACCTATATATTGATGAGAGCTAAAGTATTAAAGAAGTATAATACTTTGGCCTAAATTATCAGAGTTTCTTTTACAAAGTTCATGTCTCCTTTCTTTAGTAATTGGTATGGCAGCCTTCTCTACATCTTTGACAATCTGTCTCCTTTGAATAGGAGTCTCCATCATGTCTTTCCTAACCCATTTTAACTTGGGTTGGTCTCTCTTCTCCATCACATCATTGTGCTTGCTTTTGGGCACAAACACAATCTTTTTCTTTTCTTCTACCTTCTTACTCGACTTCTCAATATAACCAAGCCCTTTCTTTCCCATACAATTTAACTTTAACCTTTACTTGTCTATATGTAATGCACTTATCACAAACAGATTACGCTTCATGCATCATATTAGACTAATAAAATTGCTCATGCAATATATCTAAAGTCTTCTACACACTATAGGGCGCCATCAAACCAACCATATGAGTTTTCTTAATGAGCAACTCATGAATAGAACACATAGGCACACATAATTTCTATCTTTTAAACAAAAATCTTTCATGCCTATAAAAATCACTAAATTAACAGTTATCATATGCATTAGATACTTGGTCAAAATGAGAATCATTAACATACAAATCCTTAAGCAATTTAAAACAAAGTGACTTAGTTTGTAAAGAAGTAAGCAATGCCTTTGTATCTCTTTGGTTTCTTTAAGATTAGCTCTATAGGTAGGTTGGTTTGGTATGACAGTAATGGGCATGAAGTCTATTTGGTGCTTAATTCCTCTTCAAGAAGGTAATCTATGGGGAATCTCTTCGAAAAATAAATTTTCAAACTCCTATAATAAGAGAACAACCACACTAAGCAAAGAGGGGTTAAGGTAATTAGGAAAAAAATAAACATCCTTGTACATAAATGCAAGTAATTGATACCTTGTAATAATGACACTCTTAATCTCATTATTCCAAGAAACACACTTACCTCTTATTTTCTCTCCAACTTTCCTCTCAACATTACCCTTTCCATTTGAATTTTTCCCATTAACCTCACTTTCTTTCTTTTTCTTTAACCTCTCACTCTCTTCCTTTTTTTTTTTTCTTTTTATTCTATCATTTGTTCTTTTCTCATTTTGTACTCTTTTGCTATCTTAATCTGATCTTCATATGCTTTAAAAGGTTTAAGATGAGTTAATACAACAATCTGATTTTTAATTACAAAAGAATATTTAGTCTTATAATCATCATGAGTAACCTTACTATCAAACTACCATGATGAACCAAGAAATATATAACTAGCTTGAATTGGTGCCACATCACAAAGAACCTCATCCTTGTAATTACCAATAGAAAAGGGAACTAAAATTTGCTTGATTACATTATTTTCTCCATAATCATTCAACCATTTCAACTTATACAGCTTAGGATGTTTAAGGGTATCCAAATTTAGCTTATCTACTAACAAAGCATTAGTAACATTAGTACAACTTCCATTATGAATAATCATGATACATATCTTGTCTTTAATGTGGTATCTTACATGAAAAATGTGTTCACATTGCTTCTCATCATTATCGTCCTTAAGCTAAATACTTAGTGCATGCCTTATAACTAGCATATCTCCATGAATGGGTTCATTAACCTTTACATCAAAACAATACTCCGATGGTCACATGTCATAACCACTTGAACTAATACTTTTTATTTTACCATTTTTTAACATGATTATATGTTGAGCCCATCTTTGATGGCTAATGTTGGACTTATTGTCAACACTATCTTACATGGTCGTATATGTTGATTTAATGTTATGAATGCTATTGACATACAAAGAGGCCATTGCATAAAATTGGTGATGGCAAGTCAACCCTGAAGTTGATGAGTCAATATTAACCACGACCCTAAATTTTAAAGGTAAAAACTGATTGTTGACCATTGATACTAAATTTTAGGAATTAAATTTGGCTATGGCTTATAGGGCAACTTTTGGGAATCAATGATGACCGTTGATGATTGTATAACCCTAATCTCAAGGCTCTATAAATAACCCCGTGCACCTTGCAAGATAATAGGGTGCTATAGATTTTTTAAGAGAAAACAACAAACCTAAAGGTAGCCACAAGGAGAGGTAAACAGTAAAGAGAGAGGCAACCAAAGAGAGTGGCAATTAACCACACCAAAAGAGGAGCAGCTAAAAAACCAAACCAAAGGAGAGGAGCAGTTGGAAAACTAAACCAATCAAGGAGGGTGCAGCGGTCGACAACCACACCAAACTAGCACTAGCAGGAATTCCTTGCACTAGTAGCACAACTAATAGGGCCGTTCCCACAACTAGCAGCACAACTAGCAAGCATTCCTTACACCAACAACATGTTTAGTAGCCTACAATTTGAGAAATTATAGCAATTCTAGTAGGCAATCTTAGCAATTGTAGCACCAACAGAAAGTCCAACAGGTGATCCTAGAAATTGCAGCATGTCCAATAAACAATCACAGCAATAGCAACATATGTATATAATAGTAGTAGCCTATACACATGTAGATAGAAATAGAAAAATGCATAGGTAGAGATAACAACTCGAGCATATGTAGGCAACGATAGTAGAACGTGCAGGTAGTAACAGTAAAACGTGTAGGCAATGATAGCAGCTTGTGCATGTGCAGGCAGTGATAGCAAAACATGCAAGTAGCAATAGTAGCCTGTGCACATGTTGGCAGTGATAGCAAAATGTGCATACAGTAACAACAGAATGTGCAAGTAATTATAATAACTTATACATACGCAGGCAATGATAGTAGCACATACAAGTAGCAATAGCAATAGGTCCAGTACCTTGCAATAGCAAAGGAGAACACATGTCCTATTCCAGTAGCTTGTAATGGCAAAGGAGACAATCTACTAAGGCAGCAGGTGAGACAGCACTCAACAGTAAAGGAAGGAGAAGATCTGTGTTCTTTTCTAATAGCCTGTGCATATTGAGTGATCATTCTCTTTGAATCTTTTTATTATAAACTCTTGATAAACTTGTTGAAAAAGGGTGAGATACTCTTGGAGTGATTAGTAGATCAACTCCTTAATTGGGACATCATTATAAGTGATTAAGGAGTAGTCCTTCCATAAGTAGTTAAGGAGTGATCCTTCTATAACATTATTGTATCCCTTAATAACAAGAGTGGATTGTGTGATTTAGGAGTGATTTTATTACACCGTGGATGTAGCTCACACATTGTAGGTAAACCACATAAAAATTGGTGTGTGTTCTTGGGTACTTACATTTGATTAATATTTGTACGATTGCTCTCACATAAAGGAGAAAGATTAAAATTGGATTATTAGTTCTAACAAGTCACAAAGGTTAAATCTAGTAAGATTTATAAAAAGTGAGTGTCTCACACTAATTCATCCCCTCTCAATATGAGACCCAAGAAGGTCCTCATCAAGTTCTTATCAAAGCTAGTTCCTCTGTTCATCCAATTTACTTGCTTTGATTTAAAGTTGTTTATGGCTACTGTGAATTCTTATTTCTACTACTAATTGAGATCATGGATAGCATGAATAGTGTTAATAACAAGGGCATTCCTACTTTTGATGGACAGAATTATCAATTATGGAAGAATAGAATGCTCTCATATCTGATGTGCCTTGGTTTTGATGTGTTTGAGTTTGCTATTAGTGGCTTCATCCCTGTTGCTGAAGGTGATGCTCTGACACCTGTTGATAAGAAGAATTTGGAGTGTGATGGAAAGGTGAGAAATGCCTTATGTGCCTCCTTATCAAATAAATAATTCACCAAAGTGATAGGGTGTTACACAGTCAAACAAATTTGGGACAAATTAAAGAACATTTATGAAAGAGATAAGGTTGTGAAGGAAGCCAAGTTACAAATTTGGAGGAGAAAATTTGAAGACATAAAGATACAGAATGATAAGTTTATGGATGCCTTTTGCATAAGAGTTAACAAAATTGTGTGCTCTATTAGAGGCTATAGATAAGAGGTCAATGATGCCACTGTGGTAAGAAAAATACTTAGAACCTTGTCAGAAGCTTACAATGCCAAAGTCTTTTCTGTAGAAGATAGAGATCTAGATAGGCTGCCTTTAGATGATTTACACAACATATTGGTGGCTTATGAAATGAGAATAGCCCCAATGAAGAAAGAAAAAAGTCTATGGTAGAGAAAGAGCTAGCATTTAAGGCAATGAAGAAATTAAAGATTAAAGACTAAAAAGAAAAATCTGACAACAACTTTGGAAAAGAAGATGGTGATACTAAACTGGATGAAGTCATGACATACATCAACAAAAATATGAGAAAAGGAAAAGGGAAGTACAACATAAAACTACCCTTGAAGTGCTTTAGCCATAGAGACATATGGTACTTTGCCGTGGAGGACCTAAAGAGAATAGAAGTAGATAGTGATGATGATGATGAACCACTCCCAATGTGAAGAACAAAGCAATCCAGTTATTCTAAAGCTAGAAATTCAAGTGCCAAAGGGAAAAAGCAATTCTTCATATCCAAAAGAAGAAATTTTTTCAGCAAGTTGGATGAAGAAGATTCAGAATAAGAAATTGATGATGATTCCAATAATGAGGCTACAAAAGATGTGCTGGTTGCTTAAGTAGATGATGATTAAGAATTTTTATGTGATAGGGAATCAATAAAAGTGAAAGAGGATGAGTTGGTGTAGCAACTTGAGAATGAGTTGAGAGCTTATTTGCACAAAAACAGCAAGCTAAAAAAAGAGGTAAAACATCTCAAGAAGCTGTATGAAATTTTTGCTATTGATGAATCTAATCTCTAGGTGAAAGAAAAAGAGTTTAAAGCAAAAGAGGAGTACTTGAAGAGGATTAAGGAGCTGGTTGTACTTGAGGCAAAGAAAGGCAAGATACACAAAGATTTTGGCACTAAGGTGATTGCTCAAGAGCAAGAGGTGCTGATTTTGCAAGCCAAGCTCCATAAGGCTGAGTCTAAATTAAGGAAGCATAAGAAAAGCTTTATGTAGGCCATGAAAGTGAAATGAGAGTCGTCTTTAGCAAATGCCATCAAGGAGGAGGCTAGCAGAAAGTTGGATAAGTGTCTAAGCAATCAAAGACCTTATTCTATGGGAAAGAAAATACTTAGCTATATTGAAAAGCCAAGTGAAAAGGTAGAAGAAATGAAGAAATTTGTGTTTATACTTGAAAGCAAGCACAATGACATGATAAAGAAGCAAAACTAACACAAGCTAAAATGGATTAGGAAAGATGAGGTGAATACTCCTATCCAAAGGAGACAAGCTATTAGAGATGAAGAATAGGGTACCACAACAATTGCTAAAGATAGGAGACATGAACTTGGCAAAAGAAGAAAATCCAGATTTGAAGGATTTTGCTGTATCTGTGGTAAATATAGGCATAAGGCTAAGGTGTGTTGTAATCCTTAGCCTATAATGAAGAGGAATGCGAGGCAAGAGTCTAGGGGGAGACTCTACCTAAAAGGGAGACAATCTTAGGTGAAAAGAAGTCAAATTCCACTAAGAAATAGTTTTGATTTGCTAGAAGAGATCTGTGGAAGATGCAAAAAGGTTGGACACATTATTGAGGATTGCTTGACATTGCTGCCTAGTTAAATAGTGCAAAGAAGAACACTTACATGTGCTCCCACATTTAGCCAAAGGAGAAGAAGAGGAAGAGAAATGTCTATGGTGGTGGAAGTAGCCTTGAAAGCTTCCAAGAAAGAAAAGCCATGGATCTTAGATAGTGGCTGCTTTTTGCATATGATAGGAGACTCGAAGATGTTAAAGGAAATAGCAAAATATGATGGAGTGTCAATCAAATTTGACAATGATGGTACCTTAAAGATTCAAGGTATTAGTGTTGTTGAAATTGGTATAGAAAAACTGAAATCAAAGAAAGTGCTTTATGTTGAAGGGCTAAAACACAATCTTATCGGTGTTAGATAGCTTTATGATGATGGATATGAAGTTGCTTTTAACAAGAGTAACTACACTGTAAAGAGATTAAAAGATGGTGCTATTCTTATTAAGGGTGAAAGAACAAATAGAAACTTGTACCAAGTTTCAGGAAGCAAAAACACATGCTTCATAAACACCAAAAATGAGAACTTGTTATAGCATAGAAGATTAGGACTTCTTGGACAAAAGGGGCTAAACAAGCTATCCAAAAATGAAGCTGTGAGAAATGTACCCAAACTAAGATGAGAGAGAGAGAGGTAATTTGTAGCATGTGTCAAAAAAGGAAGATGGTGAATACTCCCTCCCAAAAATGTAGAGGTTCAAACAAAAAAGCCATTGGAGCTCATCCATTTGAACATCTGTGGGCCTATGAGACAATGATCAACTAGGGGTTATAGGTACTTTGTCTCCTTCATTGATGATTTTACAAGAATGGCTTGCATTATGTTCTTTAAATGTAAATTAGAGGCTTTCAATAATTTCAAGAGCTATATAATGCTAACTGAAAACCACTTAAGGGGAAAAATTACAAGGCTTAGGATAGACAATGGGACAGAATACACATGTGGTGAATTTAAAGATTATTTGGAGAAGTATGGAGTGAAGCATGAATATGCTAGTCCCTAAACACCTCAACAAAATGGAGTAGTCAGAAGGAAGAATAAAAGCCCACTAAAGATGGCATAAACCATGTTGGTTGAGCATGGTACTTCACATACTTACTAAAGAACCACTACAACTCAAATTTAAAATAGATGTCTGATGAAACCATATATAGTGAAGACACCTTATAAGCTATAGTATGAAAAGAAGCTTGTGTCTCATTAAAGTCAAAGGCAAGCATCTCAACAAATTTGATGAGAAGGCTGATAAAGACATATTCTTGGGCTATGTACCAAATGGAAGAGGCTTCAAATGCTATAACAAAAGGTTGTTAAAAATGGTAGACAACTTTGATGCTAAAGTGATTGAAAATGGTGCTACAATGTAATCACAGCTTAAGGAAGCTGAAGATGCCATGTATGACAATCGAAAAGAGTCTAAAAGTGATGAATATGAGGCCATTCAAAATGAGGAAAACGTTGATTCTTAAATTACAAGTGATGAAGAAGAAGAATCAATGCATTCCTAAACTCATAGAAGAGTTAAAGCTGAAATTAAGGCCAAAAACATTATTGGAAGTAAAGAGGACTCTATGTAGACTAAAAAAGACTAAGAAGTGGTGAACAAACCTCATTGATTTCCAAGGTAGAACCCAAATTTGTGGAAGAAGTATTAAAGCACAAGGAATGGGTATATGCTATGAATGAAGAGCTTGATCAAGTTGAAAAGAACAACACTTGTTTAGTACTTAGACCTAAAGGGAAAAACATCATTGTAATCAAGTAGGTGTTTAGAAATAAGATCAATAAAAAAGGTAAGGTGGTAAGGAACAAAGTAAGACTTGTCTATAAAGGCTACTCACAAGTAGAAGGTGTTGACTTTGAAGAGACCTTTGCTTCGATGGCCAAACTTGAAGCAATTAGAATATTCATGGCCATTATTCCTCAAAGGAACTACAAAGTTGATCAAATGGATGTGAAGTCTGCATTTTTGAATGGAGAGCTTGAAGAAGAGTTATTTATTGAACAGGTTAATGATTTTATACTTGATCATGATGGTTCAAGTGTGTACAAATTAAACAAGGATTTATATAGCTTAAAGCAAGCTCCAAAACATGGTATTCCAAGCTAAATACATGCCTTAAAAATATGAAGTTTAGAAAATGGAATGTGGACAGCAACTTGTACGTAAAGGAAGACAATCAAGGACAGTTAATTATTGTGCTTTATGTTGATGACATAATCTTTGCTGCAGAAAAGGAGGCCCTATGCACTGCCTTCACTAAGCAGATGAAGAAGAATTTAGAGATGACCATACTTGGTGAAATGAAATTCTTCTTAGAATTACATGTGTTGCAAAGTTAGGTTGGAATTTTTCTCTCCCAAGAAAAGTATACATGTGAGTTGTTAAAAATGTTTAGGATTGAGAACTTTAAAGAAGTAAGCACTCCCATCATGGTTGGAACAAAGTTAAGCAAGGATAAAGAAGACAATATGGTTGATCATAAGGAATACAGAAAGTTGATTGGAAGCTTACTGCATTTGATAACATCAAGGCCTAATATTGTTTTTGCTGTAACACTTTGTGCCAGATTTCAAAATGACCCCAGGGAATCTTATCTCATGGTGGGTAAGAGAATTCTAAGGGAAGTGAAAGGCACAAAAAAATATGCACTCCTTTATGATAAAAGTGGATAACTTAATTTGTATAGGTATACAAATGCAAACTGGGCTAGAAATTATGATGATAGAAGCTTAACGCTGGGTGGTGCATTTTATTTAGGTAGTAGATGTGTTTCAAGGCATAATAAGAAGCAAAATTCAATGACATTAAGTGCTGCAGAGGTTAAATATATGACTGCTACGAAGGCTTATGCTCAATTATTATGGATGAAACAACAACTTAAAGATATGAAGGTGGATGTGTAGCTACCATTATTAATTGGTTGTGACAATCAAAGTGCCATCAATTTGTCAAAGAATCCTATCCAACACTCTATAACTAAGCATATTGAAATCAAGTATCACTTTATCAAAGAAAAAGTGGATAAAAATGAAGTAATGCTGGAGTATGTGCTTACCTTAAAGCAAGTTGCTGATATATTCACTAAAGCTTTGTTAAGAATGATATTTCATAAGTTAAAGTTAACTTTATGTGTTCAGTTATCCCCTAGAGACTAAGGTATGCCTCTAACTCTTCTCCCCTTCCCTCTTTTATTATTCTTTGGATTTGTTGTCAAAGGGGGAGATATTTTGCATAAATCCCAAAAGAGTAAATATTGAATAAAAAGGGGAGTAGCTTGATAAATAAAGGGAGAGACATAGAAAAAAGGGGCAACCTAGTTAAGGGAGATGCATTTTTCAAGGAGAGTTATGAATGATAATGTGCAGGAGGACCTATGAATGTCAAAGGTTATTATATGTGCATTGCTAGATATTTGATTTAATGTGTTGCCAACAAATCCAAAGGGGGAGATTGTTGAGATCATTTTTTATGACTAATGTTGGATTTATTGTCAACACCATCTCATATGGTTGTATGTGTTAATTTAATGTTATGAATGTTGTTGAGATGTAAAGAGGTCATTGGAAAAAATTGGTAATGGTAAGTCAACCCTGAAGTTAAGAAGTCAATGTTGACCGTGACCCTAAATTCTAAGGGTCAAAGCTAATCGTTGACCCTTAACCATTAACCTTAAATTTTAGAAAGTCATTGTTAACCATTAACCCTAAATTTTAGAAAGTCATTGTTAACCATTGACCCTAAATTTTAGGAATCAAATCTAGTTGTTAATTGTATGGCAACTTTTGAGAATTAATGATGACCTTTGATGATTGTGTAACCCTAATCTTATAGGGGATCCCTTTAATTAAGGAGTACAAATCTACCTTGATGCAAAAATCCTTAAAAGATTACAATTAATGATAACTAAGCATAAAAGTAAAAATCCTAATTAATGTATCAAGACTCAGCTGAACCTACAAGCCCAAATAAATTGAAGAAATTAAACCTTTTACATGTGTATTTAGTCTTAACTTAAAATCTAGCAACCAAAAAAAAAAAATACCCCTTTAATACAACTTAGCATTTAGACCAAGCCTCTTTAACTTGGTAATGTAGTTTGGATTTATATCACGGGCTCCAAACTTTATTCTTTCAGTATTAAGTTTTGTCTATCATCTTGCACAAAAAGATAAGTGATTTACCTTGGTGTATTATTGGAAACTTCTAGAATAATCTTAGAATTTTCTAAAGTAGACCCTTTGCAATACATTTTCTTAACCTTATTTTTCCTAGTAAACAAAATCACCCTTTTACTTTTTTCTCCTTTTTACACATTTTTTTCTCCAGCTTTTCTCTTGACCTTACTCTTTTTATTTGAATTTTTTTTCCATGACCTCACTTTCTTTCTTTTTCTTTGACCTCTCACTCTCTTTCTTTTTCTTTTTCTTTTCCCCTCGTTCTCTCATCCGTTCTTCTCTTATTTTTCATGCTTTTGCTATCTTAATCTAATATTCATATGCTTTGAAAGACACAATACTCTTTAGCACTCCATGTAGGTAAACACCTTTGAAAAATAATTTTGCAATGTGTATGATATCATCCATTTTGGTAAAAGTAATGAAATACGTTATCTTTGCAAACTTATCAAATATAATGAAAATATAATCTTGACCCTTCCTAGACCTTAGTAATTCAAAAATAAAATTCATAAAAATGTCAATACAATATTCATGAGAAATTTCTGAAGGCACAAACTTAGCATGGGGTAAAAGTCTAAACTTAGCTTGTTTATATGTAATAAATATGGCACGAACTCTTTCAACATACCTTTACATATGTGGTCAAAAGAAATACTTATTTAAAATAGAAAAAAAAATTTTTTTTGCCTCTTTTACTCTCTTTTTTTGTGTCATTTATTACTTCAATTCTTTCTTTTTTCTTTTCATCTTCTTTTGTTTTGACTTTTCAGAATTGGATTTATCTCGGTAACTCACCTTTACCCCATGATGCCATGGATGTGCATTCTAAGTAGGGAGAATTGGCAATTCTACTATAAATCAATCCTTAGAAGCATGGTTGAATGTAATTCTTGCATGTAATGTCATTAATTTAACATCGTTTATTTGACATCTAATTTGATCTTAACAATGACAACTTTGGCTATTTTTCATTGCGTTGAAAAGTTTTACCACTCTCTTCCTAAATATCAACTTTTGTTTGTCAGCTTGCACACATTATTTCCTACGATAGCAAACACATTGTAGGAGCTTGTGTATTAACTCGGTCCATTCCCTTGAAAATTTATGTTCTTGTCCGGTATTTGTTTTTTTTTACGAGTCAGGCAAGCCATTAACCTCTTCCTTCCTCCATTTGGGCAACACAAGAAAAGGTTTCAATGGTTGTCAAAAAATAAATTATAAAAACAAGTTTCTATATTACACCTTACGATAATATACCTAATTTTAAAAGATTAGTTTTTTTCTTTTTTTAATTTTGATTATATAATTGTAACTTTAATTAATGTAATTAAATTTAAAACATACACAATTCTTAATGTTCTCTCTTAATCATTATTTGTGCTACCATTAATCCGTGACAAGTTTAGCATGAAGTTTGGCATTGTCTATGTAAAAATTATAGCCAAGTCTTTGTCATAAAGAGTTTGGCATTGAAAATTAATTATGTGTTATCCGTACGTTGCCAGGCTTTAACACAGGAGATTCTAAAAAACACCACCATATTGCTAAGATAGTGAGAACAAGGGTAAAAAGGTAAAAGCAATAAATTACATAAAACCCTGAGAGAAATGCTGAACATGTGAGGATAATAAAGTAAACTAACAATTAACTACCTTTGAATCCCTTCTGCATCTGGAGTCCAAAGTCATCCCATTGCAAGCTGCCCACGTCCTCGGCTATTATGATGTCGTTTCTTGATTAATAGGGGTAAAAGAGTAAAATAACACATCCAAAACTCACAAATGAATAAGTGCTGAATAGGAGCTCAGTGGGCAAAAGGGTAAAATGACAACCCACAGCCTATGGACCGTGCCTTTCTCGCTTGGATTTGCAAAATGAAGCCATTGAGAACAACTTAAACTAAAAAAGAAACCGATCCTCCTTACTTCCCTTTCCATGCTCCCTCCCTTGCAAAACCAGGCCTACGGACGAGTCACCGCTACAACTTGTTTTCAAAATTGGCCTTCATCTTGGCTGCCTCAATCGCCACAACAAGAACAGTCTCGTTAAATTCCTCTGAGTACGCTCAACCTAATATGAATATGAATTCTAGCCTTACCCTTTCAAGTGTTTAAATTCTCATGATTAATATGAATTACAAACATTTTAAGTCAAAGGTAATCTTGCCATGTTTCTAAAGTCCAAACAAGTGTATACATTTCTTTATCATAAATTGGATAATTCATTGTTGCCCTACTCAACTTATTAGTAAAGAATGCAATAGGTTGTTTCTCTTGCATAAAAACTCTCCCAACCTAATATTTGATGCATCATGCATAACATTCAATTTCAAAGGTCTTAAAAAAATCAAGCAAAGCAAGTGGTGATGCATTACACAACTTAGACTTAAGCAAATTAAATACGTCTTGTTGTTTCTTACCCCACTTGGAAACCCACATTCATTTTAATTACCTCTTATAAAAGCTAGAGTTAAACCATTTACACTCTTTATATCACTCATACTTTTAGGTGTAGGTCATTCTTAACTAGTCATAATCTTCTCTTTATTAACCTTTATACCTTGATTTGACATAACATAACCCAAGAAAATAACATGGTTTATGCAAAAATCACATTTCTTTAAATCAACATACAATTTCTCTTTTCTTATCACATCAAGCACTCAACACAAATGTTCAACATGCTCTTCTAAATTCCTATTATATACTAATACATTATTAAAATAAACCATAACAAAATTTTCCAAGAAAGGTCTTAAAATATAGTTTATTAATCTCATAAACATGCTAGATGCATTAGTTTAAATGGCATAACTAACCATTCATACACATCAAGCTTAGTCTTCAATGCAATTTTCCACTCATCACCTTCCATTGTCTTAATTTAATGATACCCACTCTTAAGATCAATTTTAGAGAAGTAACAAATACCATGCAATTCATCAAGTATATCATTTAAGTATAGAAGGTCGATACTTAACTATTATTTTATTAACAACTTTGCAATCAACACACATCCTCCAAAACTCATCTTTCTTTGGTAAAGGTAACACTAGCACTATGTATGGGCTTGTAAACATATAAGTAACACATGACCCTTTTTCATCAACTCCTCAACTTGCCTCTAAAGCTCTATTGCCTCCTTAAGATTACTTCTATATATGCCAACTTATTGGGAATAAAAGCATTTGGAATAAGATTAATGTGATGTTCAATCCCTTTCTTTGGGGGTAAGCTAACCAAGATCTTCTTAGGGAATACATCACTATAATTCTGCAATAAAGATAAAATGGTACTAGGCAAAGAAGAATCAAAGTTATTGTTAGAAAAATAAAAATATTTATAATGGATTAAGATCATTTGCTACTTAACTTGGAAGGCAACCTAAACATCTGTTCCTTTAATATACACATTAACTTGTTTTCTTGCATCTTCACTCTTTTGAAGTTGACTACTCTTGTGTTTATCACTCTCAAACATTTTCACCCTATCACTTTCACTCCTTTAAAACTAGCCACTCTTAAGTTTATCACTCTCAAGCATTCTCACCTTGTTTTTGTCTCCCTCACTTTTTTTTTCTCTTTACCCTTTCTTTCTTTTCACATCTCTTTTACACTCTTTCATAAAGTCTCACTTGGTCTTCATACATTTGTTTTGCTGTTAATGGAACAAGTTTGAATGATTTTTCATCCATGTTAAATGAATAATGGTTCAGGCAACCATCATGTAAAACTCTTTTATCAAATTTTCAAGGATGGCCTAATAACAACTACTTTTGTGTATGTAGGTACAACATCACAAAATACCTCATCCTTATATCTACTAATGGAGAATGGAACCACAATCTATTTAGTCACTTTCACCCCTCCACTATCATTTAACCACTACAGGTTATATGGTCTAAGATGTTTAATTATGGGTAAACCTAACTTCTTGACTAACTTTATGTTAGCTATATTGGTATAATTACCCCAATCTATGATCAAGTTACAACTTCTATCTTTCACCAAACACTTACTCCCTTATCACTATCTCCTTTACTTATACACCAAGAGCTCGCCATACCACTATAAATTTCTTTTTATGCTCTAATTACTTTACTCCCTCATCAACATCACTAACATCTACTAACGGTGGTATATGATCTTTATTACTAAACTCACTCCCACTCTCATATTCAGCATCCTCCCCAAGGATTATAGACCTTTTATTAAAGTATTGTAATGTTACATGACCTCTACCTAAACACCTAAAACATTTGATGTCTCTAGTTTCTCCTTGGGTGCCCTCGAGTTTATCCTTAAATTTGCTCTTTTCAAGACTGCCCCGAATAATCTTGACCTTATGTGTATCATTTTTAGTCTTAGGAGTCGTATTCTCTTCCTTCTTCACCTAATTCAGCTTTGAAAAAGATGAACCCAAGTTTTGATTATATCTAGAAGTACTCCTTCCCTTAAGGTGCCTCTCAACTTTCATAGCAATGTGTACCATATCCTTAACTCTACATAATGCTGCAATTTTACAACATCAGTTATGTTTTTATTCAACCCTTGGAGGAACCTAGCCATAGTTGCCTCCCTATCTTCCATTACATTTGCCTTAACCATAGCAATCTTCATCTCTTTATGGTAGGTACCTTTCCACATGCTTTAAACCTTATGTAAAGATTTACAACATGTTATACAAATCCCTATAATAAGAACTAGGATCAATCCTCCTTTTTTCATCATAGTCTTCAATTCCTTCTAAGTATCAATTGGTCTTTCAAAATTCCTCCTCCTAGTAGTAATTTGCTAGTCTCACCACATTACTACATAATCAATAAATTCAATCAAAAGCTGTCTTAACCTTTTTTTTTTCTTAGAAAAGTTATAATAATCAAACAATAGCCCTACCCTTCTCTTTTAGTCCAAGTACATATTTAGGTTAGCTTTTCCTTAATAAGAGACAACCTTTATTTTAATAATACTCATAGTTCTATCTATTCCTTCCTCAATTCTATTTTTATTATCCTAACCTCCATTATATCTATCACAAGCATTCCTATTGCCTTGTACTACTTTACCATTTCTAATACCAAATCCTCCTTTAAATCCACCTTTAAAGTTTTACTATCATTATCACCCTTATTATAGTCATCATCGCCATCTTCACCTAAATCATTTTCTAATCACTATTGCATGACCCTTTCGACTAGCCTCTTAGGATTTACACTCGATTTCCCTTCTATTTTATCTATCCTATCCTTGACTTCCTAAAAAATTTGGTTAATTCTATCAAACTTCTACTCTTGAGATTTCATAAGCAATTTGAAGTCTATAATAACTACTTCCTCCTCTCTATATAGGAAATTGCCTTGTTTACCATTAGATATTATACCTATTAGATTGCTAGTAAATAAAGAATAGGTCAACAAAACTCACTCTCTTACGTGTTTGTAAAATTTTGGGAAAATAAAGAGGCCAAAGATAAAGCATTACCTTATCATGTGCCTTGAATTGTTAGATGAGACAATGTTATCTTGGCCAAAGATAATTCAGGAACTGGTGGATTCTTTACACAATGGGAGGAATATTCCAACTATCTTGTAATCCTTGGTTGTATTAGACAACATTGCATCTCAGTGTTTAAAACTCATTATGATGAGATCAATTCATTTGTATTAGAAACTATCTTTCAAGTAAGCAAAGCAAGTTGTAGTGCATTTATCATTGTGATTAGGACTATTATAGGTCTGATACTAAGAGGAGGCTGAATCAGTGTGAGATATCCTCTTTTTTCAAATTGATTTGGATTTTATCTCTATGGCTTGTTAGAGCTGATGATCAAATTTTTATCTTTCTCCTTTATGTGAGTGCGATCATATGAATATAAATCAATGTACAAGCACCCAAGCGCACATGACAATTTTTATGTGGTTCACCCATAATGTGTAAGATATGTCCATAGTGTGATAAGATCCCTCTTAAATCACACAATCCACTTTTATTATCAAGAGATACAGTTTAGTTGTGGAAGGATCACTCCTTAACCACTTGTAGAAGGACTACTCCTTAACCACTTACAATGATCTCCCGATCAAAGAGTTGATTTCTCGATCACTCTAAGGGTATCCAGCCCTATTTTTCAACAAATCCATCAAGATTTTATGGAACAACCTTTCTTAGAAAATGATCACTTAATGTGTACAAACTATTGCAATAAAATACGGTTCTTCTCCCTTTTTTGCTAATGGTGTTGTCTCACCCCTTGCAGTGCTGCCTCACTTGCTGCCTTTGTAGGATCTCTCCTCTGATGCTGGGAACGTTTTCTCTTCAGCTGCTACAAGTTGCCAGACTCACTTTCACCTCTTGTTACTACAAGTTGCTGAACCTACTACTAGGCACTTTTTCTCCAAAACTGCTGCTTGCTGCTAGGCACGCTTTCTTCTCAAATATTGCAAGCTATTGGACATGCTGTTCGGTACATCTCCTCCTCTTGCTACTACAAGCTACTAGACCTGTTGCTACTATTACCTACACATGTTGCTGTTGCTACTTGCACATTCTATTATCGCTACCTGTATGTGCTACTATCACTATGCATAAGTGCTGTTATTGCTATCTGCACGTACACATGGTGCTATCGCTGTTTGCATGTATTGCTAATGCTATCTATGCGTGTTGCTAATGTTGTCAATGCTGTCTGTATGCACCACTGCTGCTGCCCATGTGCGCTGTTAATAATGTCCACATGCGGTGCCACTGCTGTCCACAAGCACTGTGCCTGCTGTTCGCATGCACTTTGTTAATGTTGTCCATACATGCTGCCGCATTTGTCCGTTGCTGTCCACATGCACTATTAATGCTATCTGTAGTGTCACTATTGTCTATGCCTCTATGCCTGCTGACCAGGTGCACTATGCTCGCCGTTTGCACTCTCTGCACCAGTTGTCCGTGCTTTTTGTGCCAGCTGTCCACACACACTGTTTGCACTCTCTAAACATACTGTCTGCACTCTCTGTGCTTGCTGTCCATGCTCTCTACATCTACTCTCCGTGTGCTCTGTGTTTGCTATCTACACGTATTGCTACTTTCCTCACGTGCCACAGAATTTTTCTCGCACCACTGCTGTTCTCTCCATGTGTTGCAACTATTTTCTCACATTGGTATTGCTCTCCCCACATATTGTAGCTGTTTTCTCACACCACTGCTGCTCTCCCCATGTGCTACAGCAGATTTCTCGCACCACTATATTGCTCTCCCTATGGGCTGCAGCAATTTTCTTGAACTGCTACTACTCTCCTTGCATGCTACAGCAGTTTTCTTGTGTCGTTGCTACTCTCCCCATGCATTGCAGCTATTTTCTTGTGATGCTATTGCTCTCCCTACGCATTACAGCTGTTTTCTCATGCTGCTACTACTATCCCTGCACATTGGTTGCTAGTGCAGGACCGTTCTATTGTTGCTATACCACCTACCAGCTGTTGCTCCTTCTTTCTTCCTCTCTTTGGCCAACTCTCTCAACTTTCTACAACACACCTCTTGCAAGACGTCTAAGGATATATATAGAGAGCCTTGGTATTAGGGCTATATGATCATCAACACTCATTGTTAATTCCCATATGTTGCTTAACAATTAACAACTGGATTTGATTCTTAAAATTTACGGTTAATAGTCAACATTGACTACCCAAAATTTAGGGTCAATGGTCAACGATCAATCTTGACCCTTAAAATTTAGGGTTACAATCAAAATTGATTCCTCAATGTTAGGGTTGACCTGTCATCACTGGTTTTGCCCAATGACCTCTTAGCATCTTAACAACATTCAAAATGTTAAAGCAACATATATAACCATGTGAGATAGTGTTGACAACAAATCCAACATTAGCCATCAAAGATCAGCTCAACAATCTCCCCCTTTGGATTTGCTAGCAACACATTAAATCTAACCATGCACAACATCCCTTGCAAATAGTCATTCATAGCTCCCCCTGAACCACGCATCTCCCTTAACTTAGTTTAACTCCCCCTTTCTGCTTCTCCCCTTGGACATGTTCTCCCCCCTTTTATCAATACATACTCTCTTTGGCTTTATGCAAAATATCTCTCCCTTTGACAACAAATCTAAAGAAAAATAGAAGAGGGAAGGGGAGAGGGTTTAGAGAATACCATAGCCTTTAGGGTATGACTGAATACTTAAGTTCAACCTCTTTTGTCCAAGATATCCCAATCTTCCATATCATAACAAATTCTCATCTTTAGTGCTCATATAACATGTATTTTTGCTTTTGGAAACTTGATATAAGTTTCCATTTGTTCTTTCACCCTTACTAAGAACAACACCATCTTTTAATCTCTTTAATACACTTTCCTCAATTTCAACTTTTCTGCACCAATTTTAGCAACACCAATATCTTGAATCTTTAAGGCACCATCATTGCCAAATTTAACTGGCCATCCATCACATTTGGCTACTCCTATCAACATCTTGGTGTCTCTTGTCATGTGTGAAGAGTAGCCACTGTTTAGGATCCATGACTTTTCTTTCTTGGAAGCTTTTAAGGATACATCCACAACCATAGACATTTCTCTTGCTTTTCTTCTTTTATGGTCAAATTATGGAGCTTGTATAGGTGTTCTCCTTTGCATTCCTTGACTGGGCAACAATGATTGGCTTGTTCTCCTTTGCATTCTTTGACTGAGTAGCAATGTCAAGTAGCCCTTACCAGTGTGTCTAACTTTTTCACATCTTCCACAAATCACTCTCAATAAATCAAACCTGTTTCTCAATGGAATATGACTCTTGTCTACCTAAGATTGTCTCCTTTCTCGATAGAGTCTCCCCCTAGACTCCTGCCTCACATTTCTCTTCATTCTTGACCTATTACTCCAACACACATTTGCCTTATGCCCATACTTACCATAACTCCAGCAAAATCCTTTGAACTTGGATTTATTTATTTTAACAAATTTATGTCTCCTTTCTTTAGCAATTGGTGTGGCAACCTTCTCTACATCTTTAATAGTTTGTCTCCTTTGAATGGGAGTCTCCATCACGTCTTTCCTAACCCATTTTAACTTGGGTTTGTCTCTCTTCTCCATCATGTCATTGTCCTTGCTTTTGAGCACAAACACAATCTTTTTCTTTTCTTTTACCTTGTCACTCGGCTTCTTAATATAACAAAGCCCTTTATTTTCCATACAATTTAACTTTAACCTTTACTTGTTTATATGTAATGCACTTATCACAAATAGATTACGCATCATGCATCATATTAAACTAATAAAAATGCTCATGCAATATATCTAAAGTGTTCTACACATTATAGGGCACCATCAAACCAACCATATGAGTTTCTTAACAAGCAGCTCATGAATAGAACACATAGGCACACATAATTTCTCTCTTTTAAACAAAAATCTTTCATGCCTATAAAAATCACTAAACGAAAAGTTATCATATGCATTAGATATTTGGTCAAAATTAGAATATTGGCATACAAATTCTTAAGCAATTTAAAACAAAGTAACATTGTTTGTAAAGAAGTAAGCAATGACTTTGGATCTCTTTGGTTTCTTTAAGATTAGCTCTATAGGTAGGTTGGTTTGGTATGCCAATAATGGGCATGAAGTCTATTTGGTGCTCAATTCCTCTTCAAGGAGGTAATCTATGGGGAATTTCTTCAAAAAATAAATTTTCAAACTCTTATAATAAGAGAATAACCACACTAGGAAAAAAGGGGTTAAGGTCATTAGACAAAAAATAAACATGCATATACATAAATACAAGTAGTTGCTACCTTGTAATCATAACACTCTTAATCTCATTTTTCCAAGCAAACACACTTACCCTCTTACTTTTCTCTTCAACTTTCCTATCAGCATTACCTTTACCATTTGAATTTTTCCCATTAACCTCACTTTCTTTCTTTTTCTTTGACCTCTCACTCTCTTCCTTTTTCTTTTCTTCTTATTCTATCATTTGTTTTTTTCTTATTTCGTTCTCTTTTGCTATCTTAATGTGATCTTCATATGCTTCAAAAGGTTTATGATGAGTTAATACAACAATTTGATTTTTAATTACAAAAGAGTATTTATTCTTATAATCATCATGAGTAACCTTACTATCAAATTACCATGATCAACCAAGAAATATATAACTAGCTTGCATTGGTGCTGCATCACAAAGAACCTCATCCTTGTAATTACCAATAGAAAAGGGAACCAAAACTTGCTTGATTACTTTTTTTTTCTCCACAATCATTCAACCATTTCAACTTATACAACTTGGGATGTTTAAAGGTATCTAGATTTAGCTTATCTACCAACAAAGCATTAGTAACATTAGTACAACTTCCATTATAAATAATCATGCTACATACCTCATCTTTAACGTGATATCTTACATGAAAATTATGTTGTCATTGCTTCTTATCATTATCATCCTTAGGCTAAATACTTAGTGCATGCCTTATAACTAGCATATCTCCATGAATGGGTTCTTTAACCTTAACATCAGAACAATAATCTAATGGTGGCATGTCATTATCACTTGAACTAATACTTTTTATTTTACCATTTTTTAACATGATTATATATTGAGTCCATCTTTGATGGCTAATGTTAAACTTGTTGTAAACACTATCCTACATGGTTGTATATGTTGATTTAATGTTATGAATGTTGTTAAGATACAAAGAGGCAATTGGGAAAAATTGGTGATGACAAGTCAACCCTAAAGTTGAGGAGTCAATATTGACCATGACCCTAAATTTTAGAGGTCAAAGCTGACTATTAACCCTTGACCATTGATCCTAAATTTTAGGAAGTCAATGTTGACCATTGATCCTAAATTTTTGGAATCAAATCTTGCTATTGATTGTAGAGAAACCTTTGAAAATCAATGATGACCGTTGATGATCGTATAACCCTATCTCAAGACTTTATAAATAACCTCATGCACCTTACAAGATAATAGGGTGCTACTAATTTTTTAAGAGAGAACGACAAACTTAAAGGTATCCTTAAGGAAAGGTAAACAGCAAAGAGAGAGGCAACCAAGGAGAGTAGCAACCGGCCACACCAAAAGAGGGTGTAGTAGTTAGCCATACCAAAGGAGAGGTACAACAGCTGGCCATGCCAAAGGAGTGTACAATAACCAACCACACCAAAGAGAGGTGCAACTTACAAACCAAACCAAAGAAGAGGAGTAGCTAGAAAACTAAACCAATCAAGGACGGTGCAGCAACCGGTAACCACACCAAACTAGCATTAGCAGGCATTCCCTGCACCAGTTGCACAACTACCAGGCATTCCCATAACCAGTAGCTCAACCAATAGGCATTCCTTACACCAGTAGCATGTTCAACAACCTACAATCCCAAAAATTATAGCAAGTCTAACAAGCAATCCTAGCTATTACAACACCAACAGAAAGTCCAACAGCGATCCCAGAAATTGCAGCACGTCCAGTAAGCAATCACAGTGATAGTAGCACATGCGTGCAGCAATAGCAGCTCGTGCACGTGTAGGTAGCAACAAAAGAACATATAAGCAGCAATAGTAGCCCATGCACAAGTAGACAGCAACAACAGTATGCATAAGTAGAGATAGCAACTCATGCATATATAGGCAGTAATAGCAAAACGTATAAGTCGTAACAATAGAATGTGTAAGCAGCGATAGTAGCTCGTGTATATGCAAGCAGTAACAACAAAATGTGCAAGCAATGATAATAGCCTGTGCATATGTAAGCAGTGATAGCAGAATGTGCACGTAGCAACAACAGAATGTATAGGTAGTGATATTAGTGCATACATACACAAGCACTGATAGTAGCACGCGCAAGCAACAATAGCAGCAGGTCCAGTAAAAGGGGAGAAAACATGTCCTAGTTTAGTATCCCTTGATAACAAGAGTGGATTATGTGATTTAGGGGAGATCCTATTACATTGTGGACGTAGCTCACACATTGTAAGTGAATCACATAAAAATTGGTGTGTGTTCTTGGGTGCTTACATTTGATTAATATTTGTACGACTATTCTCACATAAAGGAGAAAGATAAAAATTAGATCATTGGCTCTAACAAGTCACAAAGGTTAAATCTAGAAATATTTATAAAAAGTGAGCATCTCACATTAATTCACTCCCTTTCTTAATGTAAGACCTAAGAACATCCTCATCAAGTGATATTGGAGCTAATTCCTCTATTTATCCAATTTACTTGCCTTGATTTAAAGTTGTTTGTGGCTACTATAAATTCTTATCTCTACTACTAATTGAGATCATGAATAGCATGAATAGTGTTAATAATAAGGACATTCCTACTTTTGATGGACAGAATTACCAATTATGGAAGAATATAATGCTCTCATATATGATATGCCTTGGTCTTGATGTGTTTGAGTTTGCTGTTAATGGCTTCATCCCTATCGCTGAAAGTGATGCTATGACATCTGCTGATAAGAAGAATTTGGTGTATGATGGAAAGGTGAGAAATGCCTTATATGCCTCATTATCAAATAAATAATTCACCAAAGTGATAGGTTCTAAGACAGTCAAGCAAATATGGGACAAATTAAAGAACATTTATGAAAGTGACAAGGTTGCGAAGGAAGCCAAGTTACAAATTTAGAGGAGCAAATTCAAAGACATAAAGTTGCAGAATGATGAATCTATGGATGCCTTCTTCATAAGAGTCAACAAAATTGTGTGCTTCATTAGAGGTTATAGAGAGGAGATCAATGATGCCACTGTGGTAAGGAAAATACTTAGAACCTTATTAGAAGCTTACAATGCCAAAGTCTCTTCTATAGAAGATAGAGATCTAGATAAGTTGCCTTTAGATGATTTGCACAGTATATTGGTGGCTTACAGAATGAATTGCCCCAATGAAGAAAGAAAAGAAGTCTGAGGTGGAGAAAGAGTTGGCCTTCCAGGCAATAAAGAAATTAAAGATTAAAGACTAAAATGAAGAATTTGATAACAACTTTGGAAAAGAAGATGATGATACTGAAATATATGAAGTCATGACATACATCAACAAAAATATGACAAAAGGAAAAGGGAAGTACAAGGGAAAACTACACTCGAAGTGCTTTAGCTATAGAGACATATGACACTTTACTGTGAACTACCCAAAAAGAATAAAAATAGATAGTGATGATGATGATGAGCTAGTCTCAAGGTGGAGAACAAAGCAATCCCATTATTCTAAAGCTAGAAATTCAAGTGCCAAAAGGAAAAAGCAATTCTTCATATCCAAAAGAAGAAATTTTTTGAGCAAGCTAGATAAAGAAGATTTAGAAGAAGAAATTGATGATGATTCTAATAATGAGGCTGCAAAAGATGTACTGGTTGCTTAAGTAGATGATGATTAAGAATCTTCAAGTGATAGGGAATCAATAAAAGAGGAAGAGAAGTTGGTGCAGCAACTTGAGAATGAGTTGAGAGCTTGTTTGCACAAAAACAGCAAGCTGAAAAAAGAGGTAAAACATCTCCGGAAGCTGTATGAAAATTCTGCAATTGATGAATCTAATCTCAAGGTGAAAGAAAATGAGTTTAAAGCAAAAGAGGAGTAGTACTTGAAGAGGATTGAGGAGTTAATTGTACTTAAGGCAGTGAAAGGCAAGATACATGAAAATCTTGGTGCTAAGGTGATTGCTCAAGAGTAAGAGGTGCTGATTTTGCAAGCCAAGCTCCACAAGGCTGAGTCTGAATTAAGGAAGCATAAACAAAGCTTTATGTAGGCCATGAAAGTGAAAAGGGAGTTGTCTTTAGGAAATGCTATCAAGGAGGAGGATACCAGAAAGTTGGATGAGTGTCTAAGCAATCAAATACCTCATTTTATGGAAAAGAAAAGACTTAGCTATATTGAATAGCTAAATGAAAGGGTAGAAGAAAAGAAGAAATTTGTGTTTATACTTGAAAGCAAGCACAATGACATGATAGAGAAGCAAAACTAACCCAAGCTAAAATGGATTAGGAAAGATGTGGTGAAGAATCCTATCCAAGGGAGATAAGCTATCAAAGATGGAGAAAGGGTGCCACAACAATTGCTGAAGATAGGAGACATGAACTTGGCAAAAGAAGAAAATCCAGATTTGAAGGATTTTGCTATAACTGTGGTAAATATAGGCATAAGGCTAAGGTGTACCGTAATCCTCAACCTATAATGAAGAGGAATGTGAGGCAAGAGTCTAAGGGGAGACTCTATCTAAAAGGGAGACAATCTCAAGTGAAAAGAAGCCAAATTCGACTAAGAAATAGTTTTGATTTACTTGGAGAGATCTATAGAAGATGCAAAAAGGTTAGACACATTATTGAGGATTGCTTGACATTGCTACCTAGTCAAATAGTGCAAAGAAGAACACTTACACATGCTCCCATATTCAACTAAAGGAGAAGTAGAGAAAGAGAAGAGGTTTGAGATGTCCATACTTGGTGAAATGAAATTCTTCTTAGAATTACACGTGTTGCAAAGTGAGGTTAGAATTTTTCTGTCCCAAGAAAAGTATACTTGTGAACTATTAAAAATGTTTGGGATGGAAACTTTAAAGAAGTAAGCACTCCCATCACAGTTGGAACAGAGTTAAGTAGGATAAAGAAGACAACATGGTTGATCATAAGGAATACAGAAAGTTGATTGGAAGCTTACTGTATTTGACAGCATCAAGGCCTAATATTGTTTTTGCAGTAACACTTTGTGCCATATTTCAAAGTGACCCCAAGGAATCTCATCTCATGGTAACTAAGAGAATTCTAAGGTATGTGAAAGGCATAAAAAATTATGGACTGCTTTATGATGAAAGTGGATAGCTTAATTTATATAGGTATACAAATGTAGATTGGGCTGGAAATTGTGATGACAAAATGTCAACGTTGGGTGGTGCATTTTATTTGGGCAGTAGATGTGTTTCAAGGCATAACAAGAAGTAAAATTCAATGACTCTAGGTATTGTAGAGGCTAAATATATGGCTGTTACTAAGGCTTGTACTCAGTTACTATGGATGAAATAGCAATTTAAAGATATGAAGTTGGATGTGTAGCTACCATTGCTGATTGGTTGTGACAACTAAAGTGCCATCATTTTGTCAAAGAATCCTATCCAACACTATATAACTAAACATATTAAAATCAAGTATCACTTTATTAAAGAAAAATTGGATAAAAATGAAGTAAAGCTGGAGTATATGCCTACCTTAATGCAAGTATCACCAAAGCTCTATCAAGAAAGATATTTCAGAAGTTAAAGTTGACTTTATGTGTTCAACCATCCCCTAGAGGCTAAGTTATGCCACCAACCCCTTTTCCCTTCCCTCTTCTATTATTCTTTGGATTTTTTATCAAAGGGGGAGATATTTTGCATAAATCGAAAAAGAGTATATATCAATTAAAAAGGGGAGTGGCTTGATAAATAAAGGGAGATAAATAGAAAAAAGGGGCAGCCTAGTTAAGGGAGATGCATGTTTTAGGAGGAGCTCTGAATGACAATATGCAGGAGGAGCGATATTGTCAAAGGTTGTTATATGTGCATTGCTAGATATTGGATTTAATGTGTTGCCAACAAATCCAAAGGGAGAGATTGTTGAGATTGTTGAGCTCATCTTTGATGGCTAATGTTGGATTTATTGTCAACACCATCTCACATAGTTTTATGTGTTAATTTGATGTTATGAATGTTGTTGAGATGTAAAGAGGTCATTGGGAAAAATCGGTGATGGTAGGTTAACCCTGAAGTTAATGAGTCAATGTTAACTATAACCCTAAATTTTAAGGGTCAAAGCTAATCATTGAACCTTGACCATTAACCCTAAAATTTAGGAATCAACTCTGGTTGTTAATTGTATGGCAACCTTTAGGAATCAATGATGATCATGTAACCCTAATCTCAAGGCTCTATAAATAACCCCATGCACCTTGTAAGAGAATAAGGTGCTTCAATTTTTTTTAAAAAGGAATTGCAAACCTAAAGGTAGCCACAAGGAAAGGTGAACGATAAAGAGAGAGGTAGCTAAGGAGAGCAGCAATCGGCCACACCAAAAGAGGGTGCAGTAGTCAACCACACAAAAGGATGGTACAACAACTGGTAGCCACACCAAACCAGCACCAACAAGCATTCCTTGCACCAACAACGCAACCAGTAGGTGTTCCTAACACTAGCAAGCAATCCCTACACCAATCACAAAATCAGTAGGCATTCCCTCCACCAACAGCTTGTAATCCTAGAAATTATCACAAGTTTAGTAGCCTACAATCCTAGAAATTGCAATAAGTCCAGCAGGCAATCCTAGCAATTGAAGCACTAGTAGAAAGTCCAGTAGGCAATCATAGCAATAGCAACATGTGCAAACAGCAATATGTGCAAGTAGCAACAACAGAATGTGTAGGTAGTGATAGTAGCTCGTGTACGTATAAGTAGTGATAGCAAAACTTCAGGTAGTAACAATAGAATGTGCAGGCAGTAATAGTAGCTCGTGCACGTACAGGCAATGACAACAGAACCTACAAGCAAAATGTGCAAGCAATGATAGCAACCCGTGCTTATGCAAATACCAATAGTAAAATGTACAGGCAAAATGTGTAGGTAGCGATAGCAACTTATGCATGTAATAACAGCAAAACATACAGGCAGCGACAACAAAATGTGTTGGTAGCGACAGCAACCCGTGCATGTGTAGGTAGCGATAGTAGAACATACAGGCAGCAATAGTAGAATGTGCAAGTGACAATAGCAGCCTGTGCATATGCATGTAGTGACAGTAGAATGCACAAGAAGTGATAACAGACTGTGCATGGATAGGCAGTGATAGCAACACATGCAGGCAACAATACCAACAGGTCCGATAGCTTGCTGCTATTATTAGAGCAAAGGAGAAAATGTGTCTTAATTCGGCAACTTACAATGGTAGAGGAGACAACTTGCCAAGGCAATAAGTGAGACAGCACCAACAGCAAGGGAAGGAGAAGATCCGTGTTCTGCACTAGCAACTTGTGCACATTAAGTGTTCATTCTACATGAAAGTTTTCATTATATACTCTTAATAAACTTGTTGAAAAAAGGTGGGATACCCTTGGAGTGATTAGGAGATCAACTCCTTAATCGAGAGATCATTATAAGTGGTTAAGGAGTAGTCCTTCCATAAGTGGTTAAAGAGTGATCCTTCCACAGCATTATTGTATCCCTTAATAATAACAGTGGATTGTGTGATTTAGGAGTAATCCTATCACATTGTGGATGTAACTCACTTATTGTGGGTGAACCACGTAAAAATTGGCAAGTGTTCTTGGGTGATTGCACTTGATTAATATCAGTACAACCACTCTCATATAAAGGAGAAAGATAAAAATTAGATCATCGACTTTAACAAGTCACTAAGGTTAAATCTGGAAAGATTTATAAAATGTGAGTCTCACATTGATTTAGCCCCCCTCTTAGTATGAGACTTAAGAAGGTCCTTATCATTATGACTTTTTTATTTGGACACTAAGAACCAATATATCTATGCTCTTGACACCTAATGCACTTAGTATTACAATATTTAAAAGAATATTTGGTTAGAAGAAGATTTGGTTTTAACTTTATCTTTAGAAAAAGCAATGAAATCCTTTGGCTTTGTATCTTCTTTTGACTCTAAGCAAAGCTTGCTAAAAATATATTAATATTATTCATGAACCTTATTTTACATGGTTATAACCTTTTATATAGGCATGTAAACATCATAATCCCATAAGGAAAAGGTGTTTCTTATCATATTTATGTAAGAAAGACCTTCATTATAGGGGATCCCTTTAATTAAGGAGTATAAATCTGGCTTGATGCAAAAATCCTCAAAAGACTACAACTAAGGACAACTAGGCATAATAGTCAAGGTAAAAATCCTAACTAATGTATCAAGACTCAGTTGAACCTACAAGCATAAATAAATTGAAGAAGTTAAACCTTTTCACATATGTATTTAATCTTAACTTAAAATCTAGCAACCAAAAAAAAAAACCCCTTTAATACAACTTAACATTTGGACCAAGCCTCTTTAACTTGGTCATATAGTTTGAATTTATATCATGGGCTTCAAGCTTTATTCTTTAAGTTCTAAGTTTTGTCCATCATCTTGCACAAAAAGATAAGTGATTTTACTTGGTGTAGTATTGGAAACTTCTAGAATAACGTTAGAATTTTGTAGAGTAGACCCTTTGCCATGCATCTTTATGATAAGCCTTGTAAAGCCTCTTTCATCTTCTTTGTCTTTTCCCTATTCATTGGACCACCGATTCTTTGAAAAGGATCTTAAGAATACTTGGTTTGTTGTACTGTATCAACACCTTGTTCTCTTTTCATTGAAGTTGTGTTATTCAACAAACACCTTGATCTCCATTAATAATAAACAACCACACTATGCAAAGAAGGGTTAAAGTCATTGGAAACATCCTTATACATAAGTACATGTAGTTGCTATCTTGTTATCATAGCATTCCTAACCTTATTTTTCCTAGTAAACACAATCACCCTTTTACTTTTTTCTCCTTTTTGCACACTTTTTTTTCTCTATCTTTTCTTTTGATCTCACTCTTTTCATTTGAACTTTTTCCACAACCTCACTTTCTTTTCCTTTGACCTCTCACTCTCTTTCTTTTTCTTTTTCTTTTCCTCTCATTCTCTCATCCATTCTTCTATTATTTTTCACTCTCTTGCTATCTCAATCTAATATTCATATGCTTTAAAAGACACAATACTCTTTAGCACTCCATGTAAGTAAACCTCTCTGAAAAATAATTTTGCAATGTGTATGATATCATCCATTTTGGTAAAAGTAATGAAATGTGTTATCTTTGAAAACTTATCAAGTATAACGAAAATACAATCTTGGCCCTTCTTGGACCTTAGTAATTCAAAAATAAAATTCATAAAAATATCAGTATAAGATTCACAAGAAATTTCTAAAGGCACAAACTTAGCATGGGGTAAAAGTCTTGACTTAGCTTGTTTATATATAATATATATGTCATGAACGTTTTCAACATACCTTTACATATGTGGTCAAAAGAAATGCTTATTTAAAACAGCAAATTTTTTTTTATGTCTCTTTTATTCTCTCTTTTTGTGTCATTTATTACTTTAATTCTTTCTTTTTTCTTTTCATCTTCTTTTGTTTTGACTTTTCAGAACTGGATCTATCTGAGCAACTCACCTTCACCCCATGATGCCATGGATGTGCATTCCAAGGAGGAAGAATTGGCATTTGTGCTATAAATCAATCCTTAGAAGCGTGGTCAAATGTGATTCTTGTATGTAATGTCAATGATTTAATGTTATTTATTTGACATCTAATTTGAACCTAACAATGACCACTTTGGCACTGGGCCTTCCACGAATTGATGCAACGCAGTTTAGCAATTTATTGCTATAGTACATATGTTTGTAACGCTTGTCTCATAGAACTGTTACAGCCAAGATTCCATTTTTTGTTGATACTCTATTTAATTCATTCGGGCTTTAATTAAAGGACTCAACTCTGGTTTTGACCCTTTGTCTTTATTAGAGCTACCCTTTTTCCTTCATAAGTAGGGAGTCATGGTTGGGGGCTATGCCCCCAACAATTATTGAATTCTTACATGGGTCCCACATTAATACTTGCTTTCCACCAAACACTAGCGTATCGCCACCTTTTTCATGTGTGTTGTCGGTACATCCTTGACCCCTGTGCAAATGTTTCAATGGAACACTTATATGTCCTCCAGCTTGTCTCGTGAGATTGTTATACAAAAAGGGAAAAATTGTGTGTCGTAAGGAAAGAAAGCAAGAATACTATTATCGGCCAATATAATCAGCATATTTCAATTCTTTGAGTTTGATGCACTAATATATGCATAACATGTAATTTCCCAGGTTGATTCAGGAATAGTGTGTCCCTTTTGAATGGTGCAAGCAGATTTCTCAAAATCTACAGAATTCTTGTTACAAAAGTAAGTGATCCCCATGACTAAGGGGAGCAATTTCGTTGACTATCAGTGAAGCTCCCCAAAATTTCACAAGTATCAAGCTCTATGTGAATTGATGATATCCATTAAACTCGACCTTATAGTATTTTTGTTAGCATTCTTTTAAGGATTTGTACTGATTTCAGGCAAAATTGTTCCTCTTGGTCACCATCTAGGTTACAATGTGAGCCATCTAATCCATCCAACTAGTGAACTTACCCTGCCATGCAATGTGCAGCAATGCATAATTTGTCCCTGAGCAACACCACAACAACTAGCTATAGCAGAACCACCTACGCCTACGCCAATTTCTCATCTAACCAAACAATTTTCACAACCCTTGCCACTAAATCCACTTGTCTAGTGTCGGTCCAAGTAAATGGAGATAACAAGCTTTGCATTTTCATTGGCATTCATTTTCAAATGGTGTTAGCTAGTTCATGTGCTTGAAAAGAGTAGAAACTTGTATACTTGTGTGTTGTTGTTTTTGATGATATAAATAACTCCTAGAAGTTATGCTTCAAGAATCTGTTTTAGTTGGGGCTCACTTTTCATCTTTATTCACCTAATCCTGCTTTGTGCGTCTATTTTGTAGTATTTTATTTTGTTTTGGATTTTTCTTTTTGTTTTTTTTTATTTTTTTGGATTTTAGGCGGGGAATGGGGTGAGCATGGGGATGGTGTTTGGGTGTTGTATGCATAGGTGTGTAGAAATTTGCGATGTAGACAATTCCTTGTGAGCAATTAATATTAATCCAGGATTGCTTTGTCCCAATAGAAACTAAATTAGTCCATTCCCATCGGTTTTTATTTAGTGGTAAGTGGTTGCTAACGTTTTTTTTCTTGAAAATATTTCTTTGTTTGGGTTTTTGGGGCTAAATGGCACTGATGTTTTTGTTTCTTTAAAATATTTCTTTGTTTGGCTTATTAGGGCTAAATGGTGCTAACTTTGTTTCTTAGAGTCAATTATTTCTTATAGACTGAGATGGTATGTTGCTCAATTTTCAATGTGTAAGTTTTAGGAAATATGTGATAAAAGTGCACTCTTTATTTCACTCTCTATCACACACTCCTTTGTTTAAAGATTTGCTTTAATTATTTGTAAATGGTCGGTTAATCATTTCTTCATTCTGTGCAAGTAATGGAACTTTCTTTTCTTTTGTTGGAATTGATATGCTGTTATTAGATGTGTTTTTCAATTTTTATTCATATATCTTATTGTGAATGGATACAGAGGGCTTACCCTAAATAACCATAATTGCTGGCGTGCCTGCAAATCTCTTTTGACACTAAGGAGTCTGTTATCTAGAAGTATCAAGTCCTCTTTTTTATAAGCGTATTATATGGATGCATGTGTTCCACTTTCACTGGAAGCTCTATTAGAAAAGGCCTTCACTATAATTTGTTCCTTTATATCTGCAGCATGCCGCAACTACTTTATCACAAATTGAACATCCTTTGCTACCGGTTACTTTAGAAAAACTAGAAGCCACAAAGAAGCTAGAAGTTGGCTTGAAGCCCTAACCATGTGCTTCTTTGGCACACTAACAAAGGTGTCAAACTTTTGCTTGCCATCTGCATCAGTGAATTATTTAGGATATTGGCACCCGAGCCACCCTTTAAGGACAAATATTTGAGGGTAATGGTATTTTGTGCTTGATGTTATGTTATGTTATACTTTGCATGTGGTTTGATGAGTATCCATTTCTTTTGCTTTTCTATTATCATCCCTTGATAGTCCAACTGATATAAGTCCTCTTAAATTGGAAGGACATATTTAAACTTCTCTTTGGTGTGTTCTCGGCACTTGCTGATACCACAAGCCCATACTTCTCAAAAAGGGTTAAAATATTAGATACTATTGCTCAATGTAAACATTGCGTGATAATGCTGGACATTAAGTGCAGTGATCTGTTTCTTGAAATGTTCAATGTTTTTTTCTTTGTTGTGATGTGAAAAATGCTTTCTCCCCCTCTTTAGAAGTTTTTTGGTGCTTTTGGTGATTGTTATCTAAAATGAGGCAAGCAAAACTAGATTGCTTCTTGTTAGGTTGTTCTATGGCATGGTATTCCTCCTTTTCCTTTCTTCCTATTTCATATTGGATCCTGTATTATTCCTAAAGCAAGGTTGGTTTTACCAACTTCAAGATATTGCTATTCGCAGCCACGATTGCAGGGTACTAGAGATCCTCTTTGACATTAAGATATTTTTATCCAACAAACTGGACACTTGTATCCTATAATTGTTATGTCTATGTGTTAAACGGAGGGAATTTCAGGACAACCTATAGCATGTTGTTACATATGGCTCTATTCAATATGCTTATCATTAGTTAGCTAATGTCCTTAAATCTTTGAGCTCTTTATTTGCTATGGATCTTTGCCCTTATGTTGATTATGATTGTACTTGGTTTAGTTTGCATTAGTTAATCCGAGCAAACCGATAATTTAAGTTTTACATTATAACTTGTTTAGTATTTTGTAGACTGCTTCTGATTTTTCACTCTTTTTTTTCTAAATAAAAATTGGAATAGTAAAATTGTTTTATTCTTTTCTTGACAAAGAACATCACCAACAAAGTTTAATTAATGAAAAAAAGATTGGAATAGTAAAATTGTTTTATTCCTTCCTTGACAAAGAACATCATCAACAAAGTTTAATTAATGATATTTTATCCATAATTTTTATTAAACGAAGAGGCTTCTCAGCAACTTTTAGACATAATTTTAAAAATCCTGCAAAGAATGGGAGGTAAATATTTGAAAAAGTTTCTTATCTATATCTTTATGACTTTTGTTGCAATTTTCTATTTTACAAATTGCTCATACCATTTCATTATTGAAGTTGGCAACTACAATGAAATTCTTTAGTAAGTTTTTGTAAGGTCAAATTCCTAGTAATTTAGCTTGAAATTGTTAGAGATTCATGGAGTAAATCATGTAGGAAAATAAATTATAGGTATATAGGATTTTTCTTTGTAGTGAACATCTTTTTCACCTACATTAGAGAATGAATATGAAATTATGTTGATGAATGTATTTTTTCACTTTTAGATTTACTAGCTTGAACTTTTGGAATTGATGCTTCAGTCTGTCCTTGAATTGTTCCTTAGCTTACTGTTTTTGTCATTCAAAATTGAGCAGAATTCCTTGAGCCCTTTGTTTGTGGTTTTTTAACATCTTGTTCTCTAAACAAAGATTCTATTGAGAGTGAGGTCAAAGAATTCTACCATGATATCTTGTTTAAAATTTTCGACTATGCACCTCAAATGCTTCGAGCTATCATTCCTAACTTGACTCAAGAATTACTAATATGGTAGCTCTCTCAACGTTTTAGTGTCAATACTATCACAATAACCATTTGAATAGTATGTAATTCTTGGTTATCCTCCTACTACTTTTTAGTATTTTTTTTTTCTTTTTTATTCAATTTCTCAAGTGTAGTTTCAAGCATTTCTTTGCACTTGCAGTAAGTTATCATTACAAAAGTAGAACTGTATCTTAATCTGTAAACTGATTAGGATGATGTTTGAATAAAAGCTGTTAAGTTAATTGGAAAGCTCCTTTGAATTGCTTGAATCCCACATTACACAAAATTATTGAAATCTTTTCATAGAGTTCAAGAATAGATTTATTGATAAATCTGTGGAGGTTAAAGTTAGTGTTATATGTTGTGCCAAAGCTTGCTTTATTTCTAATCCCTGTGGGAAAGAAACATTAGAACTTCTTGGTAAGTCATTTAGTGAACGAATCACTTATTTTATCTAAGGGGACATTAATTTTTCAAATTTTCAAAATATCTTCTCCTTTGTCAATTAGTAGCTACCCTTGAAGGCTGATTGTTGGATTTTGATGATAAAATGAGGATGTAGGCAATAGATGCAGTTTGCAATCTTGCCAGGTCTAACATGAAATTGTTTCCAATTGAACTGATATCAAAAGCTACCAAAAGGCTTAGGGATAAAATGGTATTGTTCAGACATTTATGCTCCTTTATCTTAATTAACTTGTTATGCTTATCAATTTTTCTTTTAATCATAAGATTGTTTAACTTCCAAATATCTTAAAGATATCTATTAGAAAGAAGGCTTTGCAGAAGTTGATAGAGGTTTACCAAGAGTGAAGTTCCCAACTTTACCTTAGGATCTACTAGTCTGCAATACTGAGAGGAGGGGTGAATCAGTATTACCCCCATTCAATTGGTAGGTGAACAACTTCAAATTCTTCTCAGAAATGAACTCTTTCTCATATTCAAATAAGGTAGATTTATTGGTACCTACTAATCACAATAGTCCCCAAAGTTACCTTTTAGACACCTTGCCTATTAAACGTATTGGTTTTTCTTGATTAGGTCTTCTTTTAGGTTATGAGTTTGATGATTCTTTAGCTTTGTTCACAATGCAATTCAAAACATAGAATGTAAATTCAAAGCAAGAACACAAGAGATTTACGTGGTTCTACCCATGAGACATACTCCACAATGGTAGGGATTGTTCCTCTACCAAGACAATCCACTATACTTGAGAATACCAGTGTGGTATCCCCTATGATTACAATAGATGTCTTAATCTTCTACTGCATTCACTATTACAAACATAAAGCAATCACAATACAAAGAGTGTCACTTACTGTATCTGCCCTTCTTCTAACTTGTCTTGTCTCTATTTGATTTGAATAGGTTGCTTCACTGCTGCTTGGAAGATCACCAAAACACTCTTTAACCTCTCTTGAAGAAATATGAAAATTCGTTGAGTTCTCTTAAATGCTTCATTGAATTTCTTTTCTAGGTTGTCTCACACACCCAACTCTCAATCTCACCATCTCATGGTCTTACCTATCTCCTGGCCTCACCATCTCACCATCTCATTGTCTCATTGTCTCACGGTCTCACCCATTTCCTGGTCTCACTGTCTCACCATCTCACGGTCTCACTCCTTTCTGGTCTTATCATCACACCGTGACCAGGTCTCACTTCTTACCATTTCTGGTTTCACGTCTCACCATTTTTGGTTTCACATCTCACTGTTTCAGGTCTCACATCTCACTGATTCTAGTCTCACGTCTCACCGATTCTGGTATCACGTCTCACCAATTTTGGTCTCACATCTCACCAATTTTGGTCTCACGTCTCACTGATTCTAGTCTCACGTCCCACCATTTCTAGTCTTACGTCTCACCGATTCTGGTCTCACGTCTCACTGTTTCTGGTCTTACGTCCCACTGATTCTGGTCTCGCGTCTCACCATTTTTGATCTCACCCGTTTTACCCTTTTCTGGTTTCACCGTCTCACCGTCTTGTGGTTACTTTGTTTTTTTTTTTTTTTAAAAAAAAAGAGATAAGTCTTGGTTTATATGCTGCCTTCTATGAAAACCCTAGTAGGGTTTACTATAACTGCGATGCACTTCCTTTCTTGCTTCTCCATATGACTTTATACTATTGTTCCATTCAAGATTCAGCATTATCCTCCTTCTTAATTTATTTTTCTTGCTCTTTTCTTTCTACTAAAATCTCATCATTTGAATGCTTAAATGAACGGCTAGGATTGTCTATAAATATTTAAAAAGTGTACAAAAGAAACTACCCCTGTAACTGCCCATCTTCCAGAAATGCTAAGTTAAAATTTTGTAACCTTCCCTTCTTTTGGACTCCCTGTCCATCCGTAACCCTAGAATTATTCCGCTCCTCCAGAATCGCTCCTGGACTTAGTCTCAGGACAAGCCGATGGACTAGCAAATTTAACTTCTTATGAACTTATTATCCATATACAACCCTGTCACACTATCACACTAAGACTCAAGCAATGCTACACTCCCTTTACAAGTTCACTCCAAGGAGATCACTTTGCGACATTCTAGTCTTATTTCGTAATTCCTGAGATATGACCCACTTCTGCTTGCACACTTAAATCTGGTTGACAATAATTACAACCTATACAAGGCTGTGGGAACAACAATCTCCCCCTTTGTAATTGTTGGCAACACTCATAACAAAAACCATTACACAACAATCATTCATAATCTTCTTAGAGTAATAATCAAGAAGCAAATGAATTACAACTCCCCCTAAATATGCACTCCTACTTCCTTAACAGCTCCCCCTGCACTATTGCTTCTCCCCCTTTACCAACCAATTACAAATCTGAAAAACCAGCAAAGTAGGGATGGGGGATTCACCTAAACTCTATGCTTGAGGAGGCATTTGCACAAACAAACTCATTCTGTGCTTTTCAAACAGCTCTATGGACAGAAGTTTAGTTAGAATATCTAAAATTTGATCTTTATTACCAACATACTCCAACTGAATTGTGCCCTATTCCACTTGATCCTTGATAAAGTGATACCAGATATCAATATGCTTGCTCCTTGAATGTTAAACTCGATTCTTGTTGAGATCAATTGCACTTTGATTATCACAAAGTACACTTACTGGTAATTCACTTCAATACCCAAATCTGCCAATTGTCTTTGCATCCATATCACCTGAGTACATGCTGCACAAGCAGCCATATACTTAGCCTCAGCTGTGCTCAAAACAACACTGTTTTGCTTTCTACTTAACCATGCAACACACTTTGAACCTAAGTAGAAGCTGTAGCCGCTGGTTGATTTTCTGTCATTCGTACATCCTTCCCAATATGCATCAGTATATGCTCATAGTTTTACAGAATCCATGGCAGGATACCCCAAACCCATTTCCAGTGTCCCTTTAAGGTATCTTAGGATTCTTTTCATTGCTAACATATGAGATTCCTTAGGATTAGCTTGGAATCTACTAGCAATGCACATAGCTTGCATAAGATCAGGCCTTAATGCTATAAGGTACAGAAGGCTCCCTATCATCTTCCAATATTTTGTAGGGCTTATACTCCTTCCTTCTTGATCTTTGATTAACTTGCAGCCTACTATCATAGGGGTACTGACAAGTTTTATCCTCCATGTCAAACTTTTTCAGCATCTCTTTGGCATATTTTGTCTGAGAAATAAAAATATCTTCTTCACACTATTTTATCTATAATCCAAGAAAGTAAGTCATTTCTCCAATCAATGAAATCTCAAATTCCTCACTCATCTTCTATGCAAATTCTTGGCATAACTCAGAGTGATTCCCTCCAAAGATGATGTCATCTACATATACTAAGGCTATCAATTGGCTTTTCTCTGAGTTGAACACATATAGGTTATCATCAACTGTTCCTCTTCTAAAGTTTGACCTTCTTAAATACGCATCCAGCCTATTATACCATGCTCTTAAGGCTTGTTTAAGGCCATACAGGGCTTTCTTTAGCTTGCACACATATGTCTCATCCTCATTGATTTGTACTCCATCGGGTTGTTCGATATACACTTCTTCTTTCAGGAGCCCATTCAGAAAGGTTGATTTCACATCCATCTGATAAACTTTATACCTCTTATGTGCTGCCAAAGTTAGGAACATTCTAATAATTTCTAACCTTGCACTGGTACAAAAGTGTCATCAACATTTACTCCTTCTATCTGAGTGTAGCCTTTGCAAACCAACCAAGCCTTATTCCTCACCACCTTGCCATCTTCATTGTGTTTATTTCTTTATCTTTCTCTCTTGCATAGTCTTAGTTGCAAGAGGATCTCTTTCTTCATCTTCAGACTCACTTTTCTCTGAGTTTGAACTTACTTCTTTTCCCTTTTCTTCATATTGGTCTAATCTTCATCTGTCTTGAAGTTATCTTTTTCACTGTCCTCAGTTTCTCCATTATGCACTATTTTTCAATTTTCATCTATTCTCATATCACTGGAAGTGACCACTTTTCCCAGTTTATGTAGAAAAACTTTGTAACCTTTTGTCTTTGCTGAGTATCTCACAAAGATGCCTTCATCTAACCTAGCATGGAATTTTCCCAAGCTTTGCTCCTTGTTCTTCATAAAACATGGGCTATCAAGGATTCTAAGATACTTGGTTGTTGTCTTCTTCCCACTCCATGTATGGAGTCTAATCAGTATTTGGTCTTAGTAAAACTCTGTTTAGTAGGTGCATGGCTATAAATGTTGCTTCTATCCAAAATCTTGTGTGAAGCTTGGATTCCAGCAATAGAGTTCTTGCCATTTCAACCATAGCTCTATTTTTCCTCTCTAGCACCCTGTTTTGTTAAGGTGTTCTTGCTGCTACCATTTGATGGTGAATTTCATGCTTCTCAAGGTAATCTTCAAAAGCTTCATTTGTAAATTCAGTGCCTTGATCTGAACTCAATACTTTGATCTTCTTTCCATTCTCATTTTTAGCCAATCTTCTATATCTCTTGAAGCATTTCAAAACTTCTGACTTGTGTTTGAGGTGCATGATATAGGTTCTTTTGGAATAATCATCAACAAACAAGATGAAGTACCTTTCATCATTCAACCCTTTTGTTATCATTGACCTACACAAATCAATATGTACAATGTCAAGCACTGCTTTAGAACTAAACTCTTTGGTCTTGTACTGCTTTTTGACATATTTTCCTTTAGAGCATGCTAAGTACACATACTCCCTCTCTCTCTTGAGGTCTGGAATGCCTCTAATTGCATGAGTAGTGGTTAGTTTCCTCATGTTCTTCTATGTTAAGTGTCCTAGCCTCCTATGCCAGAGTTGATTTTCTTCTTCTTTTGTATGTAAACAACTGTTTGTCTTGTCCTTATCAATCACATATAAATTTTCAGCTTTTCTCTTCTCAACTGCAACAGTATTGCCTTCTTTACTCTTTACTTGGCAACCTATTTTTGTGAATATCACTTTATGTCTTCATTGCATTGTTGGCTGACAGATGCTAGATTATATCTGTGTCCTTCAATGAGCAGAACATTTTTCAGCTTTCCTTTTCCAATATTTATTGACCCCTAACCACTGATGTTGAGTAAATCATCATTTCTAAACTTGACTCTGCCTTCTCTTGACTTGTTCAGCTTTGATAATTTACTCTTGTCTCCTATCATGTGTGAAGTGCATCCATTATCAAGGATCCATTGCTTATCCTTGTAGTCAGCCATTAGTGCAATTTCAGCTATATTAGTATCCTCCCTTTTATCTTTATATTCATTCTTTTAAACTGGCTTAAAGATAGCTTTCTCCTTTTTCTCAGCTTTGATTGTACCAATTGCTTTTACTATGCTATTGAGTGCCTTCTCTTGCTCAGGGAGAAATGTCATGCATCTCTTGGCATTAGGTCATCCTCCTCACACCTTTCACATTGTTCCAAGTTTGCCAATATATCAAACTTGTTCTTTGAAACCATTGGTTTTGGGTTCCACCAACAATCCTTGTCAGTGTGTCCTTGCTTTTTATAATATGTGCAAGAACTTATGATAGGTGTTCTCCTCTGAATTTTGTATTGTCTCCACCTGTATACAGCATAGGATCTTCTCAAGTTGGAGACATATACTTGCCTTCTCCACCAACATTTACTTGCCTCACAATAAAGGAAGTGACCTTGAAACTGCCTCTTCTTAGGTCTAATCACAACTTGTTTTCTTTTGTTTATTACTTGACATGTAGGCAAGGTTGCTGGCTTTTTTGCTTGTGTGGCTTTCATTTCAGTCACCTTTTTCTCCTTTTTCTGTTCAACTGTAGCCCTTTATTGGCTGACTTTCTTTTCTTCATTTTTGTTTACAACCCTATGTTGCTTCTTCAAATCTACTTTATTTTCAGCTATCTTCTCCTGAGTCATAGCCTGCTCTTTCAACTTCTGTGGAAAAGTCTTATTATCTTTAGGCAATGTAGCCTCAGATTGCTGCACTTTCTCTTCATTCTTCTTTTCTCTTGCAGAGCTTGTTTCTCCTACCATTTCAAGCTTCTGCAAGTTCTCTTCACTCTTTTTGAGTTATTGCTGATGTCTTAGCAACTCTATCTCCATTTCTTCAATTGTTGAAGTCCTTGAGCCAAGCTCCATTGTAAGGTCTTCACATATTTTGATTTGTTCTTCAAATCTTCTCTTCAAGTCAATATGTTCAGCCCTTATTTCATCTTTTTGACTTTTTTCTTCCTCAAACTTTGCTTCAACTTGTTTTATATAAGCCTCCAACCTTCTTATGGTTTTGCCCCTTTTGATTATCTCCTTTGAAGCTGCTTCTAACTCAGCTTCAAGATCTCGTTCTTTTTCATCAACCTCCTCTTTTGTTGTTCCCACAGCCTTGTATAGGTTGTAATTATTGTCAACCAAATTTAAGTGTGCAAGTAGAAGTGGCTCATTTAAGCATTCAAGGGATGATTTTTTTAGTAGAAAGAAAAGAGCAAGAAAAATAAATTAAGAAGGAGGATAATGCTGAATTTTGAATAAAACAGTAATATGAAGCCACATTGAGGGCCAAGAAAGGAAATTCACCACGGCTCTAGTAAACCCTATTAGGGTTTGCATAGAAAGGAGTATATAAACCAAGACTTATCTCCTTGTTGATTAAGCCACTGGAAGATAGAGTAGTCAGTAGACTTGGTATCCACGAGACCACCTAGAAGAGAAGACAATAGACCTGGTATCCGTGAGACTAGAACGACCCACCAGGCATGATAGACCAGAACATGTGACGGGGAGTGACAGACCAGAATGTGCAACAAGGCATGACAGACTAGAATGTGCAATGGGGCATGAGAGCAGATCAAAAATGGGAGAGATGTGAACCAACAAAACTAGAAGTGTGAGGCAGGGTGAGAAACGTGAACCAGCAGACCAGAAACATGAGGCACGTCGAGAGACGTAAACTAGCAAAACTAGAAGCGTGAAGCAAGTCAAGAAACATGAATTAGCATACCAAAAACATGAGACAGGCTAAGAAATGTGAACCAGCAGACCAGGAGTGTGGTGCAATCCGAGAGACATGAAATAGTAGACCAAAAGCGTGAGGCAGTTCATAAAACGTGAAACAACAGACCAGTAGCATAAGGCAAACTGTGAGACGTGAAATGGCAGACCTGAAGCGTGAGTGCAGGCCATAAGACGATGAGATGGTGAGACCAGGAGTTGGGTGAGACAACCTAGAGAAGAAATTCGGTGAAGCATTTGAGAGAACTCAACGTGTTTTCAGATTTCTTCAAGAGAGTGTTTTAGTGATCTTCCTAACAGTAGTGAAGTAGCCTATTCAAATCAAATAGAGGCAACACAAGCGAGAAGTAAGGTAGACACAGTAAGTGACACTCTTTGTATTGTGATTGCTTTGTATTTACAATAGTGAAAGGAGTAAAAGATTAAGACATCCATTGCAATCATAGGGGATACCACACTAGTGTTCTCAAGAATAGTGGATTGTCTCGATAGAGGAAGAATCCCTACCACCGTGGAGTACGTCACATTGATGGAACCATGTAAATCTCTCATTTCCTTTCTTTGAATTCACATTCTGTGTTTTGAATTGAGTTATGAACACAGTAAAGAATCATCAAACCTATAACCTAAAAGAAGATTTAGTCAAGAACAACTGATTTGTCTAATAAGCAAGATGTCTGAAAGGTAACTTTGGGAACTATTGTGATCAGTAGGTAAAAAGAGATCTACCTTTGTTGAATATGGGAAAGAGTTCATTTTTGGCTTAAATTATCAAAGTTTTTTTAAGGGGTGTGATATTGATTCACCCCCCTCTCAATATCATAGACTAGTAGATCCTAGGGTGAATTTGGGAACTTCATCTTCCTCTCCAGAGGTTGAACTACCATATTGAGCTGATGCCATAAAGGCATGCTCATCTGATTAGTCTACATCTTCCTCCTCATCAACTTCTTTTGTTTGGCTCATATAACTCTTGAATGAGCCTCACGTCTTCTTTTGTGGGTTGGTAGTCTTCTTACTGGACTTCTTTGATTTGGATGATGGACTTCTCCATTTTGAATTCTGCTCATTATCACCATCCTCATCTTCATCATCAAGTTTCACTTTGCACTGAGAAGCAAAGTGTCCAGTCTACCCACAATGATAACATCTCAAGGACAACTATCCTTTTCCCTTCTTAGACCCCTTTTTGAATTTCCTTGTGAAGTAAGCCAACACTTCACCTTCACTTTTTTCCTTATCATCATCATCATCCTCACTGGATGATTCTTCCTCTTCTTTTATCTTTAAGTGTCTCATAACTTTGAAAGCTACCTCCTTTGTTAGCTTTGATGTTGAGAAGCTTTTAGTTGACTTTATTCTCATCTCATATGCAATGAGATTGCATTGGAAATCATGCAAAGGCATAGAATTAAGATCTCTACTCTCCTCTATGGCCGCCACCTTTGAGGCAAACCTTTCAAGCAGAATTCTCAGAATTTTCTTCACAATAGATGAGTCATTCTTGTTCTTCCCATGACTTCTAAGGTTGTTTACAGCTTTAATAACCCTGGTGAAGGCTTGAACTTTCTCATTTTTTTGCATTCTAAGATATTCATATCTCTCCTTGAAAACTTGAAGCTTGGCGTCCTTCATTCTACCATTACCTTCATAGACCTTCTGCAATTTGTCCTATATCTCCTTAGCAGATTTGCAATCCATAACTTTGGCATATTCAGCATCTGTCAATGCTAAAATGATGACGTTTGAGGCCTTCCCATTTATCTCAAACTGCCTTAATTCCTCTGGGATGGATCTTTACCTTCTTTTGGAGGCACAAAACTCTTTTGTACAGATTTCACCACGTGCATGCCCACGATTGCAAATACAACATGTATTCTCTCTCTCCACATATGGTAGTTGGTTCCATTGAAGATTGGAACCTTCTTGCTGTAAGTAGTATTGGTGCTAGTACTGACAACCATTTCTCAGTATGCTGAACAAGCTAAAACTTTGGAAACCCTTTAAACTAGTACACCAAGCTGTTAAGCTTTAAACTGGTGAACCTAAGCTCTGATACCAATTGAAGTTCCCAACTTCACCTTAGGATCTACTAGTCTATAATACTGAGAAGGGGGTGAATCACTATTACCCTTTCACTTGGTAGGTGAACAACTTCAAACTCTTCTAAAAAATGAACTCCTTCTCAGATTCAACTAAGCTAGATCTATTATTACCTACTAAACATAATAATCCCCAAAGTTACCTTTCAGACACCTTGCCTATTAAATGGATTAGTTGTTCTTAATTAGGTTTGCTTTTAGGTTATGGTTTTAATGATTCTTTAGCTTTGTTCACAACTCAATTCAAAACATAGAATGTAAATTCAAAGCAATGACACAAGAGATTTACGTGGTTCTACCCATGAGACATATTCCAAGGTGGTAGGGATTCTTCCTCTACCATGACAATCCATTATACTTGAGAACACCATTGTGGTATCCCCTATGATTACAATGGATGTCTTAATCTTATAATCCTTTCACTATTACAAACATAAAACAATCACGACACAAAGAGTGTCACTTGCTGTGTCTATCGTTCTTTTAGCTTGTCTTGCCTCTATTTGATTTGAATAGGCTGCTTTACTGCAGCTTGGAAGATCACCAAAACACTCTTTAACCTCTCCTGAGGAAATCTGAAAATTTGTTGAGTTCTCTCAAATGCTTCACCAAATTTCTTCTCTAGGTTGTCTCACACACCTAACTCTTGGTCTCACTATCTTACTGTCTCACCATCTCACGGTCTAACCCATTTCTTGGTCTCACAATCTCACTCTTTTCTAGTCTTTTCGTTACACCATCTCCAGGTCTCACGTCTTAGTGTTTTCAGGTCTCATGTCTCATCGTGTCTAGTTTCATGTCTCACCGTTTCTGGTCTCACGTCTCACCATTTCTAGTCTTACGTCTCACTAATGCTGGTCTTATGTCTCACTGATTGTGGTCTCATGTCTCTCTATTTTTGGTCTTATGTCTCACCGTTTTTGGTCTCACCCATTACACCCTTTTCTGGTCTCACCATCTCATCGTCTTTCAGTTTTTTTGTTTTTTAAAAAAAGAGTTAAGCTTGGTTTATATACTGCCTTCTATGAAAACCCTAGTAGGGTTTACTGTAGTTACGGTGGACTTCCTTTCTTACTCCTCTATGTGGCTTCATGCTACTGTTCCATTCAAGATTCAGCATTATTCTTCTTCTTAATTTATTTTTCTTGCTCTTATCTTTCTAATGAAATCTCATCCTTTGAATGCTTGAATGAATGGTCAAGATTGTCAATGAACAGTTAAAAGGTGCACATAAGAAACTGCCCTTGTAACTATCCATCTTCCAGAAATGCCAAGATAAAATTCCATAACCTTTCCTTCTTCCGGACTCCTTGTCTGTTTGTAACCTTGGAATTATTCCACTCCTTCAGAATCGCTCCAGGACTTAGTCTCAGGATAGGCTGACGAACTAGCAGATTTAACTTCTTATGAACTTATCATCCGTATACAACCCTATCACACTGTCATACTAAGACTCAAGCAATGCTAAACTCCCTTTACAAGTTCACTCCAAGGAGATCACTTTATGAGGTTATTTGACATTCTAGCCTTATCACGTAATTCTGGATATATGACCCACTTCTGCTTGCACTTTTAAATCTGGTTGACAACAATTACAATCCATACAAGGCTGTGGGAACAACAAAGAGTATTGTATGAGGTGTTCTAAAGGCCACATCAATGTAAGTGACCACCTTAAAGTGATTCCATGTAATGTATTGATGTTGTGTTATAAGAAGGATTCTAAGGAGTTCAGGTCTATTCTTCCTAGTTTTTTATGTAGTCCTCTCTAATTTAGGATTTATGGCACCTAGTCTTATCTTTATAAATGTCCTTTAGGTCCCAAAATGTGGAAGTTATGCTTACAGAGGATTTGTTTCCATTCATCTCTCTACTAAGGAGAGGATAAGGCATTATATCCATTTCTTTTCTCTAATCATTCCACTGCACATGAAGGTATTGAACTCAATATTGTCTCTGAAACAAAGGTATTCATGTTAGTCCTTACTGTAATAGAAATAGTGGTTTTTTCTTTTTTTGACCTAGTTTGTGTGTTTTAGGTTACAAATGGAAATGAGGCTAATTTGGCCTCAAGAAAGAAACAAAAGGTAAAGCTCTAGGTTGTTATAAATGCTGATGTGTGATATGTGGTTAATGGGAAAAATATATACATGCTTAATTTGTTGCTATGCTATTTATTATTTATTGACCAGCATTGACATTAGTCAAATCTAATTTTATGGTCTATAAAGCTCTTCTACATAATTCACTTGTATTAATTGTTCCTAGTTTTGTTATGATGAAAATTGTGACAAAAAGAGTTGAACTTTTATAGGCTTGGCATCTTTGTGTGATTTCTTATTTCTGGTCTTTTAATTCTATTTATAATGGATATTAAGGAATTGTCATTATTAATTAAGCAGGGATAATCTATTGATCTAAGAGGGATAGGTTCACATTTGTAGTATAGAATTTGCATTTTGCTTAACTTGGCTGAAAAATCTAAATTGAGATTTAGTCTTTGATTTCAGTAACTTTGGTTTTTTGGAAAAGGATGATTGAAGATTTCCTTTTTCTTGTACAACTATACACCAATCTAAGTAGATAATTGAAAATTTTCTAATTTTATAGAATCTTTTTTCCAAATGTTACTTAATCATGTGTTTAACACTTTACTTATTTTGTTGAATTTCTAGCTTGAGAGGTATAGAAAAATTTGAAATATTGGATACAATAGAGTGTAAAGCAAATCAGTACTTGAAGGGAGGAAAATTACGAAGAAAGGGTTAAAGTATTACAAGGATGCTTAAACACATACCTTAGTCCTATTGTATAGACTACTGCATGATCCTATCATGGATACAAATTATGGCTTTGTGTGTCACCAAGCTTACTTCTCTCTTTTATTGTTTTTATTCTTTTTATTTTTCTAAGTTTGCCTAAATGCAAAATGGTTTTTTGTAGTCTTTGACATCTTTGGACCATTTCATTATGATTGTGGGGTTATTTTTCTAAAATTGCTTTGCATGAGGCAAAAATTAAAAGTAACTAGTCCATGGCTCAAGATTTTTAGGTTGGTTTATGTGGCTGTGATTTGCATCTTTGTTCTTTATCTTTTTTTAGTCATCGATTTAGGATCTTATATGCTTGTTTTTATTGTATCTTTTGCCGAGCCATATTCCTTTTCATTGGTTTGCTTGCATGACTCTAGTCATCAATACTATTTCTTGATCATTATGTCTCTTTGGTTTTCCCTTTATCCTTAATTATCTTTTGACGATGTCAAGAGATTGCTTTGGGAGAAGAGTCAAACACCTTTCAATCAAGTAATTGGTGAGTTGCTAGTAATGCCTAAGTTTTCAAGTATGTTACTGTTATACATCTTAATTGTGATTCTTAAATCAAAGTATGGTAGTATACTACATTTCTTGTCTAGTTTAGGTTCTTTATTTATCTTATTGTTTTAGTTTCAGACTAGTGGCCAAGATTCTCTATTTTAACCCTTTGTTTCCATTAGTTTTCTGAAGATTAGACTTATATATTCATTTTTGTTTCAAATTTCTTTCCCCCCTTTCCCTGATGTGTGTAATTTGACTCTGTTTCTTCCAATTTTGAGAGAAGTGGGATTAAATTTCGATCCCTTTAGATGATATATCAACATTCACAAGGTCTTCTACAATTTTGAACATGAAGAATGTTGGCTAATCAACTGACTTTATTGGTGCTTGTCTAAATTAGCAAGAGTTCACCACTTGTGAAACTAAATGATTGCTTAGTTGTCGTCTTGCCTATTACTTTTTTTTTTCCATATTTTTAGCCCCATTATTCTCTTGATTGATTCGTAGATGAATAATATTATTCAATATTTCATTCCCCATTTATTGAATCATTGTTGATTGTTGACTATCTCTTGCTAATTTAATGTGGCTTTTATGGTTTAGTAGTTGAGGTTACATTTGTTTTCTGTTATGACCACATAGCCATTGCATTTTTATGTCAATTTTTGTGATATAGATGTGCCATTTGAAGAAAATTTGACGAATCAAAAGTTATAAAATGGGAAGTTATAGTGTATTTTGTTTTGTTGGGGTTAGTTTTGGCATTTCTGTCCAGTAATTAGGAGAAACATAGAATCACTTGAGTAGAAACGTAGAAAAATTTCTGTTACATGGACTACTTCTAGTTTATGCTGGACTTTTGCTCAAGTTTGCGATTTTTTTTTTTTTTTTTGCCAAAGCCAATAATACAATGTGAATATTATCCCTTGAAACTCGAAACAGCAAGACTTAATGTCCCATTTGCCATTGGATTTGACCTTACCCCATTAGTATGGACCTTAGCCAATTAACATCTATTATTAGAGTTGGGTGGTTAGAAGTACGTTAAATTGTCATTGTGTTGGGGTTTTGATAATGGCAACGCCTAACAGAATTAATTAGCTATATTTGAATTTAGTTATAATTACTAGAGGGGTTAATTGCACAAATTTCAAAATTAATTTATGTTTCAAGCTATAATTAGGCATAAATGAGGTCGTTGGAGTTATTGGATAGGAAGGGTAAGAGGATAAACTCTAATGCTGGGCTTAGGAGTTGAGAAGGAAAAGTGCGTAGCTTAAAGCAACGATTGACCTAAAGTGTGGCAAGAGGTGACCCATAAATCCTACCTCCATACTTTGGTCCTTAATGTTAAATTAATTAACATGAGTGGCCCATGTCATTTAAAGTATGACTCAAAATAAAAGGCCTAATATGATGGTCGGTTAGGCATAACGGTAATTTGGGTCATCAGGTTTAAAATCCCTCCACTCTCCCTATTAAGAATAAATGTTACAGGAAGAGAAGTATCTTCCTATTAAGAATAATCGTTTCAGGAAAAGGAGTATCTTCCCATTTAAGATAATTATTGCAGAAAGGGAGGATCTTCCTATTTAAGGTAACGGTTACAGGAAAGGAATATGTGTATATATATCTTCCCCTATTAAGAATAACCGTTACAGGAAAAGGAGTATCTTCTCATTTAAGATAATTATTATAGAAAGAGAGGATCTTCCTATTTAAGGTAACGGTTACAGGAAAGGAAGATGTGTATATATATATATATATATGCTATTACAGACCTTTCCTAGAACTCAACCATTAGAGAGAGAAAACGTAAAGAAAAGAAAGGGGAAAGAGTAGGAGAAAAGAGAGAAGCGTTCAGGAACGAAACAGAAGAGGCTTCCCATCTCCACTGCGGGACATCAGCATAATGGACAATGGTATGTTGATTTCAATTACAGTTTTATTGCTAGTATTCGCATAAAGAAAGATCCTGCAATATATGAAATAAGAATTTCATAAAGAGAAATTCTAGAAAAGTCCAACACTTAATTGATCGGAACTTGATTTGAAGGTAGTTAAAATGGAAATGGCCCTTCACCCCATGTGAGATTTCTTTTGTTTGTTTCAATCACTTTAAGGAATCATTTGCTTTAGGATGCTTCGTTTCATGGATAACTCTTATGTTCATTTTCCATGCACCAAAAAAAAAAGAAAGAAGGATAAGTCTTAAGTTCTCCTTTTCTGCTTTTTTTCTTGCTATCTAGCTCAAACCATATAAAATCAATTGGGGTAGTTATATAGAGCATGCATCTAATTAAATGGAAAATTCGTTTTCCTATTTGTTAGGAGCATGTATTAGCAGAATGGATAAAAAAAAAATTGATCACTAATTCTATCAAGGTTAATTGAATGCATGATTTCAAATGCCCCTAAACCAAACACCTATAATACATTTTGGTAGATTAAAATGCAATGTTATAATCACTAGTCAGGTGGTAATAATTGAAATCTTAATTTCAACGACTAGAATTTCAAATCAAACACAACCAACAAAAAACCTAAACGATGTTATCTTTAAATATTTTTACAAAAGCTTTATAAAGAAAGATAGCAATTGATTAGTGCTCTTAAACTTTCTTCCTATGTTTGAAAGGCAATCCAAACTAATCATATGAAAAGGAAAAGCAAACAGTGTTGTAAGAAATGCATCTTTGGTCAAATCACCATCATCTCTAATGTCACTTATACCCATTCCATTGGTTCCAAGGTCATTATTAGAGTTGCAAATTTTGACCTCAAAGACACAAATAGATAGACCCATTCCAGAGCCGATTGTACCCTTCATTTGTTGGGCCTTGCTTACTTTACTTTTTTCATTATTATTTGTTCTTTTATGTTTTGCTTCAAGTTGAAATTGTCATCATCTTTTAGTTTAATTATTCATCAAATAACGATCTAGAAGAATCAACCCCATAAGATGAATTTTGATTTTCTAAGTTTCTACCTTTTTATTGTTTGTCATCCCTACAGCTTTTTAGATTTTGTATTGAATGCATGGTGTATACAGTGACAACCTGCCAAAGGATTTGACACCTTTTATGGATAGAGAGAGAGAGAGAGAGAGAGAGAATGAGACAGCATGTTGTTTGGATTAGATGGAAATGAAAGGGAAGAGAATAAATAAAACATGATTTTTCGTTGTTTAGAAACTCAAGGAATTGGAAGAAAAGAATAGAATTTATCTTGAAATCACAATTATTGTAGGGCATTCAATTTTTGTATTAAAAAAATAAAAAAATTAGTAATTTAGCATAAAAAAGTAGCATACACATTACTAAAATCAGCATTATTAGCATACAAATTAATAATGTCTTTAAATCCTAACAACTTAATGCTCAAAGTATTAATCAATGTGTACCTAAGTGATAATATGTTAGCAACAACATTTTCCTTATCTAATTGTATTGAATCACATAAGGAAAAGTTTCAGTAAACTTGACCTATTTTGCATGTTTCTTATCAACTAGCCTTACCCTTTCAAGTGTTTTAAATTATTATGATTAATATGAATTACAAACATTTTAAGTCAAAGGTAATGTTGCCATGTTTCTAAAGTCCAAACAAGTGCAAACATTTCTTTATCATACATTGGATAATTCATTGTTGCCCTACTCAACTTATCACAAAAGAATTCAATAAGTTGTTTCTCTAGCATGAGAACACTCCCAACCTAATGTCTGATACATCATGCATCACATTCAATTTCAAAGGTCTTTAAACAAAAAGTCAAGCAAAGCAAGAGGTGGGGAATCACATAACTTAGATTTAAGTAAATCAAATACATCTTGTTGTTTCTTACTCCATTTGAAACCCACATTCTTTTTAGTCACCTCTTATAAAAGGTAGAGTTAAACCATGGAAACTCTTTATATCACTCATACTTTTAGGTATAGGTCATTCTTAAATAGTCTCAATTTTCTCTTTATTAACCTCTATAACATGATTTGATATAACATAACCCAAAAAAATTAACATAGTTTATGCAAAAATCACATTTCTTTAAATTGGCATACAATTTCTCTTTTCTTGACACATCAAGCACACAATGCAAATTTTCAACATGCTCTTCTAAATTCCTATTATATACTAATATGTTATCAAAATAAACTACAACAAAATTTCCCATGAAAGGTCTTAAAATATAGTTTATTAATCTCGTAAACGTGCTAGGTGCATTAGTTTAAATGACCTAACTAACCATTCATACGAACCAAGCTTAGTCTTGAATGCAATTTTCCACTCATCACCTTCCATCATCTTAATTTAATGATACCCACTCTTAAGATCAATTTTAGAGACGTAACAAATACCACGCAATCCATCGAGTATATCATTTAAGTATAGAAGGTCGATACTTAACTATTATTTTATTGACAACTATGCAATCAACACACATCCTCCAAAATTCATCTTTCTTTGGTAAAAGTAACACTGATACTATGTATAGGTTTGTATATGCAGGCTTGTATACGCATAAGTAACACATGACCCTTCTTCATCAACTCCTCAACTTGCCTTTAAAGCTCTTTTGTCTCCTTAAGATTACTTCTATATGCGCCAAATTATTTGGAATATGAGCATTTGTAATAAAGTTAATGTTATGTTCAATCCCTTTCTTTGGTAGTAAGTCAACTAAGATCCTCTTAGGAATACATCACTATAATTCTATAATAAAGATAAAATGGTACTAGGCAAAGAAGAATCAAAGTTAATGTTAGAAAAATAATAATCTTTATAATGGATTAAGATCATGTGCAGGAGGAGTTATGAATGTCAAAGGTTATTATATGTGCATTACTAGATATTAGATTTAATGTGTTGCCAACAAATCCAAAGGGCTGATGAGCTCATATTTGATGGCTAATGTTGGATTTATCGTTAACACCATTTCACATGGTTATATGTGTTAATTTGATGTTATGAATGTCATTGTGATATAGAGAGGTCATTGGGAAAAATTGGTAATGGTAGGTCAACCTTGAAGTTAATGAGTCAATATTGACCATGACCTTAAATTTTAAGGGTTAAAGGTAACTGTTGACCCTTGATCATTAACCCTAAATTTTAGAAAGTCAATGTTAACCATTGACCCTAAATTTTAGGAATTAAATCTGGTTGTTGATTGTAAGACAACCTTTGGGAATCAATGATGACCAATGATGATCATGTAACCCTAATCTTATAGGGGATCCCATTAATTAAGGAGAACAAATCTGCCTTGATGCAAAAATCCTTAAAAGACTACAACTAATGACAAATAGGCATAAAAGTCAAGGTAAAAATCCTAACTAATGTATCAAGACTTAGCTGAACCTACAAGCCTAAATAAATTGTCAAAGTTAAACCTTGTTACATGTGTATTTAGTGTTAACTTAAAATCTAGCAACCAAATAAAAAGTACCCCCTTTAATACAACTTAGCATTTGGACCGAGCCTCTTTAACTTGGTCATGTAGTTTGGATTTATATCATGGGCTCTAAGCTTTATTCTTTAAGTTCTAAGTTTTGTCCATCATCTTGCACAAAAAGATAAGTGATTTTCTTTACTGTAGCATTGGAAACTTCTAGAATAACCTTAGAATTTTCTAAAGTAGACCCTTTGCCATGCATCTCGATGATAAGCCTTGTAAAGCCTCTATCATCTTCTTTGTCTTTTCCCTATTCATTACACCACCAATTCTTTGAAAATGATCTTAAGAATACTTGTTTTGTTGTACTTTATCAACACTTTGTTCTCTTTTCATAAATTTGTGTTATTCAACCAACACCTTGATCTCCATCAATAATAAAACAACCGCACTAGGCAAATAAGGGTTAAAGTCATGAGAAACATCATTATACATAAATACAAGTAGTTGCTATCTTGTAATCATAACATTCTTAACCTCATTTTTCCCAGTAAACACAGTCACCCTTTTACTTTTTTCTCCAACTTTTCTCTTAACCTCACTCTTTTCATTTGAATTTTTTCCACGACCTCACTTTCTTTCTTTTCCTTTGACCTCTCACTCTATTTCTTTTTCTTTTTCTTGTCCTCTTATTCTCTCATCCGTTCTTCTCTTATTTTTCACTCTCTTGCTATCTTAATCTAATTGTTGTTTCCATAACCTTATATAGGTTGTAATTGTTGTCAACTAGATTTAAGTGTACAATTAATTTGACATGGAGTGGCAAGAAAGTAAAGCCACATAGAGGGGCAAGAGAGTAATTTGAAGCTACATGGAGGGGTAAGAAAGTAAAACCACAACTTTGCAAAAGAAAAAGAAAACCTTACACAGAACATACAAAATTGGGTGGGAAGGAGAGAAAATCTTGACGGCCAAAATAAGTGTGGACAGCAGAACAAGGGTACATGGCCAAACGGAGAGAGAGAATACATGGCCGGATGGAGAGAGAGAAAACACAGCTGGACAGTGAGAGAGAAAACTTGACTAGACGGTGAGAGAGAAAACTTGTGAGAGATGTACAACCACCTATAGAGAAACGAACGACACGACAAGGAGAAAACCGTGTGATGGCAAAAGAGAGAAACCTGTGAGAAATGTACAACCACCGGTAAGAGAAAGGACGAGTTGACCACAAAACAAAGTGGACGAAAAACAGGGATGACGACAAAATAGAGTGGACGGAAAAATAGGGTGGATGGCAGAACAAGGGTGAACAATGGCAAGAGAGAGGACACCATAGGCTAGAGGACAGCATATCTAGTATCTGTGAGGCTTGAGAACAATGAAGCAGGTGCAGATCTGAAATGTGAGACCAGAACATGGGTCAGCATGAGACAAGAACATGCGTCGATGTGAGACCAAAACATGTGTCGGCATGAGACCAAAACATGTGTCGGCATGAGACCAGAATGTGCAATGGCGTGAGACCAGAACATGTAGTAGCTTGACTGATCACAAGCGTGGGGTAGGCTATGAGACGTGAAATGGTAGACCAAAAGTGTGAGTGTAAGTCGTGAAGTCATGAGACAGTGAAAGCAAGAGTTGTGTGCAACAACTTAGAGAAGGAATTCGGTGAAGCATTGGAAAGAACTCAACGTATTTCTAGATTTCTTCAAGAAAGGTTAGAGAGTGTTGTGGTGGACTTCTAAGCAGCAGTGAAGCAACCTATTCAATTCAATAGAGGCAAGACAAGGTAGAAGAAGGGTATATACAATAAGTGACACTCTTTGTATTTGCAATAATGAAAGGAACAGAGGATTAAGGCATCCATTGTAACTACATTGTGAACATCAAGAGTTCCACACTGGTATTCTCAAGTATAGTGAATTGTCTCAGTAGAGGAAGAGTCCCTACCACTGTGAACGTATGTCACATTGACGGAACCACATAAATCTCTTGTATCCTTAATTTGATTTACATTATATGTTTTGAATTGAGTTGTGAATGCAGCTAAAGAATCTTCAAACCTATAACCTAAAGAAGACCTAATCAAGAACATTCAATCTGTCTAATAGGTAAGGTGTCTGAAAGGTGACTTTAGGGATTATTGTGATTAGTAGGTAACAATAGATCTACCTTAGTCGACTAAGAAAAAGTTCACTTTTGAGAAGAGTTTGAAGTTGTTCATATACCGGCTTATTGATGAGAGCTAAAGTATTAAATAAGTAGAATACTTTGGCTTATATTGTTACAGTGTGTTTTTAAAGGGTGTGATACTGCCCCCTCTTAGTATCACAAACTAGTAGATCATAGGGTGAAGTTGGGAACTTTAATTGGTATCAGAGCACTGGTTCACTAGTTTGAAACTTAACAACTTGGTGTATTAGTTTGAAGAATTTTAGAAGTTTTAACTTATTCAGCATACTAAGAAATGGATGCTGGTACTAGCACTAGCACTACTTACAGCAAGAAGGTTCCAATCTTTAATGGAACCAACTACCATATGTGAAGAGCGAGAATGCAGGTGGTATTTGCAACCATGGGAATGAACATGGTGAAATCCATACAAGAGGGTTTTGTGGCCCCAAAAAAAGGTAAAGATCTAACCCTAGAGGAATTAAGTAGTTTGAAATAAATGGAAAGGCCTCAAACATCATCATTTCAACATTGACAGATGCTAAATATGCTAAACTTATGGACTGCAAATCTACTAAGGAGATATGGGGCAAATTGTAGAAAGCCTATGAAGGTGATGGCAGAATAAAGGAGGCCAAGTTTCAATTTTTCAAGGAGAGATATGCATCTCTCAGAATGCAGAAAAATGAGACAGTCCAAAAGTTCTTCACCAGGGTTATTGATGCTGCAAACAACCTTAGAAGTCATGGGAAGAACAAGGACTCATCTATTGTGATGAAAATTATGAGAATACTACCTGAGAAGTTTACCTCAAAGGTGGTAGCCATAGAGGAGAGTAGAGATCTTAATTCTATGTCTCTGCATGATTTCTAATGCAATCTCATTGCATATAAGATGAGAATAAAGTCAACTAAAAGCTCTTTAACATCAAAGCTATCAAAGGAGGCAGCTTTCAAAGCTATGAGATACTTAAAGATAAGAGAAGAGGAAGAATCATCCAGTGAGGATGATGATGGTGATGAGGAAGAAAGTGAAGGTGAAGTGTTGGCTTACTTCACAAGGCTTAGGGATAAGAAGGTATTGTTTAGACATTTCTACTCCTTTATCTTAATAAACTTGTTAAACTTATTAAGTATTCTATTTAATCTCAAGATTGTTTAACTTCCAAATATTGTACAGATATCTGTTAGAAAGAAGGCTTTGTAGAAGTTGATAGAGGTTTATTAAGAGTATCATATGAGGTGTTATGAAGGCCACATGAGTATAAGTGACCACCTTCAAGTGATTCTATGTAATGTATTAAAGTTATGTTATAAGAAGGATTCTAAGGAGTTCATGTCTATTCTTCCTATTTTTTTATGCATTCCTCTCCAATTCAGGATTTATGGCACCCAATGTTATCTTTGTAAATGTCTTTTCGGTCCCAAAATATGGAAGTTATACTTGTAGAGGATTTTTTTATGGTAATCTCTCTACTAAGGAGAGGATAAGGAATTATATCCATTTCTTTTCTTTAGTGATTCCTCTGCACGTGAAGGCATTAAACTCAATTTTGTCTCTGAAACAAAGGTATTCATGTTAGTTCTTATTGTAATAGAAATAGTGGTTTTTTTTTTACCTGGTCTATGTGTTTTAGGTTGCAAATGGAAATGCAAGATTATTTAGCCTTAAGAAAGAAACAAAAGGTACCTTTAGGTTGTTGTAAATGCTGATGTGTCATCTGTGGTTAATGGACAAAATATTTGCATGTTTACTTTGCTACCATGCTATTTATTATTTTATTGACTAGATTTGACATTAGTCAAATCTAAGTTTATGGTCTATAAAGCTCTTCTACATAATTCACTTGTATTAACTGTTCTTAGTTTTGTTGTGAAGAAAATTGTGACAAAAAGAGTTGAATTTTTATAGGCTTGGCATCTTTGTGTGATTTATTATTTCTAGTCTTTTAATTCTGTTTGTGATGGATATTGAGGAATTGTCATTATTAATTAAGCAAGGATAATCTATTGATCTAAAAGGGATAGGTTCACATCCATAGTATAGAATTTGCATTTAGCTTAACTTCGCTTAAAAATTTAAATTGAGATTTAGTCTCTAATTTTAGTAACTTTGGTTTTGTGGATGAGGATGACTGAAAATTTCCTTTTTCTTGTACAACTATGCACCAATCTAAGTAGATAGTTGAATTTTTTCTAATTTTATAAAATCTTTTTTCCAAATGTTACTTAATCATGTGATTAACATTTACTTATTTTAGTGAATTTCTAGCTTGGGAGGTGTACAAAAATTTGAAATATTGGATAGAATTGAGTGTAAAGCAAATTAGTACTTGAAGGGAGGAAAATTATGAAGAAAGGGTTAAAGTATTACAAGGATGCTTAAACACATACCTTAGTCCTATAGTATACACTATTGCATGATCCTATCATAGATGCTTTGAACAATGATGCATTTTCAAGTGGCCATACCTGATATGCTTTTCTCAAAGGACCATGTAATTCTAGTTTTCTTGCACTCTTTTGATGCTGCATTATGAGATTAGGCTTATATAACTTTTGGTATTGTTGATGTGATTGGTATTTTGTTTGCATGACACGTATTTTTCTCCTTTATTGAATTTTTAGCTCGAAGCATTTGCTTCAATATGTAGACCATGTGATAGTTGTAAAATATTTTTTAGGTTTGGTAGTGTCAAATGAACAAAGGTAAGGTCCATCTGTGATTATTGTTTGTTGGCTGCCCTAGTGAATATATGCAAATATGTATCGTAGAAAACCAGCTCTAGACAAGTGTAGGAGAGACTTAAAAAGCTAGTTGTGAAAATGTTAGCATCCTTTCTAGATCCATCAAAAGTAGAAAAGTCCTTTCATAAATTGAACCACATGAAAAACAATAGAATCATTAATGAATTGGAGCTATTATTGAATCAATGGACAATTTTTAACGCTTAGGCAAATAGAATGAGTTTTTTTTTTAATTAATGTTTTTTTCTTTTCAAATTAGTTGGGTGAAATTGTGACTCCTATTGTATCTATTGTTTAGAGATTATTGTTTCTTGCATGAAGTGAACCCTATTATCATGTTATGTAAGAGGCCTTGCATTCATCATCAAGGAGAAGTCTTTAATTCTTGTGTTATCATTGAGAAATAAAATGGGAGAAGACGAAGACAATTTGTTATGTAGGATAATGGTGTTTGGGTTACTTTAAGCACTGTTGTAGCTGGGAGAAGTCTTTTCTAAGTTTCATCGGCACATTGCTTGCTACCCTTTACTTTAGTTTTTTCAAGTTCAATAAAAGCTTAGAAGTGCCAAAACTAAACTTGTAATGAGCATTCAGTGCTTGAAAAATGGATAAACCAGATACAAATTAATTAAGCAAGCCTTCTTGTATGGTGAAGAAGTTATTCTAATGGATAAGTAGCTTAAGCACACATAAATGATTGATGTCAAGGTGGGTATCTATGAACACAATTCCCTTCACTACATTTTACATAATTTTTTTTTTTTGTGCTTAGATTGGAAACATGCTATTTATTGGATCAAAAATTTTTACATAAAAAAATAAGGTATTTGACAAGCCTAAAACTGAACTAAAGGAGCTTAGTTTAGGCATTATGTATTACATATTGTTTTTTCATTGCTCAAAGCTTTATTTCTGTGAATTCATGCCTTAATAGTTCTAGTTAGGGTAGATACAGGTTTGACATTTTTTTCACGTGGGTGTTTACCTTACCATATTGCTTATATTTCTAATGAACTAGATTCATTATCTTATTTTGGTTTTTACTTGTTAAATGTTGCAATACACTGCCTTGTACAATTTTAAGACAAATCTTCTCTAATCTCTTTTTGCATATCAACTTTTTTTTTTTTTTTTTGCTTTTCAAGATAAGTTTCTTAAGATGATGATAGATAGCCATCAACATTTTCAGTTTCTAAAATTACTCTCGTCAAAATGCTCATTTAATATATTTAGTTCAGAGCATGTCTGTTGTATTCTAAAGAATTTTTCCAATAATGGACTACCAAAAGGGCATTTAGAGGCTTCTTCTACCAAATTGCTTGTGGTAAGAACAATTGTTGTTTCCTGCTTGCATGTTTGTATTACTTTTGAAAATCTTATTATCACCATTTTTCCTTGGGAGCTTAAGACCCAATGGCCAGAAAATGTAGAAAGTTTCTACTATATCTGGGATAATAAGGAAGTTAACTCATCTACAATTGGTACATCCATCATAAGCCATTAGAAAAAAAGGAATTTTATGTAAGAATATGACATAGGTGAAGTTGGATTTACTTTTGGGGGAATTATTAGAAGTTTCAACGTGGTTTGTAGATTTTTATTATTTCCCACATAAGACATCAAGTATTACAACTTAAAGGCTATTGAACATTTGTGTGAGAAGTTGTTTTCTAAGGCAGTATGCTTTAGGAAGTACTTGTGGATGGTGTGTAGTCCATCATCTTCTCACTTATGAGATCCATTCCAAAGCCAATTGTACCCTTCATTTACTAGGGCTTGTTTACTTTACTTTTTTTGTTTTATTTGTTCTTTTATGTTTTGCTTCAAGTTGAAATTATCATCATCTTTCAATTTAATTATTCATCAAATAATGTCCTAGAAGAATTAACCTAATGAGATGAATCTTGATTTTTGAAGTTTCTACCTTTTTATTGTTTGTCATCCCCACAGCTTTTCAGATTTTGTATTGAATGCATGGTGTATACAGTGACAACTTGCCAAACAATTTGACACCCTTTATGGATGGAGAGAGAGAGAGAGAGAGAGAGAAAGAGAGAGAATAAGAAAGCATGTTGTTCAGATTAGATGGAAATGAAAGGGAAGAGCATAAATAAAATGTGATTTTATGTTGTTTGGAAACTCAAGGAATTGGAAGAAAAGAAAAGAATTTATCTTGAAATCACAATTATTGTAGTGCATTCAATTTTTGAATTAAAAAAATAAAAAAATGAATAATTTAGCATAAAAAAGAAGTATACATGTTAATAAAATCAGCATTATTAGCATACAAATTAATAATGTCTTTAAATCTTAACAACTTAATACTCAAAGTATTAATCAATGTGTACCTAAGTGATAATGCGTTAGCAACAACATTTTCCTTACCTAATTGTATTGAATCACATAAGGAAATGTTTTGATAAACTTGACTTATTTGGCATGTATCTTATCCAACTAGCCTTACCCTTTCAAGTGTTTTAAATTCTCATGATTAATATGAATTACATACATTTTAAGTCAAACATAATGTTGCCATGTTTCTAAAGTCCAAATGAATGTATACATTTCTTTATTAGGGATAATTCATTGTCGCCCTACTTAACTTATCACTAAAGAATTCAATAGGTTGTTTCTCTGGCATGAGAACACTCCTAACCTAATGTCTGATGCATCATGCATCACATTCAATTTCAAAGATCTTAAAAAAATCAAGCAAAGCAAGAAGTGGTGCATTATACAACTTAGACTTAACCAAATCAACTTAGAAGTGGTGCATTCTTTTTAATCACCTCTTATAAAAGCTAGAGTTAAACTATGGAAACTCTTTATATCACTCATACTTTAAGGTGTAGGTCATTCTTAAATAGTCTTAATCTTCTCTTTATTAACCTCTATACCATGATTTGACATAACATAACCCAAGAAAATAACATGGTTTATGCAAAAATCACATTTCTTTAAATTGGCATACAATTTCTCTTTTCCTAACACATCAAGCACACAACGCAAATGTTCAACATGCTCTTCTAAATTCCTATTATATACTAATATGTTATCAAAATAAACCACAACAAAATTTCAAAAAAGAAAGGTCTTAAAATATAGTTTATTAATCTTGTAAACGTGTTAGGTCCATTAGTTTAAATGGCATAACTAACCATTCATACAACCAAGCTTAGTTTTGAATGCAATTTTCCACTCATCACCTTTCATCATCTTAATTTAATGATACCCACTCTTAAGATCAATTTTAGAGAATTAATAAATACCATGCAATTCATCAAGTATATCATTTAAGTATAGAAGGTTGATACTTAACTATTTTATTGACAACTTTGGAATCAACACACATCCTCCAAAACTCATCTTTCTTTGGTAAAAGTAACACTAGCATTATGTATGGGCTTGTATATGCGTAAGTAACACATGACCCTTATTCATCAACTGCTCAAGTTGCCTCTGAAGCTCCTTTGTCTCTTAAGATTACTTCTATATGCGCCAACTTATTGGGAATAAGAGTATTTGGAATAAGATTAATGTTATGTTTAATCCCTTTCTTTGGTAGTAAGTCGACCAGGATCTTCTCAGGAATACATCACTATAATTCTGCAACAAAGATAAAATGGTACTAGGCAAAGAAGAATCAAAATTAATGTTAGAAAAATAAGAATCTTTATAATAGATTAAGATCATTTGCTTTATAACATAAAAGGTAACCTAAATGTCTACTCTTTAATATACACATTAACTTGTTTTCTTGCATCATCACTCTTTTGAATCTAACCAATCTACTAAGGTACAACAACACAAAATACCTCATCCTTATATATACTAATGGAGAATGGAAGCACAATCTATTTAGTCATTTTCACTACTCCACTATCATTTAACCATTGTAGGCTATATGGTTTAAGATGTTTAATTATGGGTAAACCTAACTTCTTGACTAACTTTATGCTCTATATTGGTATAATTACCCTTATTTATAATCAAGTTACAACTTCTATCTTTCACCAAACACTTACTCCCACATCACTATCTTCTTAACTTATACACCAAGAGCCCTCTATACCACTATACGTTTCTCTCTATGCTTTAATTACTTTACTCCTTCATCAACATCATTAACAACTAATAATGGTGGTACATGAGCCTCATTACTAGACTCACTCCCATTCTCATATTCACCATCCTCCCTAAGGATTATAAACCTTTTATTAAAGTATTGTGATGGTATATGACCTCTACCTAAACACCTAAAATGCTTGATGTCTCTAGTTTCTCCTTGGGTGCCCTTGAGTTTATCCTTAAATTTGCTTTTTTCAAGATTGCCCCTATTAATCTTGAGCTTATGTGTATTAGTTTTAATCATAGGACTCATCTTCTCTTCCTTCTTCACCTAATTCAACTTCGAAAAGGATGAAGCCAAGTTTTGATTATCTCTAGAAGTATTCCTTCCTTTAAGCTACCTCTCAAATTTCATAGCAATGTGTACCATATCCTTGACTCTACATAATGTTGCAATTCTACAACATCAGTTATGTTTTTATTCAACCCTTGGAAGAACCTAGCCACAGTTGCCTCCCTATCTTCCATTACATTTGCCCTAACCATAGCAATCTTCATCTCTTTATGGTAGGTACCCTTCCACATTCTTTAAACCTTGTGTAAAGCCATACAACATGTTATACAAATCCCTATAATAAGAATTAGGATCAATCCTCCTTTTCATCGTAGTCTTTAACTCTTTCTATGTATCAATTGGTCATTTAAAATTCCTCCTCCTAGTAGTAATTTGCTAGTCCCACCGCATTACTACATAATCAATAAATTTAGGTAAAGTGATCCTAACCTTTTTTTTTTCTTAGAAAAGTTATAATAATCAATAGCTCTACCCTTCTCTTTTAGTCCACGTGCACATTTGGGTTAGCTTTTCCTTAAAAAGAGATAACCTTCATTTTAATAATACTCATATACTCCTTCCTCCATTCTATTTTTATTATCTTAACCTCCATTATAACTATCATAAACAATGTACTGCTTTAACATTCCTAATACCAAATCCTCCTTTAAATCGACCTTTAAAGTTTTACTATCATTATCACCCTTATCATAGTCATTATCGCCATCTTTACCTAAATCATTTTCTAATTACTATTGCATAACCCTTCCAACTGGCCTCTTAGGATTTACACTTGATTTCCCTTCTATTTTATCTCTCTTATCCTAAACTTCCTAAACAATTTGGTTAATTCTATTGAACTTATACTCTTAAGATTTCATAAGCAATTTGAAATCTATAATAACTACTTCTTCCTCCCCATATAAGAAATTGCCTTCTTTACCATTAGACATTATACTTATAAGATTGCTAGTAAATAAAGAATAGGTCTCACAAAACTCACTCTCTTACGTGTTTGTATAATTTTGGGAAAACAAAGAAGCCAAAGATAAAGCATTACCTTTTGCAACATTATATCATATGCCTTGGATTGTTAAACGGGACAATGTTATCTTGGTCAAATAAATAAAACTAATAGGAATAATTAACCCATGTACTATAGTTGGTCAAGTAGACTTATATTTATTGACTTTGTGACAAATAACTTGTTAAATGACCTATCTGAGGAACTTTTGAATCAAATTGTTATGCATATCCTAGAAAGTTTAGAAACAAGTTAGATTAATCAAATTAGAATCTTAAGGAAACTAAGTCCTAAAAACCCCAATCTTAAGATATCACAAAAGTTGATCACTCCTTTGATAAGTCAATATAATATATTCTTCCAAGAACATAAGAAAGCAAAGTAAAACTTATTGAAAATACCTTAATATTATTCATGATCCTCATTTTGTATAGTTATGGTGTTTAGATAGGCATGTAAACATCATACTCTTATAAGGAAAAGATGTTTCTATCATATCTAGATAAGAGAGACCTCAATTATAGGGGATCCCTTTTAACTAAGGAATATAAATCTACCTTGATGTAAGAATCGTTAAAAGGCTACAACTAATGATAACTAAGTATAGAATTTAAAGTATTTAACTAATGTATCAAACTCTACTAAACTTCCAAGCTTAATAAACCCAAGAATTTAAGCCTTTTTACATGTCTATTTAGCCTTAACTTAAAATCTAGCATACATATCAAGTTATAGCTTGATCATGTGACTTGAACGTATATCATGGGCTTTAAGCTTTGTTCTTTAAATTCTAAGCCTTATCCATCATCTCGCACATAAAGATAAGTGATTATCTTTGGTATAGCATTGGAAACTCCTAGAACAACCTTAGAATCTTTTAGAGCATCCACTTTTAAGCAAACTTAACATATGGCAAACACTTTTCCCATTACCTCAAGTTCTTTTGAATGATAGCACATAACAAAGTAGTGAGTGTCCTATTGATTATTTCATTTCGTTTATTTATTTGAGGAAGTGCAATAGTAAAAAATAAAAGTTTAATTCCCAATTTATTCCATAAAGTGTGCCAAAAATGACTTAAGAACTTAACATCCTTATCACTAACAATGGTTCTTGGCAAAACATACAAACACAACACTTCTTTAATGATGAACTCAATAATATGTGTTGCATCATTGGTTTTAAAATATGCAAAAAATTAGTCATTTTGCTAATCTTATTGACAACAGTAAATATGTTGTTCTTACTATTATGAGACCTCAGTAATCCATATAAAGTCCATAGAAATATTAGTCCAAGGTTGGTTAAGCATCGGTAAAGGTGTATACAAACTATGCAAGTTAACTTTAACCTTTACTTGTCTACTTGTAATGCACTTATCACAAACAAATTCCACATCATGCATTATATTAGGCTAATAAAAATGCTTATGCAATATATCTAAAATCTTCTACATACTATAGGGCTCTATCAAACCAAACCCATAAGTTTCCCTAACAAACAACTCATGAATAAAACACATAGGCACACATAATTTCTCTCTCCTAAATAGAAATCTGTCATGTCTATAAAAATTACTAAAAAAATACTTATCACATGTGTTAGATTGCTTTGCACACAAGTCTTTAAGAAATTCAAAATAAAGTAACTTAGTTTGTAAAGAAATAAGCAATGCCTTTATATATCCTTGGTTTCTTTAGGATTAGCTCTATAGGTAGGTCGGTTTGACTTGCCAGTATTGGGCATGAAGTCTATTTAGTGCTCAATTCCACTTTAAAGAGGTAATTTAAGGGTAATCTCTTTGAAAAATAAATTTTCAAACTCTTGCAATAACAAAGCAACCACACTAGGTAAAAAGGGATTAAGGTCATTAGACAAAAAATAAACATCCTTGCACATAAATACAAGCAGTTGTTGTCTTGTAATCATAGCACTCTTAATGTCACTTTTTTAAGCAAACACACTTACCCTCTTACTTTTCTCTCGACATTACCCTTCCCATTTGAAAATTTTCCCATTAGCCTCACTTTTTTTCTTTTTCTTTAACCTTTCATTCTCTTTCTTTTTCTTTTTTTCTTGTTATATCATTTGTTCTTTTCTCATTTTACACTCTTTTGCTATCTTAATCTGATCTTCATATGCTTTAAAAGGATTAAGATGATTTAATACAACAATCCAATTTTTAATTACAAAAGAGTATTTAAGATGAGGAAATTGTAATGAAAACAAAATTACAAGAGTTATGACAAGAAGCAAAGTTAAGAGAGGCAAGTGCTACTTAGACGGTCTAAGAGGGATTGTTTTTGTATAAAGGTAGGGTTTATTTATCTTCAAATTCTACCTTGATTCACATAATCTTAGTAGGATTTCATAACTCCACGCATAAGGGCCTTCAAAAGTTATTATAATGAGTTAAGGCCAATTTTTATTGGGAAGGAATGAAGGGAATAATGGCAAGATTTGTACAACAATGCAATGTGTGTTACCAAAATAAATCTGTACATATCTATCTTGCAAGGATAATGTAACCCTTAACTATTCCCACTCAAATTTAGGCCAACATGTCAATGGATTTCATTGATGGGTTACCAAAGATGAAGATAAGTCTCTATTATTTATAATGGTAGACCAATTTTCTAAAATGGCTTATTTTACACACATTACACATCCTTACATTACTATTTCTATGGCTCATGTGTCTTTTGAGAGGATTTTCGAATTGCATGGCCTTATAGAGTTTTTTGTGAGTGATAGAGCAAAGTTTTCATAACTATGTGTTTAAGTTATATAGGATGGATTTGACTTCTTCATTTACATGTCATCCTTAATCAAATGGTCAGATGAAGGTGAGAATAGGACCACTATGATATACTTGTAATGTTTTATGGGGGATAAACCACAGAGTTAGATGGAATGGATTCCTTGGGGTCTAAATTTTATTGTAACACATCTTTTCATTTCTCTTTACAAGTTACACCATTTTACGTGGTGTATGGTCATGACCCCTCATGTTTGTTGTCTTATGATCATGGTGTCGCGAAGTTAAATATGTTTGATCAAGCCTTTTTGGAGCAAGATGAAGTATTGGTTAAATTAATTGGGTGATTAATCCAAGCACAAGCAAGATTAAAGCAAGCATAGGACCTTCACAATTGTGAGATCACTTTTATGGTGGTTCATAGGTGTGGCTGAGATTATAACCTTATAGGTAGTTATCAATGGTTCAAAGGGATTTTTAGAAACTAGCACCAAAGTATTTCAAACCATTCTAAGTAGTCTAACAAATTGGTGAGGTAGCTTATCATTTGACCTTACTACAAGGAAGTAAAATTCATAATGTGGTGCATGTATCTTTACCAAAAGAGCACAAGGAAACTCCACCAATAACTTCTGTCCCTCTTCCATAATTATTTGATAACAAATCAAGTCTAGTTCTTAAAGCAATTTTACATGCTAGGCTCAATAAAGGAAAATGGAAGTTATTAGTGCAGTAGAAGGGACTGCCAATAAAGGAGACTTCTTAGGAGTTTCTTAAAGAATTTAAGAAGACCTATCTTGAATTCGAGCTTAAGGACATACTCTTTTTCCAAGGGGGATTACTAATATGTAAGATGCATTCATAGAGATGAAGTATATAAAGAGATTATTTAAAAGTTAATGGTTAGCAATTGATGTGGAAATTAGCTAAGAAGTTATTTGTCAATTGGTTTGTTTCTATAGTAGTTATCTTATTTATGAAGTTTATTATTTTTAGAAATCCATTTTTAATAAAAGAATAAGTTAGCATATTTATATTCTATTTGAGCTTTTAAAAACTTTATGTATTCAACTTATTTAAAGGAAATTATAATGAATAAGATGGAGTCATAATTTTTTTTAAGTATTATTGACAGAGAGCTTGTTGAGGAACAAATTTTTTTAGCACCAACCATAGGATTTAAAAAGGGAAAGAACTTTAATAAAGGAAAAAAGGATTTTTCTTGTGAGTTATCTCATGACTATGTCGAATGCAAAAACACATATCATAAACAACTTGAAAAGACTTATGTTTCTCTTACCTAGCTTACATCATATGATAAGGACCATTTTAGGTCTCATACTAAGAGGGGGGGTGAATCAATATGAGATATACAATTTTTATAAATTGATCCAGATTTAACCTTGTTTGATGATATAATTTCAAATTTGAGGACAAATCCTATTTAATGGAGAGGAAATGATGGAGGTGCACTTGTACTAGTAGCAAATAACCAAGGAATTGTTGCTTTACATAATCTTAGGGGTCCAATGACAAAGGCGAGATCACAAAAGGCTCAATATGTGCTTAATAGTTTAATTTATGAAGTCCAGGAGCAAGAAGTTGCTCATAATGATTGGTTGATGATGGAAGTATCCCAAAGGCCTTTTAATGTGTTTTATGTGAGGAATAAGCATGACAAAGGCTATGGTCTTGGAGTAAGGAAAGCTACAAGGCTACGTGTTTCGGACCAAGGCATGCAAACATCAAGTCCCATGATTGCAATAGCCTTGATAACACAGCAAGTCCAATAGCTAGATACCAATAGGCATTATAGTGAATTAAAAGGGAGTCTAGCGAAAGATTTATATGTAAAAGATCTTAACTTTGCTATTGTGTAAGGAGCATATGAGAACTTGGCCTCATGGAAATTTTATAAGTTTGAGGATTTCTAATTTAGGTAAAATCATTTATGTGTACCTATGAGTTACTTAAGGAGGTTGGTTGTGAGTAAAGCACATGAGGTGGTATAATGAATTATTTCATAAATAGGAAAATCATAGAGGTCTTAACTAAGCATTTTGATAAAGAACCTACTAGGTGACCTACTCTAGGAACCCTTGAATCAAATTTTCATGCACAATCTAAAAAAATATAAAACAAGTTGGATTAATCAGATCAAAACCTTAAGGAAACTCATTCCTAAAAGCCTTAATATTAAGATACCACAAAGGTTGATTACTCCTTTAATAAGTCAAAACAATGTATTTTTTTAAGAACATAGAAAAGCAAAGCAATACATGCTAAAAATACCTTAATATTATTGATTCCCATTTTATAAAGTTGTCACTTTTATATAGGCACGTAAACATCACAATCTTATAAGAAAAAGGAATTTGTTAATATACCTATATGGAAAAGACCTAAACTAAAAAGGATCCCTTTTATTGAGCCTATCTTTAATGGTAATGTTGGATTTGTTGTCAATAGCATCTCACACAGTTGTTTGTGTTGATTTGATATTTTGCATGTCGTTAAGATAAAAAGAAGTCATTGGTCAATATCGTTATTGGTAGGTTAACTCTGAGGTCAGTGAGTCAATGTTGACCATAGACCTTAATTTTTTGGGGTTACAATTGACCGTTGATCGTTGACCCTTGACCTTAAATTTTAGGAAGTCAATGTTTACTACTGACCCTAAATTTTAGGAATCAAATTTTGCTGTTAATTATAAGGCAACCCTTGGGAATCAATATTAATAGTTGATGATTGTGCAACCCTAAATCTTAAAGCCTATAAATACATCCATGCATCTTTTAAGATGTGTGTGTGCTGTAAAAGAGAGACTAACCAATTGAAAAGCAAGAATGGAAAAGAGAGAGGCAACCACCGAAAAGAGTGACTGACCAAGGAAGGTGCCACAGTAGCCAACCAAGAGTGCAACACCAAAAAGAGGTGCAACCAGCCAAGGAAGGTGCAATAGTAGCCAATCGAGAGTGCAACACCAAGGAGAGGTGCAACTAGCTAAGAGAGGTGTAGCTGGTCAAGAGATGATAGTAGCTACCAAAGAAGGAGGTAGCCACACCAACTAAAAGAGAAGTTGCAGCAACTAGTAGCCCTACCAAAGGGAGAAGAAGGTAACAGTCAACCAAACCAAAGGGAGAAGACGAAGGTGATGAAGACCATCTTAGGTCACACATTTAAAGGGAGAGGGGGTGAATTAGTGTGAGATTTCGCTTTTTATAAATCTTTCTAGATTTAATCTTTGTGACTTGTTAGAGCCGATGATCCAATTTTTATCTTTCTTCTTTATGTGAGAGCAACCATACGTGTATCAATCAAATGAAAGCACTTAAGAAAACATGACAATTTTTACATGGTTTACCCACAATATGTGAGCTATGTCCACGGTGTAATAGGATTACTCATAAATCACATAATCCACTCTTGTTATTAGAGGATATAGTTTGGTTGTGGAAGGATCACTCCTTAACCACATATGATGATTTACTGATCATTAGATGAGATGATCTCTTTATCACTTAACGAATTGATCTCCTAATCACTTTAAGGGTATCCCACCCTTTTTCATAAAATACATAAATAGTTTATGATAATGACTTTCCTGAGATAGATCACTCAATGTGCATAGGCAGCTATTACAGAAAATGAATCTTCTCTTTCCTCACTGCCAATCTTTCTTTACAGGTTATTTACACTGTAAGTTATCTCTACGGCAGGTTTTCTTCGCTGCCATTTATCTCTACTGTATGTTCTTCTCTCCCCCTATTGCTGGTGTTGCCTCATCTGCTGCCTCGATAGATTCTCTCCTCAGCAATCGGTGCTTACTCCCCTACTACCTCAATAAGTTATCTCCTTCTGTTGCCAGTATTATCTCCTTCGGCCTTGATAGGTTCTCTTCCTCTACTACTGGTACTACATCACCTGCTGCCTTGGCAAGTTTCCTCACTTGCTACCTTGGTAGGTTTCTTCCTCTGTTGCTAGTACTACCTCACTTGTTGCCTTGGCAGGTTTCCTCACCTACTACCTTGGTAGGTTGCCTCCTTTACTGCTGCAAGCTACCTATCTTGCTGTTAGGACACATTTTTCTCCTCTGTTGTTGATCGGGGCATGTTTTCTTCCCTGCTAATGCAAGCTGCTGGACCTGCTGCTTGTTGTGCCTACACTTGCTACTATTATTGCCTACACGTGCTGCTATTGTTGCCTGCACTTGTTACTATCATTGCCTGCACTTGGTGCTATTGCTACCTGCACTTGCTACTATTGCTACTTCCCTTGCTATTGCAATTGCTGCTGGTTGTGCTGCACGCGACTTTCTCTTACTATTGCAATTGCTAGTTGTGCTGCACGCTGCTTCTCCCACTACTGCAATTATTGGATATGTTGCACATTGCTTTCTCCTGCTGCTACAGATTGCGCTACAAGTTGCTGGTTGTGCTACTACAATCTGCTGGTATAGCTCCCTACCTTTGTTGTTGGTGCTGCAATTGCTGGTATTGCTTGCTGGACTTATTGCTGGTGCTGTAATTGCTGGTATTACCTATTTGACATGTTCTTGGTGCTGCAATTACTGGTATTGCCTGTTGGACTTACAGTTGCTGTTGCAATTGCTGGTATTGATTGTTGGACTTGTTACTGGCACCGCAATTACTGGTATTGCCTACTAGACTTGCTGCTGGCACTGTAATTTCCGGTATTGCCTGTTGGACTTGCTGCTGGCACTACATTCTGCAATTGCTGGTTGCCTACCTGAACCTGCTGGTGTTGCGGAATGTGTTACTAGTGTTAAAGGTTGCTGTTGGTGTTGCAGGCTGCTGCTGGTGTTGTGGGTTACTGCAAGTGTTAGGAGCTATTGTTGGTGTTGTGGGCTGCTGCTGGTGTTGTAGGCTGCTGCTGGTGTTACGGGTTGATGCTGGTGTTGTAGGTTGTTGCTGGTGTTACGGGTTGATGGTGTTAC
>JAHLGO010021097.1:4381240-4394372 GCA_020615895.1 Ceriops decandra
GCTACTACTAGTGCTGTAAGCTGCTGCTGGTGTTGTAGGTTGTTGCTAGTGTTATGGGTTGATACTGGTGTTGTGGGCTACTGCTAGTGTTGTAAGCTACTGCTGGTGTTGCGGGTTGATGCTGGTGTTGCGGGTTGCTGCTGGTGTTGTGCAGGATGTGTTGCTGGTATTGCAGGATGTGCTGCTGGTATACCTCCCTGCCCTTGCTGTAATAGGTTCCTTCTCCTTACTGCAATTTACTAGTTTCCTTGTTGCAATCGCAGGTTTCCTTGGATGGCTGCTGCAACTCCTTCTCCCTTTGGTTTGACCAGCTGTTGCCTTCTTCTTTCTTTCATGTGACTACTGCACATCTTCTTCTCTTATTTTGTGTGGTTGCTACACACCTTCTCCTATGGTTTGGTGTGGCTGCTGCACATCTCCTTTACTGATTTGGTGTGGCTACTGACTGCTACGCCTTATTCTCCCTTTGGTTTGGCTACCAGTTGCTACAACTCCTCCTTTGGTTGGTCTCGCTACCTCCTTCTTTGGTAGTTGCTGTCACCTCTTCGTTGGCTAGCTGTTGCTGCAATCTCCTTGCCCAGCTATTGCACTCTCCTTGGCCAGTTGCTGCACTCTCCCTGGCTGGCTGCTGCACTCTCCTTGGTTGATCACTCTCTTTTTTGGTGGCTACCTCTCCCTTTACCACTTAACCTCACTTTGTAGCTGGTGTTCGCTTTTAGTTTTCTGCATCTAATCATTCTCTATTGTAGCCCACACATGTCTTGCAAGATGCATGAGATTATTTATAGAGTCATGGGTTACACACTCATCAGTGGCGAGCATTGATTCCCAAAGGTTGCCCTATAATCAATGGCCATATTTGATTCCAAAAATTTAGGGTCAATGGTAAGGGTCAACAATCAACTTTGACCCCTAAAATTTAGGGTCAATGATTAACATTGACTCATTGACTTAGGGTTGACCTACCATCATCGGTTTTGCCCAATGATTTCTATGCATCTCACCGACATTCAAAACATCAAATTAATACGAATAACAATGTCAGAAGATGTTGTTGATAACAAATCTACTATTAGCCATCAAAGATGGGCTCAACAATCTCTCCCTTCGGATTTGTTGGCAACACATTAAATCCAACAATGCATATATAACAACTTTTGACATTCACAGCTCCTCTTGAAACATGCATCTCCCTTAACTTTTCACAATCTTTAACTCCCCCTTTTTTCTACTTCTCCCCCTTGACAATTTCTCCCTTTTTATTCATCAAACTAGTCCTTTTAATCATGTTATTGGGCCTTCTGGAATGTGCAATGGACCTTTTGTATCCATTGAAGCCTTCCATCCATCATCTCTACGGTTCTCATCATTCCACCTCTCCTCAAAAGGATTTGTCCCTAAATCATCACCTACATCAAAAGGGGAAAGATAAAAAATGTTAAATGTTGCACTCACATTATACTCATCAGGAAGGTCCAACTTATAAGCATTGTCATTAATTCATGCTACAGCTTGAAAGGGACCTTCTCCTTTAGGTTGTAACTTTGAATAACTTTGAGCTAGGAACCGTTCCTTGCACATATGCACCCAAACCCAATCATTAGGTTCAAACACCATCTTTTTTCATCCCTTGTTGACATTGAATGCGTATTACTTAGTTCGTTTTTCAATATGCTGCTGCACCTTCTTATGCAATTTTTTTTATCATGTTAGCCTTGCATTAACCATTTAAGTTGGCATACTTATTGATAGGTATAGGTACCAAATCCAAAGGAGTCAAGGATTAAAACCATATACAATTTCAAATAAAGAGTAACTAGTAGTAGAATGAACACTCCTATCATACATAAACTCAACATGTGGTAAACAATCTTCCAATGTTTTCAAATTTGTTCGAATAATAACACACCAAAGAGTAAAATTCGATTAACCACCTCAATCTACCTATTAGTTTGTGGATGACAAGTAGTTAAAAACAAAAGCTTTATACCTAGTCAAAACGAGAGTTTAATTAACCCTTGCAACCTTTGGTATAACTCCATGTAATAGTGATTAGGAACAATCCTCCTCCTTATGATAGCCTTCATCTCTTCCTATGTATCAATAGGCCGCTCATGATTCCTTCTCCAAGTCAAAACAAGTTGACCCCACCAAATAATAACATAATTAGTAAATTCAACTACAACAAGCATTACCTTTTTCTCCTTGGAATAGTTGTGATAGTCAAAGACAAATTCAACCTTCTTCTCTCATTCTCGGTATGCATCAGGATCATCCTACGTGCTGTTATCCTTGTATACATGTTCTGCTATCACTGCCTGTACGTGCTGCTATTATTGCCTACATGTTGTTGCTAGTATTACTGCCTATATGTGCTACTATTGTTGCTTGCACGTTCTACTATCATTGCCTGTATATGCTACTATTATTGCCTGCACATGCTACTATCACTACTTGTACATTCTACATTAGCTGACTGTATGTGCTACTCTTGTTGTTTGCACATTTTGCATTGGTTACCTGCACATGCTACTCTCCCTATCTGCACATGTTGCTATCACTACCTAAACATGTTGCTATCACTGCTTGCATGTGTTGCTTTTGTTACCTACATGTTTTGCTATCACTGCCTACACATTCTGCTATCATTATCTACACATTCTATAATTACTACCCGTGTTGCAATTGCTAGTATAGCCTACTGGATGGGCTATAATTTTTGGGATTACCTTTTGTATGTGCTACGATTATTGGGATTGCATGTTGGACTTACTGAAATTGTTGGGATTTCCTATTGGATGTGCTGCAATTACTGGAATAGCAGGCTATTGCATACCTTCTCCCCTGCTAGTTTGGTGTGGCTACAGGCTGTTGCACTCTCCTTGGTTGCTAGCTGTTGCACTTTTCTTGGTGGCCAGCTGTTGCCTTCTTCTTTCGTTGGTATGGCTACTATACACCTTCTTCTCTAGTTTGGTGTGGTTGCTACATATCTCCTTTGCTAGTTTGGTATGGCTGTCAGTTGTTGCACCTTGTTCTCCCTTTGGTAGGGCTGCCTTCTTCTTCTCCTTTTGGTGTGGCTGTTGATTGTTGCAACTCCTCCTTTGGTTGGTGTGGATGCCTCCTTTGGTGGTTGTTGTCACCTCTTCTTTGGGCGGCTACTACTGTACCTCCTTTGGCCTATTTCTACTGCAACTCCCTTGGCCAATTGTTGCTACACTCTCTTTGGTTGAATACTGCTTTCCTTGGTGGCTACCTTCTTTGCCTTGGCTAGTCACTCTCTTCTTTGGTGTCTACCTCTCTCTTTACCATTCACCTTCTGCTTGCTTTTAGGTTTGCCATTCTTTCTCCTTTAGCAAGCTCTCTTAAAATTTTGTAGCACACACACTTGTATTGCAAGGTGCATGAGGTTATTTATAGAGCCTTGAAATTAGGGTTGCACACTTATCAACGACCAGCATTAATTCCTAAAGGTTGCCCTACAATCGATGACCAAATCTAATTTTTAAAATTTAGGGTCAAGGTCAACTTTGATGCATTGACTTTAGAGTTGACCTGCCATCAATAGATTTGACCAACGACTTCTCTATATCTTAATGATATTCAAAATATCAAATCAACACAAATAACTATGTGAGATGCTATTGACAACAAATCTAACATTAAACATCAAAGATGGACTTAATAATTTTCCACCCTTTTTAAAGAAGTACATAAAAAGGTTATAATAAAAACTTCCCTGAGAAAGATTTCTTAATGTGCATAGGTTACTGTTGCAACAAACTAATCTTCTCATTTCTGTCTACTATTCTCTCATTCTATATTGTCAGTCTTTGCCTTCTACATTGTCAATCTCTACCTTCTATACCACCAGTTATAGTTTCTACCTCTCACAGCTTTTTGTTGCTTGTTGTTTTTTGTTGTGCCACTGCCTATTGTTTTTTCCTTTGCGGCTACTTGTTGTTTTCTGTTGAGCCATTGCCTATTGTTTTATGTTATGCTGTTACCTATTATTTTTTGCTATGTCACTTTTTCCTTTTGTAGATTCTTTCCTCTGCTGATTTTCTCCTTTGCAGCTTCTGCTCAAGGTTTTCTGCTGCTATCTCTTTTTTCTTTCTTGTTTGTTTCTACCACTTATAACTTCTTGTTGCTTGTCCTCTTCTCTATAGGTTCTCTCCCCTATAAGATCTATCCTTTTTAGTTTCTCTCCTTTGTAGGTTTTCTCCTTTAGAGATTCCTTCTTCTGCCTTTATAGGTTTCTCCTTCTGCCTTTATAGGTTCTTTTTGTAAGTTCTCTCCTTTTGCCTTTATAGGTTCCTCCTTTTGCCTTTGTAGTTTTTTTTTTTCTCTATTATCGATTCTCTCTTGTCTTTACAGGTTCCTCCTTTCATAGGTTCTTTCCTCCTACCTCTATAGGTTCCTCCTTTTTTTGTAGCTTACCATATTGGTTATGCTCTCTGCAAGTTTTCTACCCTCTCTCTACTGTTTTTGTTTTGTTGCAATTTTTTATGCCATTCATAGCTCTTTACAATTCTTTACCTCTGTTGTTCTCACTTTGCTAGTTTTCTTTCGTTGCAGTTCTCTATGCCATTAACAACACTCTATAGTTCTCTATGTTCTACTGCTCTTTATTTTTTTATTCTATCATGCCCTCTCATATGTTCTATGGCTTACATCCTTTCTTTTTTCTCTACTATGCTCCCTGCCATTCCTCGCTTTATGTAGCTCACTTTTCTTTTCTTTTTTTTTCAATTATGCTCTCTACCGTTCTCCACTTTTTACTTTGCCCCCTTACAGTTTTTCTTTTCATACTCTACCTCTTTGCTATGCTCTCTTCTTTCTCTATCTCTCTTTGTTGTGCCCCCTTATTCTTTTGGTGGCAGCTCTTTGTTGTTCTCTATGCTATTTCTCCTTTTTTTCTGCCTTTGTTGCTATCTCTCCTTCTTTCAACCACTATTGTTGTCTCTCCTTTGCAAGTTCTCTCCTTCTTTCTACCGCTACTACTTTTTCCTTTATATTGCTAGAGGTTCTTTGTTTTTTCTTTCTTTTGAGCACAGTTCTCTTGGTCAATTTTCTTCAATTGCTCTCTCTTAGCCATTTTCCTCCAGCTACTATTCTCTATCTCTCATGTTATTTGCACTTTTTCCGTCTCTCTTTGTCGTGCCGTAGCTCTCTTTTGGTAGCTGCATGGGTATTTATAAGTCTTGAGTTTAGGATTGCCCTACAATCAACGGTTAATATTGATTCCCAAGAGTTGTCCTACAAGTAACAATCAACATTAAACCTTGAATTTAGGGTTAATAGTCAGCATTGACTTCTTGAATTTAGGGTCAACAGTCAGTATTGACTTGTAGTGCCACTACTAAATGCAATCCTAAAGGTAGCATCGATATATGTCTTGTCAAAGAAATTTCATCTATGGCAATCTTACAGATAACCAATTACAGCAGCTAGTGCTTTCTTTATAGCCAAAACACCACCAACAATTTGAATCAACTCATCATTTTTTATAGTGCAAGGTGGGGCTGGTAACATCTTGATTTAGGCCCTGCTTTCTCTTCTCATTCTTGTCACATTTCATCAATGCTATCTTCCTCAACCCTTGAATGAATCAACTACTAACACTTTGAAATTATAGCAAACACATATCAACAACACTCACAACATCAACTCAACAAGGACAAATATGTGAGATGCTGTTAACAACAAATCCAATATTAGTAATCAAAGATAGGCTCAACATAAACAAAGAAGCCATTAAATTTCATTCATTCCGATATATTCACCAAACCTCTATCAAGAGAGATGTTGTAGAAGTTAAGGCTGAATTTATGTGTTCAGCCACCCCCTTCAAGTTGAGGTATGCCTTTAACCTCCCCTCTCCTTTCCTCTTCTATTATTCATTGGATTTGTTGTCAAAAAGGGATATATTTTGCATAAATCTAAAGAGAATATATACTAATCAAAAAGAGGAGTGGCTTGATAAGTTCTAGGGGGATAATAAAACAAAGGGAGAGAAATTGTCAAGGGGGGGAGCAGAAAAAAGGGAGAGTTAAAGGTTGTTTCCAATTGATACCATACCAACATATAAAAAGGGTGATGCATGTTTTTTAAGGGAGTTATTAACAAGAAATTAATGGTTGTTATGAATGTAATTTTTGGTGTACATACAAAAGTCAAATTTATGATCATTTTGTGTGAATTATTATTTACAACAAAGGGAAAATCCTAGTAAGCATGAGATGTGGTAACAATCTTATCCTTGAAGAATTGAAACATTAAATCCCCATAAGATAAGCCAATCAAGATGGATGACTCCTTTGATTGAGGGAAATATATTTAAAGTTTCAAAGGGGTATTGACATGCTTATTGCAAAAAGCATCTATGATGCAAAAAGCCCCAAAAAGATATGGCTTAGGGACCTATGCATACAAGGAATTAAAGAACAACTAGAACAGCTAAACCAAAGTTTAACAACATAAACCCTAGACCCACCATTTGAAGGAACATGAACCTATGGTATTTAAGAAGGATATGGATGCCACACACAAAAACTAAAAGGAATTGGCAGTGATAAGTTGATTGGAATGCCACAAGAGGAAGTATCTCTTGATAAGTTCTTTGGTCCTCAAAAGAACTGAGGGAGAAAAACCCTTACTTTTTATTTCAGATAAAGTTGTCTAATTTTCCAGAACTTACAAGGGGTGCCTATTTATAGGTTAAGATAGCAATCCTAAAGAGGCACAAATTCCTACTTAGGACAAATCCTTATTTTGGAGGAATTCCTAACTATAGAAAAATTCTAACACAGATAATAAACTCCCATTTAGGAGTGAATGCTATTACTTAGTCTAACCTACTAAGTATTCCAATTATTTTAATTAGGCCTAAACACTTTGCCAAACTCGAATTCACACCATTTGAAGCTTGGTTGGCTTGAATGTCCTTAATCAACCCATTTAGTGCTTCTTCAATCTTTTTGGCTCTAGCTCATGTAATTAAGCCTTTTGGAATGTGTAATGGACTAATTGCATCCATTAAAGCTCTAACTAGTGTTATTGGGCCTTCTAGAATGTGCGATGGACCTGTTGCATCCATTAAAGCTCCAACTCATGTTATTGGGCCTTCTAGAATGTGCAATGGACCTCTTACATCCATTGAAACCTTCCACCCATCATCTCTATGGTTCTTATCATTCCCCCTCTCCTTAAAAGGATTTGTCCCCAAAACATCACCTACATCAAAATAGGAAAGAGCAAAAATGTTAAATGTAGGACTCACCTTATACTCATTGGGAAGGTCTAACTTATAAGCATTGTCATTAATTCATGCTACAACTTGAAAGGGACCATCTCCTCTAGGTTGTAGCTTTGAACACCTATGAGCTGGAAACCGTTCCTTGCACATATGCACCCAAACCCAATCACCAGGTTGAAACACCACCTTCTTTCATCCCTTGTTGACATGAGATGCGTATTGCTCAATTTGTTTTTCAATATGTTGCCGCACCTTCCCATGCAATTTTTTTATCATGTCAACCTTACGTTCACCATCTAAGCTGGCATAATCATTGATAGGTATAGGTACCAAATCCAAAGGAATTAATAGATTAAAACCATATACAATTTCAAATGAAGAGTAATTAGTACACAAACTTGACATGTGGTAAACAATCTTCCCATGTTTTCAAATTTGTTCAAATAATAGTACGCAAGAGAGTAAAAGGAGTTCGATTAACCACCTTAGTCTGCCCATTAGTTTATGGATGACAAATAGTTTAAAATAATACTTAGTACCTAACTTACCCCACAAAGTCTTCTAGAAGTAGCTGAAGAACTTACCTCACAGAACACTTCCTCACATGTGTCACTCAAAAGATGGTGTCACACTCCTTTGTGTTTACACTTGTTATGACTTTTTCTTTATATGAACTTTCATGCTTACCTTTTACCACTCGGAATTTCCCTTTCAGCTCTATAAAGAACTAAATAATGTAAATCAAGGGTATTGATTTTGAACAGAATAAGATAAATGGCATAGAATTGAACAAATTAAAGAACAAGAAATCAAAAACAAAAAAAGATATCAAGGCAAACGAATTTAATGAACTAAACTCACAAAAATGAAGAAAGGGGTAGAAAATTAGGAAAATAGATGGTAGAATTGGAGTTAAGTAAGAAAAAATTTATTATTATTGCAGTCAATATGACCAAACTGTTAACCTTATCAATAACTTGAATTTGTCTTCCTTTTTTTTTTCTTTTTTTTTTTCCAACACAAAACAATAGTAGAATACTTAGATACAATAATTGAAATTGAAATTAGCATGTTTATGAGCTTAAACAAATAAGAAAAGAGATAAGGATTGCAAACAAACAGATTTATGCATTTGAATGGTAATGCACATAATAAACAAATTAAACAAAAATAAATAAATCACAAGGTAAAAAATTAAAGAGTGAGTGGAATCAACCTGATTTAGAACCAGACTTTGATACCAACTGATGCAAAAAAACCCCAAAAAGACATGGCTTAGGGACCTAACACGCACATGGAGTCAAAGAACAATTGGGAAAGCAAAATTAGAGTTTAATAACACAAACCCTAGACCTACCATTTAAAGGAACACAAACCTAGGGTATTTAATAAGGATATGGATGCCATACTCCATAAAAGAAAGGAATTGGGTGTAATAAGTCAATTGGAACACCATAAGTAGAACTACCTTATGATAAGTTCTTTAGTCCTCAAAAGAACTAAGGGAGGAAAACCCTTGCCTTTCACTCAAATAGATTTCATTCAAAGTTGTCTCATAGTTCTCATCAACGATAATTTATATTAATGATATATTAGTATTTTCTAATACAATCAAGCTACATTTGAAACATTTGCAATTATTTATTAATGGAATGGAAAAAGCAAGTTTATCCACTTTGACTGAATTTATTCAAAACCAGGGCTCATTTCCTTAGTCTATTCATTGAAAACAATTCAATCATTCCTATTATCAAAAAGATTAAATTTGTCTCGAAATTCCCTAATGAAATTCGAGGCAAAAATGAGTTTTAAAGATTTTTAGGAAGTTTAAACTATATTTTAGATTTTTATAAGGATTTAACTTATGACACTAAACCCTTGTTTGATTGCTTAAGAAAGAATTCTCTTGACTGGATAGATTAACATACTTAAGTTGTAAGAAAGGTCAAATAAAGAGCAAAAGTGCTCCCTTGATTGATTATACCTAACAGATGCCTCTGATAAAGGTTATGGTGGTACACTTAAGCAACACCTTAATTCCATAAAACAACTCCTTAGGTTTACCTAGAGAGTTTGGAAAGGTGCTAGAGTTAATCACTTTACTATTAAGAATGAAATTCTTTCTATCGTGCTATGCATTCAAAAGTTTGAAAGTGATTTAATTATTTAAAAGTTTTTGTTAAGAATTGACTACAAAGCAACAAAAGATGTTATCATTAAAGATGTGAAGAACCTTACTTCAAACCATATCTTTGCTAGGTAGTAAGAATATTATTTGCTTTTAGTTTTGATATCAAGTTTATTAAGGGAAATTCTAATTCTTTATCGTATTTCCTAACTCAAGAATTCATACAGGGACAAGTGCATGAGTCTTGAAGGGACCTAGTATCCAACAAAGCATGTTATTTCACCTATTAGGATTACAAAAAATGATGAAGTTGATAAACATTGAGAAGATGCCTATGAGCATGCTATTGATAAAGGCTTAATTTACCCACACATCCCAAAATATTTGGATTATTTGTGCACTATTAAAAATAATCATGCATAGTTAATGCTAAATGGGGTGGCTAGATTCTATCTTAAAGATGATCTATACCCTCATGCACATCTTAAAGATTGCATGTATTGTCAACAAACCTTGCATTAGATAGGATTAGTGGTTATTGAACCTATTGAAAAAGGATCAATCTCTACTAGTTATAAAGAATAGGTTTGTGCCAAATTCAAGATAAAGAATGTTCTTTATCCTAAAGATTAGTAAGGAAACCTATTATCTGCCAGAGAATTAAAAGATTGGTGGAAGGCTAAGACTTAGAATTATTTGGATTATATGAAAGCATGGGAAAAAGCTTTACTTTATGAGAATCAGCAAAGCAAATTTAGCTAATTCATTTAGATTCATTTCCCACATGACCTTAACTACTTTAAAACCTAGTTCTTTAAATGGGGTCTTTATCAAATTATTTTACCTCATAAGGTTCAAACTCTATGTATAGTTTTGTGAGAAGAAAGATGATCTTAAAGATCAATTGCTACTATTTACCTTGTGGTACCATGTGTCATGGATAGTCAAATGGGACTATAATTGCATCAAAAGCTATGAAACTATTTAAGCTCAACATTAACCATGTTCCATGTTTGACCAAAAGGATTAATATTTGATGGTGGGAGAATTTTGATTTCCTTTAGGATGGTGCATATATGACAAAAGGCTTAATCAAGATGGTGTATAAAGCAAAAGCTACTTTGTCTACTTTTGATAAAGCTACTTTTATAACTTTCATGATTTTACTTTTGCTTTTGTTGGGACCAAGTGACAAGGAATATTATCTACTTTTGATTTTGATATTGAGTTTATTAAGGGAAATTTTAATTTTTTGCTAGATTTTCTAATTCAAGAATTCTTGTAGGGACTAATGCATGAGTAAACATCCATTATTTTAGGAAACCTAGTCTCCCACAAATTAGGGAGGCCATTCTCTCCCAGAGAATTAAAAGATTGGTGGAAGGTTAAGATCTATAATTATTTTGATTACATGGAAGTGTGGGAAAAAGCTTTACTTTATGAGAATCAATAAAAGAAATTTAGCTAGTTCATTGAGATTCATTTCCGACATGACCCTAGGAGGTTTCCAAACTAGTTTAAAACTTGGTTCTTTAAATGGGGTCTTCATCCTATTACTTTTCCTCATAAGATCTGAATTGTTTATGAACAATTTGTGAAGAAAATGATGATCTTAAAGACCAGTTATTGCTATTTGCCTCAAAGAACCATGTGCCATGGATAATTGAATGGGACTATATAATTGCAGCAAAACCTATGAATCTATTTGAGCTCCACATAAAACATGTTGAATGGTTGACTAGAAGGATTAATTTTTGATAGAGGGAAAAATTTGACTTCTTTCAAGATGGTATACAAAAGGCTTAATCAGGATCAACAATCCTTGACCAATGACCCCAAAGTCATCTCCAATACCATCACCAGACCAAATAGAGGCAAATAGCAATTAGAGATTGCTAGAAATGATAATAACCCTTATGTAATCATCTTCACAAGCTCCTAGCCAAGATAAGGAGAATTAAGCCAAATTTGCAGAAGACAATTTTATGCAAGACTCTCAAAACCCTATAAGCTTTAGCAAAAGACATAGTAAGGGGCAACTTTTAATAAGGCTACTTTAGAAAAAGCAAAAGCTACCTTGTCTACTTTTGATAAAGTTGATTTTATAGCTTTTGTCTTTTTACTTTTGCTTTTGTTGGTGTAAGGAATCTACTTTGTAAAGGTAATTTGGTTACATATTTTTTCTTTCTTTTATTTATTTAAATATTTTAATTGTGATGGAGAACAAGATTGAGGTATTTTTTTCAACAAGCTTTGCTTTGCTTTCTTGTGTTCTTGGAAGAATACATTATTGTCACTTATCTAAGGAGTAATCAACCTTTACGACATCTTAAGATTGCGAGTTTTAGGATTTAGTTTCCTTAGGGTTCTAATCTAATCAACCCAAATTGTTTCCTAGCTTTTTAGGGCGTGCACAACAAAATGATTCGAGGGTTCCTAGGGTAGGTCGTGTAGCGGGTTCTTTATTAGTTAATATCAAAGTCATGGTTCTAGAAATAAGTTACGTATCTCTTTTCTATTTTTATTTAGTACTTTTCTTTGTACTTTATGAAGTTCCTGACTTCTCTCTAAGATCTACTAGTTTGTGATACTGAGAGGGGGGTGAATTAGTATCACCACAATTCGTAATTCGTAGGTAAGTGAACAACTTCAACCTCTTCTTAAAATCAAACTCTTTCTCAAACTTGACTAAGGTAGTTATATTGCTACCTACTAATCACAATAGTCCCCAAAGTCACCTTTTAGACACCTTGCCTAATAGACAATTCAGATGTTCTTGTTTAGGTCTTCGTTAGGTTATGAGTTGGCTAATACTTTAGCTGCATTCATAACTCAATTCAAAACATAGAACGTAAAGCAAATTAAGGACACAAGAGATTTATGTGGTTCCGTCAACATGACGTATATCCATGGTGGTAGGGACTCTCCCTCTTCCAAGACTATCCACTATACTTGTGAATACAGGTTACAATGGATGTCTTTAATTCTTTACTCCTTTCATTATTGCAATTACTAAGTAAGTACAATACAATGAGTGTCACTTACTGTGTCTACTCTTCTTCTAGCTTGTCTTGCCTCTGTTGAATTGAAAGGCTGCTCCATTATCACTTAGAAGTTTACCGCAACACTCTCTAACCTCTCTTGAAGAAGTCTAGAAATACGTTGAGTTCTTTCAATGCTTCGCTAAATTCCTTCTCTACATTGTATCACACAATTCCTGCATTCACCGTAATATGGTCTCACCTGTCTCCTTGTCTCACGATCTCACTGTCTCACAGCTTACTTGTCCATTTCTCTCTCACTTGCTGTCCAACTAGATTTCTCTCTCTTCTCGCTAGATTTCTCTCTCTTACCGTCGGATTTGTCTCTCTTCCCACCAGATTTATCGCTCTTCACCGGATTTCTCTTTTCTGTTCACCCACTTGACTGGATTTCCTCCCTTTTCTATGAGTGGTCTGTTTTTCTTCATCCTACCATCTAGCCCCATCTAGTCGTACTCGGTTTACTCTCCCATCGACCCGTTTCTCTGTCTTTCTGACCATCTATTTTTCTCTCTTGATCTGGTCTTGTCTTACCCGTTCTAGCTCAGATCTGGTCTCCCCAGTTCCTAATCTGGTCTCGTCTCACCCATTTCTCTCTCTTGTTGTGTCATTCCCTCGCCAACCGATGGTGTGTCGGTGGTCTGTGTCATGCACAAGTTTCTCTCTCTTTTTTGTTGACGATTACTTTTTGACGGTTCTCTCTTTCTT
>JAHLGO010021097.1:4394472-4421793 GCA_020615895.1 Ceriops decandra
TTTTTTTTTTCCCATCTAAATTAACCCTATCTTGTATAGGTAATGGTACTAAATCCAAAGGAGATAATGGATTAAAAACATAAACAAGCTCAAAAGGAGAATAACCTATAGCACTATGAACAACACAATTATAGGCAAACTCTACAAAAGGCAAACATTCTTCCCAGGCTCTAGAGTTCTTACCAATAACAGCGTGTAACAATGTACCAAGAGTTTGATTTACTACCTCAATCTGTCCATCTATTTGCGGATGGCAAGTTGTAGAAAACAACTTTATTCCAAGCTTACCCCACAATGTCTTCAAAAAATGGCTCAAAACTTTTGCATCACGGTCTGACACAATACTCTTTGGCACTCCATATAGGCGAACAATCTCTCTAAAAAAACAAGTCTGCAATGTGTGTGGCATCATCCATCTTGGTGCAAGCAATGAAATGCACCATCTTTGAAAACCTATCAACTACAACAAGAATACGATCTCGGCCCTTCTTGGACCTAGGTAACCTAAGAATAAAATCCATAGAAATGTTGGTCCAAGGTTCACAAGGGATTTCTAAAGGTATATACTTACCATGGGGAAAAACCCTAGACTTAGCTTGTCTACAGGTAATACACTTGGCATAGACTCTTTCAACATCCCTTTTCATATATGGCCAAAAGAAATGTTCATTTAAAACATCAAAAGTCTTTTGAATGCCAAAGTGTCCCATTAAACCACCCTCATGAGCTTCTCTCACAAGTAATGTTCTCATAGACCCTTGAGGAATACAAAGCTTATTTACTCTAAAAAAATACCCCTCATGTCTATAGAATTTACCAAAGGCAGCTTTCTCACATGCAGCATACACATTACTAAAGTCAGCATCATTAGCATACAAATCAATAATGTGCTCAAACCTCAGTAACTTAACGCTCAAAGTGCTAATCAATGTGTACCTACATGACAATGAGTCAACAACAACATTTTCCTTACCTGATTTGTATTGAATTACATAAGGAAAAGTTTCAATAAACTTAACCTATTTTGCATGTCTCCTATTCAACTTACCTTGCCCCTTCAAGTATTGTAAAGACTCATGATTAGTATGAATTACAAACTCCTTGGGCCAAAGGTAATGCTGCCACGTTTCTAAAGTCATAAAGTGCATAAATTTCTTTATCATAAATTGGATAATTCAATGTTGCCCCACTCAACTTCTCACTAAAGAATGCAATAGGTCGTTTCTCTTGCATGAGAACTCCCCTAATCCCAATGCCCGATGCATCATATTTAATTTCAACGATCTTAACAAAATCAGGCAAAGCAAGAAGTGGTGCATTACACAACTTAGACTTAAGCAAATCAAAGACATTTTGTTGTTCCTTACTCCACTTGAAACCCACACACTTTTTAATCACCTAAATCAATGGTGCAACTATGGTACTAAAATCCTTAATGAACCTCCTATAAAAGCTAGCCAAACCATGGAAACTCCTCACATCACTCATATTCTTAGGTGTAGGCCATTCTTGAATTGCCTTAATCTTCTCTTTATCAACCTTTATGTCATGAGTAGACACAACATAACCCAAGAAAATAACATGATCCTCGCAAAAATTACATTTCTTTAAATTGGCGTACAATTTCTCTTTCCTCAAAACATCAAGCACACAATGCAAATGTTCAACTTGCTCTTCTAAATTCCTACTGTATACTAATATGTCATCAAAATAAGTCACAACAAACTTTCCTAAAAAAGTTCTCAAAACATGATTTATCAGTCTCATAAAAATACTAGGTGCATTAGTCAAACCAAAGGGCATAACTAACCATTAATACAAACCATGCTTGGCCTTGAATGTATTTTTCCATTCATCTTCTTCCCTTATCCTAATTTGATGATACCCGCTCTTCAGGGAAATTTTAGAGAAGTAACAAGCACCATGTAATTCATCTAGCATATCATTAAGCCTAGGTATAGGATGTCGATACTTAACTATTATTTTGTTGATAGCTCTACAATCGACATACATCCTCCAAGATCCATCTTTCTTTGGGACAAGCAACACTAGCACTGCACATAGACTTATGCTCTCCCTTACATGCCCCTTCTTCATTAACTCATCAACTTGCCTCTAAAGCTCCTTTGTCTCCTTAAGATTACTTCTATATGCTGACTTATTGGGAATGGAAGGCTCTAGGAATAAGATCAATGTGATGTTCAATCCCTCTCTTTGGTGGTAAACCATTTGGGATTTCCTTAGGGAATACATCATTATAATCCTACAACAAAGATGAAATAGCATTAGGCAAAGATGAATCAAGGTTAATGTTAGAGAAATAAGAGTCCTTGTAAAGGATCAAGATCATTTGTTGCCTAGCTTGGAAGGCAACCCTAACATCTACTACTTTTACAAACACACTCCTTGTTTTCTTTCATCTTCACTCTTGTACTTAGCACTTTGAAATGCTTTCACCTTGTTTTTCTCTCCTTCACTTTCTTTTCTCTCAACTCTCTCTTTTTTCTTTCGCTCCTCCTCTTTTGCTCACTTTCATAATGTCTCACTTGGTCTTCATACACCTATTTTAGAGTCAATGAAACAAGTGTGAATAGTTTTCCATCCATGGTGAAAGAATAACAGTTCTTGTAACCATCATGCAAAGCTTTTTTATCAAATTGCCAAGGACGGCCCAATAACAAATGCCCATCCTGCATAGGTACAACATCACAAAACAAATCATCCTTATATCTACTAATGGAAAATGGAACCACAACTTGTTTAGTTACTTTCACCACTCCAGTGTCATTCAACCATTGCAAATTAAATGGCCTAGGATGTTTGGTTATAGGCAAGTTCAATTTTTCCACCAACTTTGTACTTGCTACATTAGTGCAACTACCTCCATCAATGATCATGCAACAGAGTCTATCTTGAACTAAACATCAAGTATGGAAAATCTTTTCCTGCTGCATCTCAACATCATCCTTCTCATTAACCTCTACACTAAGGGCTCTCCTTGCTACTAAAAGCCTTCCATCATGCTCTGGATACTCTATCCCTTCATCAACATCATTAGCATCCTCTAGTGGTAGCATTTGGTCTTTATCACTAGCATTACTACCATATACATAGTTACCATTCTCCTTAAGGTACATGGTTCTCTTGTTAGGACATTATGAAGCCACATAACCCCTACCCAGATATCTAAAGCATTTGATGTCTCAAGTTTTTCTTCAAATTTGCCCCTTTTCTGCCTACCCTTACTAGTCTTGGATCTATGTGAATTGGTTTTAAGCTTAAAAGTCATCTTCTCTTCCTTCTTCCCCCAGTTCAACTTCTAAAAAGATGAACTTAAGTTTTGATTATATCTAGAAGTGCTGCTTTCCTTAAGTTGCCTCTCAACTTTCATGGCAATATGTACCATATCTTTAAGCTCTACATAGTGTTGCAGTTCTACCACATCAGCTATGCTTCTATTCAATCCTTGGAGGAACCTAGCCATGGTTGCCTCCCTATCCTCCATTACATTTGCTAACCATAGCAATTTCACTCTCCTTATGGTACTCTTCCACACTCTTGGAACCTTGTATAAGGCTTTGCAACTTGTTATACAAATCCTTATAATAAAAGCTAAGAACAAGTCTCCTTCTCATTATAGACTTCAACGCATTCCATGTTTTTATAGTTCTCTCAAAATATCTTCTCTTAGTGGTAACTTGCTGGTCCCACCATACTACAGTATAATCAGTGAACTCTACCATAGCTAACTTCACTTTCTTCTCCTCAGAGAAGTTATGGCACTCATATATTAATTTTACCCTGCGTTCCCAATCCAAATAAACATCAAGGTCAGCTTTCCCTTGGAAAAAAGGTATTTTCATTTTAATACTACTAAGATTTTTGTCTACTCCTTCCTCCACTCTATTTCTGTTGTCCCAACATCCATTGTACCTATCATAAACATTTCCATTACCTCTTACTCCTCTACCATTCCTATTACCACGTCCTCCTCTAAATCTACCTCTAAAGTTTCTACTAGCATTATCATCATCATCATAATAATCATCACCATCTTCACCAAATTCATGTTCAAATTGCTCCTTCATAACCCTACCACCTGGCCTCTTAGGATTAACACTCGATTCCCCTTCTATTTTATTCATCCTATCCCAAACTTCCCAAAACATTTGGTCAATCCTATCAAACTTCTACTCTAAGGATTTCATAAACAATTTGAAACCTGGAACAATTACTTCCTCCTTTTCATGTAGGAAACTGCTTTCTTTAGCATTAGACATTGAATGTGCAAGATTGTTAGTAAATAAAGAATATACCTCTCAAAACTCACTCCCTTACGTGTTTGCTCTCCAGTTAACTATAATAGTCCTTAACTCTCGTGTTTCACAAGATTAATTGCAAAACTTTAAGAGCTCTTTCAATAGTTCCAAGCAAACTAAATTCAGAACAAACAAAACTTGAATATATGAATCCTAGACCTACCTCTTCAGAGAAGTGACACAATCAAGAAGATGGGCAATAAAGCAAACAGAATGACAAGGAATTCAATGATATAAGTAGTGCAATCGGACAACAATCAATTATCGAATATAATTAAGTAAATGACCAATTGACCAATAAAGCCTTTTTTTTTTTGATTAACTAATTGGTATTTCTATAGAAGGAATGAATAACAGAAAGGCAACCCAAGAAATACATTATTTATTTATTTATTTTTGGTTAACTAATGGGTATTTCTATAGAAGGAACGAATAACAGAAAGGCAACCCAAGAAATATACGATTTTTTTTTTGTTATTTAACCAATAATAAAGAATACATGAAAGAGTCATGATGACAAAAGTAGAACTAACTTGAGTTAGAACCAAGTTCTAATACCAAATGATATGAATTCCGATTATATGTAAATGAACCCAACACCAATGTTGGCATAGGATCATTCTAACAAAGGTTATGGGATTTGGAGTTCTCACTCAATGATTATAAACAACCAAAAACCAGAACTATAAGATTCAGATGCCACTCCTAACAACAACAACGTTAAAGAAGATAATTCTATCGAACCAACACACTTAAGTATGAAAGTTTAGAATTACTTCTCAAGGAACCAAAGAAAATAGCTCATACACTCATGAAAATGGGTTTGCCTCCTCCAGCAACTTTTTTTTGCCCTTTTATATGCTAACCCCCCAAAACCCTAGCTAATAAGATGGGCTTATTAAGGAAATTCATCTAACCCATTAAATAATAATAAAAACCCATGAAAATAACCTATTAAGATGCTGAAATTTGTTCAACCCACACATAACAATATAACCCATGAAAATAATCCATGTAAATGCCAAACATGGGCTCCCAAATCCAACTTCCTTCCCAAGCCCATGGTTCTCAAATTCCTCCACAGATGACACATTTGCAAGCCCTGGTGAAGCCTCCTTCATTCTTAACTCGTACCTAGCAACTTCCTAATAATAAATGTCACACAACAAGTTGTTGAGAGCTTCCTTTATTTTCTTTGACCTTGCCCTTGTCATTGGTCCTCCAGGGTTTTGCAAAGCAGCAACTCCCTTGTTGATTTAAGCTGGTATAATATGGCTTTCATCAGTTGCTACTATTGTCAGCATATGCTGCTGCTACTATCCACACACGCTATTGCTACTGTCCTCACATGCATTAGTTGTTATTGTCAGCACTTATTGATTTGGCTGTTGGATGCGTTGCACTTGCTTGTATAGTCTCCTAAATGTGTTGTTGGTGCTAGTAGTCCTTGGACGTGCTGTTGGTGTAGGAAACTCCTGTTGGTACCATTGGTACATGCTTGTTGGTGTAGGGACCTCCTGTTGGTGCTGTGGGTGCTCATTTGCTAATTTGTTAGTGTAGAACCAACAACCACCAGCAAGTTCAACAAAAGGTGTTGAAGAACCAACAACTACACAAGAAGAGGTGCAAATTGCTTTTGGTTTGCTGCTGGTTCTGGTATAGGCTTTCGAATTACTTCTAGTTTGTTGTTGGTTTTGGTATAGGCTCTCGGATTGCTTCTAGTTTACTTGGTTCTAATATAGGCTCTTAGATTATCTCCCTTGTTATAGGACCTCCTAGTTTGTCTTCTTTATTGCAAGACCTACTGATGGCTATTGCTAGTAGCCTTATAATGGCCGGCTATTGCAATCAAGCTTGTGATAGCTAATTGCTGCAATCATGCTTGTAGTGGCTAACTATTGCAATGAATTGAATTGCTACCTCTCTCTCTCGCTTGGTTGATTGTTTTGCTCCCTCTCTCTTCCTCTTTGCAGTTGCTTTATTGCCTCTTTTTCCCTCCTGGTCGATTACTGTAATTAGGTTTTTGTTCTTTCAAAATTTTGTAGCATACACACAACCTTACAAGAAGCATAGGGGTATTTATAGAGCTTTGAAATTAAGGTTACATGATCATCAATAGTCATTTTTTATTCTTATATGTTGCCCTACAATTAATGGCCAGATTTGAGTCTTAAAATTTAGGGTTAATGGTCAATGTTTTCTTCCTAAAATTTAGAGTCAATGGTCAAGGGTGAACGATAAATTTTGACCCCTAAAATTTAAGGTTATGGTTAACATTGACTCATCACTTTTAGGGTTGACCTATCATTACTGGCTATTTCCCAATGACCTCACTACATCTCAATGGCATTCATAACATCAAATCAACTTATACAACTAAGTGAGATGGTGTTGACAACAAATCCAACATTAGCCATCAAAGATGGCTCAACAAGCTTACCTTATTAGTTATGCTCTCTACATTTTTTTGCCCTCTCTCTGCTATTTTTTTTTTTTGTTATAGTTTCTTATGTCATTCACAGCTCTCTACAGTTCTCTACCTCTTTCGTTCTCACTCTTTGTTGGTTTTCTTTTGTTGCAATTCTCTATGCCATTCACAACACTTTATAGTTCTCTAAGTTTTGCCACTCTATATTTTTCTTTCTCTACTGTGCCCTTTCTTATATTCTGCAGCTAACCCTTTCCTAATAGCTACACATGTATTTATAAGCCTTAAGTTTAGGTTGCCAATCATCAATGGTCAATATTGATTCCTTAAATTTAGGGTTGCCCTATCATCAATGATCAGAATTGATTCCTTAAATTTAAGGTTTCCTTAGCATCAATGATTAGTGTTGATTCCTTGAATTTAGGGTCAACGGTTAGTATTGACTCCTATAACTTAGGGTCAACGGTTAGCAATACTAATCTGGTATGCATTTGCACAGCTAGCTTAGTGTCAATATTTTTCCATCGCTAGATAGTGCAGCACCACTAACTCAACACCTTCTTTGCTTTCTTTTCGTGCTTTAATTTCTTAATCCTTTCCTTAATTACTTGCAGAGCAGCTTCTCTGGCAGCATCATGAACTTCTGGCTTTTGAGTTCTTTTGGATAATCTCTAAGTTGGCACCCACAATAAAATTAAAGTATGGCTTCTTGGTAGTACATTGGCTCTTCCTTACAACCTTTTGAGCATTGTCCTTCTTATGTTGCTTCCTATACATGGTCATTCATGTAAGCTTTGATGACTTCAACTTGTTGTGGAAGTACCCTTGCATTTTGAATTGGCAAATAGGAACACCTGAGAATTTGAATGAATGAATTTGATGCCTTTCCCAGGACAAATCATAGCCCTACGAAAACAACAGAGCTCCATCTTGAGAACCATGGCTGTTGCTCTTATGCAGTTGTTGTTAGAGCTGTTGCAACTCATTTTGCTAGGATTACACTTTTGGCTGGTTTAAGCAATCATTCCCACCAATACCATCTTCCTTAAACCTTAAATAAATTAGTTGACAACATTTTTTAAATGCAGCAAACACATCTCAAAGACACTCAATAAGGACACATATATGAGATGCTATTGACAACAAATCTAACATTCGCTATAAAAAAATGGGCTCAACAATATCTTTCTTAAACAAAGATACTCTTGTCTTAATCCTAGTAGCTCATATTAGACAAAGAAGGAGACTTTGGCCTATAAGACTCATCAAGTGGTTCATTAACCATTGAACTAGATGTTAAGGGAGGAAATTCAACCTTATATTGGGGTTGATATACTTGTTCCCTTGTTTGTTTGATGCCATCTAATTTTGTCAAAGGAACTGATAGGGTAGAATATATATTAGATGGCTTATTTCTATTTATTTCAAGGTTTAATCCTATAGAATTTTTGAAAATTGTTAAGGTTTAACCTTATAAAATTTTGAGAAATTTTAAGGTTTAACCTCATAGATTTTTAAGAATTGTTAAGGTTTAATCTGACAAATCTCTGTAGAGTAAATCAAATTGTGTCATCTCCATCTTTATGATCAATTACTTTTTCAAGTTGCCTTGGAACTTGTTTAACAAGTTCTATCACCTTTTATAGTGTCCATTTCTCAGGTGGCTTAACCTGATGCTAGGTTACCATTCTTGGAACCATAACCTTTGCTCTAAACCTATTGGCTATAAATAAAGTTGTTATTCCTTTATTGGCATACTGCAAAGGGATCTCCTTAATGCTAGAAACTATGGTATTCATAACCTTATAATGGATCTTATAAATCAAAATTAATTTCTTTAATACAAGCATCATATCAAATCCATCAGTTTTAATATCTAGACATAATGCATACATTAGATTTATATCAAACAAGGAAAGAGTGAAGTTAGGAAAGCAAGAAAACCAAATTGATCTTTCACTTAAACTAGATTCAATTACTCTTAATAAGGAGTCATGGAAGTGATTATGCCTCTTGTCACAGACATAAATAATTATTGAGTTATTTAAACCTAGTCTTCTTGATAAAGAACTCGTTAGGTGACCTAAGAACTCTTGAATCAATTTGTTATGCACACCCTAACAAGTTGGGAAATAACTTGGGTTGATTCAATCAAAACCCTAAGGAAACTAAGTTCTAAAAGCCCCAATCTTAAGATGCCACAAAGGTTGATTACTCTTTTGATAAGTCAAAAAAATGTATTCTTCTAAGAACACAAAAAAGCAAAGTAAAGCTTGTTGAAAAATAACTTAATCTTATTGATTCCCATTATACATAATTATAGCCTTTATATAGGCATGTAAATATTACAATCTCATAAGGAAAAGGTGTTTCTTAACATATTTATATAGGAAAAACCTTAATTACAAGAGATCCCTCTAATTAAGAAATACAAATCTACTATGATTAAAATTCCTTAGAAGACTACAACTAAAGATAACTAACCATAAAAGTCAAAGTAAAAACCTTAACTAATGTATCAAAACTCAGCTGAACCTATAAGACCAAGTAAATACAGGAAGTTAAGTCTTTTTTACATGTCATTCGACCTTAACTTAAAATCTAGCAACCCAAAACAAAGAAAAGAGCCCTTTAATACAACTTAGCCTATAAATCAAGACTTTTCCAATCTTGGTCATATAGTTTAAACTTATATCATGGGCTCGAAGTTTTGTTCTTCAAGTTCTAATCCATATCCATCATCTTGCACATAAAGATAAGTGATGTAGCATTGGAAAATTTGAGAACAACGTTAGAATCTTCTAGAGCAACCTCTTTGTCATGCAACTCCATGATTAAGCCTTGTAAAGCCTTTTTCATCCTCTTTGTCCTTGCCCTAGTCATTGGATAATGTTAAAAAAATAAGTTTATTGAACTAACACATTTAATCATGAAAATTTAGAATTAGTTCTTAAGGAACTAGAGAAAATAACTCATTCACTCATAAAAAAAGTTCTGCCTCATTCAGCCATCCTTTTCTCCCTTTTTATTTGCTAACCACCAAAACCCTAACTACTAAGATAGGTTTATTAATGAAAATCATCTAGCCCACTACATAGTAATAAAAACCCACGAAAATAACCATTTAGATGCTAAAATTCATCCAATCCACTACATAACAATATAACCCATGAAAATAATCCATTCAAATGTCCAAACATGGGCTACCAACTCCAACTTCCTTCCTAAGGCCATAGTTTTCATATTCCTAGGTTCAAAAGTGATATGCCTATGACCTTTGTTGTCTTATGTTTCATATTGTTTGATTTTTTTCTCAATGTTAAGCCTAACTTTCTCATGAAGTTGCCTAACCACTTCAACCTTCTTTTTCCCATCTAAATTAACCCTATCCTCTATAGGAAATGGTATTAAATCTAAAAAAGATAATAGATTAAAACCATATATAAGCTCGAAAGGAGAATAATCTCTAGTAATATGAACAATGCAATTATAGGCAAAGTCTATAAAAGGCAAACATTCTTCCTAGGTTTTAGAGTTCTTACCAATAATAACATGCAACGACGTACCAAGAGCTCGATTTACAACCTTAGTTTGTCCATCTATTTATGGATGGTAAGTTCTAGAAAACAACGTTTTTGTTCCAAGCTTACCTTACAATGTCTTCCAAAAGTGACTTAAAAATTTTACATCATAGTTTGACATAATACTCTTTGGCACTCTATGTAGGTGAAAAATATTTTTAAAAAATAAGTGTGCAATGTATATGACATCATTCGTTTTGGTGCAAGCAATGAAATGTTCCATCTTTGAAAACTTGTCAACTATAATAAGAATACAATTTGGACCTTTCTTAAACCTAGGTAATCCAAGAATAAAATCTATAAAATATCAGTCCAAGGTTCACACGGAATTTCTAAGGGTATATACTTACTATGAAGCAAAACCCTAAACTTAGCTTGTCTACAAGTTATACAAATGTCATAGACTCTTTCAGTATTCCTTTTCATATATGGCTAGAAGAAATGCTCATTTAAAACATCAAAAGTCTTTTAAATGCCTAAGTGTCCCATTAAACCACCCGCTAAGCTTCTTTCATAAGTCGTGTTCTTATAGACCCTTAAAGAATACAAAGCTTATTCACTCTAAACAAATACCCCTCATGTTTATAGAATTTACCAAAAGCAGTTTTCTCACATGTAATATACACGTTACGAAAGTCAACATCATTAGCATACAAATCAATAATATACTCAAATTCCAACAACGTAATGCTCAAAGTGCTAATTAATGTGTACCTATGTGACAATCTATTAGCAATAACATTTTCCTTAATTAATTTGTATTGAATTACATAAGGAAAAGTTTCAATAAACTCAATCCATTTTGCATGTCTCTTATTCAACTTGCCTTACCTTTTTAAGTGTTTTAAAGACTCATGATTAGTATAAATTACAAAATTCTTAGGCCAAAGGTAATGTTGCCATGTTTCTAAAGTCCTAACAAGTACATACAATTCTTTATCATAAGTTGAATAATTCAATGTTGCCCAACTTCTCACTAAAGAATGTAATAGGTCATTTCTCTTGTATAAGAACTTCCTTAATCCTAATGCCTGATGCGTCACATTCAACTTTAAAGATCTTAGAAAAATTAGGCAAAGCAAAAAGTGGTGCATTACACAACTTAGACTTAAGCAAATTAAATGCATCTTCTTGTTCTTTACCCCACTTGAAATCGACACTCCTTTTAATCATCTTAATCATTAGTGCATCTATGGTACTAAAATTCTTATTGAACCTCCTATAAAAGCTATGGTGAATACTTAATGATGGTTCTTCTTGTTGTTCTTTACATTGCTTACACTCTTAGGTGTATGTCATTCTTAAATAGCCTTAATATTCTCTTTATAAACCTTTATGCCATAAGTGGATGCAACATAACTCAAGAAAATTACATGACCTTTGCAAAAATCACATTACTTTAAATTGGCATAAAATTTCTCTTTCTTCAACACATTAAGTACACAACGCAAATGTTCAACATGCTCTTCTAAATTCTTACTATATACTATTATGTCATCAAAATAAGTCACAATAAATTTTCCTAAGAAAGAATTTAAAACATGATTCGTTAATCTCATAAAAGTACTGGGTGTATTGGTCAAACCAAAAGACATAACAAGCCATTCATACAAACTATGCTTAGTCTTGAATGCAGTTTTTCATTATCACTTTCCCTCATCCTAATTTGATGATACCCACTCTTAAGGTCAATTTTAGAGAAGTAACAAGCACCATGAAATTCATTAAGTATATCATTAAGCCTAGGTATAGGATGTCAATACTTAATTATTATTTTGTTGATAGCATTGTAATTGACACACATCCTTCAAGATCCATCTTTATTTGGCACAAGCAACACTACTAGCACTACACATGGGCTTATGCTCTCCCTTACATGTCCTTTCTTCATCAACTCATTAACTTGTGTCTAAAGCTACTTTGACTCCTTAAGATTACTTTTATGCGTTTACTTTTATATATTGGCTTGTTGGGAATAAGAGCTCTAAGAAAAAGATTAAAGTAATGTTTAATCCTTCTCCTTGGTGGTAAGCCATCTAAGATCTCCTCAAGGAATACATCGTTATAATCTTGGATCAAAGATGAAACAACACTAGGCAAAGATAAATCAAAGTCAATGTTAGAGAAATAAGAATCCTTGTAAAGGATCAAGATCATTTATTGGAAAGCAAACTTAACATATGCTCTTATTCTCATCTTCACTCATTTGAACTTGACCACTCTTATACTTATCACTTTCAAGTGCTTTCACCGTGTTTTTCTCTCCTTTTCTTTTCTCTATACTCACTTACATAAAGCCTTACTTGGTCTTCATAAACCTATTTTGGAGCAAATGGAACAAGTGTGAATGGTTTTCCATCCATAGTGAAAAAATAAATGTTCTTGTAACCATCATGCAAAACTCTTTTATCAAATTGCCAAGGATGGCCTAATAACAAATACCCTACCTGCATAGGTGCAACATCATAAAATACCTTGTCCTTATATCTATTAATAGAAAATAGAACCACAACTTGTTTAGTCACTCTCACTTCTCCACTATCATTTAACCATTATAAGTTATATGGCTTAGGATGTTTGGTTGTGGGTAGACCTAACTTCTCCATTAACTCCGTGCCTAGCTATATTAGTACAGCTACCTTAATTTATAATCAAGTTAAAATTTCTATCTTTGACCAAACACTTATTATGAAAGATATTTTTTGTCTACATCTCAACATCATCTCTCTCCTTAACTTGTACACTAAGAGCTCTCTGTACGACCAAAAGTTTCCCACCATGCTTTGGGTATTTTACTCCCTCATTAATATCATTAGCATTTACAAATGATGGCATATGAACCTTATCATTAGACTCACTTCCTATCTAATATTCATTATCCTCCCTAAGGATTATAGGCCTTTTATTAGCACATTGTGATACTACATGACTTCTACCCAAACACTTAAAACACTTGATGTCTCTAGTTTTACCTTGAAAGTCCTCAAGTTTATCCTTAATTTTGCCCTTTTCAAGGCTACCCCAAGAGTCTTAGGTTTATGTGTATTAGTTTTAAGCTTGGGAGTCACCTTTTCTTCCTTCTTCCCTGATAAGGACCTTTTTAAGTTTCACACTGAGAGGGGGTGAATCAGTATGAGATATTCATTTTTACAAACCTATCCAAATTTAATATTTATGGCTTGCTAGGGCTGATGATCCAATTATTTATCTTTCTTTCTCCACTCGTAGAAGGACTACACCTTAACCACTTACAACGATCTCCCAATCAAGGAGTTGATCTCCCGATCACTCTAAAGGTATCCCACCTTGTTTTTCAACAAACTTATCAAGAGTTTATGGTAAAATCTTTCCTGGAAAACAATCACTTAATGTGTATAGATTGCTATAGAAAATATAGATCTTCTCCTTCCTTCGCTGCTAGTGTTGTCTCACTTGCTGCTGGTATTGCTTACACGTGATGCTAATGCTGTCCGTACACATTGCCATTGTTGTCTACACACACTGCTAATGTTGTCCATGATAATGCTGTCCGCACACACTACCATTGCTATTCGTGTGTACTACTCCTGCTGTCTACATGTGGTTCTGTTGCTATCTATGTGCGCTGCTAATACTGTCCGCATGTGTTGCTAATGCTATTCGCACTCACAGCTGCTACTGTCCACTTGTACTGCTGCTGTCTACTTGCACTACTGCTACAGTTTGCACGCACTCCGCATGTGCTGCTCCTGCTGTCTGCACACACTACGACTACTTACCACACACACTGTTTTGGTTGTTCGTGAGTGCTGCTCCTGCTGTCCGTGTGCACTGCTCATGCAGTCCGCATGTGGTGCTACTGCTATCTGCGTGTGCTGCTAATGCTGTTTGTGTGCACTACTGCTACTATTTGCTCGCACCACTATTGCTATCTACACATGCTGTAATTGTAGCTGCTATCCCTATGCACTACTCTCTCCATACACTATAGCTGTTTTCACGTGTTGCTGTTGCTCTCTCCCTGTACTGCAGCTGTCTTCTCATGTTATTGCTGCTATTCGTATGTGCTGCAGTTGTCTTCTTATGCTGCTACTGCTATCCCCGTGTGCTACAGCTATTTGCTTGTGCTACTAATGCTATCCTTGCATGCTGCAACTATCTTTATACGCCGCTGCTATATGCACGTTGGTTGCTGGTGCAGGACTCTTCTGCTGCTACTCCACCTGCTACTGGCTGCTGCTCCACCTCCTGCTAGTTGCTACCTTGGTGGTTTGCTAGTGAAGGTGGCCGGCTACCTTGCTCTCTTGTTTTCCTCTTTAGTTGGTTGCACCTTGTTGCTTCTCCTTGGTGGTTGTTACACTCTCCTTGGCCGACTGCCTTGCTACCTCTCCTTGGTCGGCTGCCTTGCCCTCTTTCTTTCTCTCCTTGGCCAGCTTCCTTCCTGTCTCTCCTTAGTGGCTATTGCACTCTCTTTGGTTGGCTACCTTGCTACCTCTCTTTGCCTTTAGGTTTGCCATTCTCTCTCCTTTGGCTAGCTCTCTCAAAATTCTGTAGCACACCCCCTTCTTGCAAGACATATAAAGGTATTTATAGAGCCTTGAAATTAGGGCAATACAATCATCAACGGTCATTGTTAATTCCCACATGTTGCCCTACAATTACAGCTACATTTGAGTCCTAAAATTTTGGGTCAATAGTCAACGATTGACAGTTAATCATGACCCTTAAAATTTAGGGTCATGGTCAACATTAACTCCTTAATGCCAGGGTTAACCTATCATCATCGGTTTCTCCTAATGACCTCATTACATCTCAACGACTTTCATAACATCAAATCAACCAATATAACTGTGTGAGATGATGTTGACAAGAAATCCAACATTATCCATCAAAGATGGGCTCAACAAAAGCGACTAATAGTAGACTAAAACACATCAAGACCAAGGGACATAAGATATGGAAGCATTCTATTCTTCCATAATTGATAATTCTATCCGTCAAACATAGGGATGCCCTTACTCTTAACACTATTCATATCTCAATTAGCAGTAGAGATAAAAATTCACATAGCAATAAACAACCTCAAATCTAAGTAGACAAATTGGATCAAGAGAGGAATTAGGCTCTAATACCACTTGATAAGGACCTTTTTAGGTTTCACACTAAAAGGGGGGTGAATTGGCGTAAGATATTCGTTTTTACAAACCTATTCAAATTTAACCTCTATGGCTTATTAAAGCCGATGATCCAATTATTTATCTTTCTCCTTTATGTGAGATTGGCTGTATGGATATTAATCAAACATGAGCACCTAAGAACACACAACAATTTTTATATAGTTCAATTACAATATGTGAGCTATGTCCATGGTGTGATAGTATCCCTACTAAGTCACAAAATATAATTTTGTTATCAAAAGATACAATTTGGTTGTGGAAGGATCACTACTTAACCACTTACAATGATCCCCTGATCAAGGAGTTGGTATCCCGATCACTCTAAGGGTATCGCACCATTTTTCAACCAATTTATCGAGTTTATAGTAAAGCCTTTCTTGGAGAGCAATTAATCAATGTGTACAAACTACTAATGGATAATATGAATCTTCTCCTTCCTTATTACCGATCTTTGCTTAGACTTTTCCAATCTCTTCTTTGCAAGTTATCTTTGCTCCTGCTACTAGTGTTACCTCACCTGTTGCCTCGGCAAGATCTCTCCTCTATTGCTGGTGTTATCTCCTTCGGCCATGGTAGGTTCTCTTCCCTTGCTACTGATGCTATCTCCCTTGTAGTCTTGGCAAGTTGCCTCCTCTACTACTATAAGTTATTAAACCTATTGCCAGGCACATCTACTCCTTTGCTATTGCATGCTACCAAATTTTTTGTTGGGCACATCTTCTACTCTACTGCTGTTGCAAGCTGCTAGTCTTATTGTTGGCACACATTTTCTCCTCTGTTGCTATAAGCTATTAGACTTGCTATCAGGTACATTTCCCCTCTACTGCTACAAGCTGCCGGACATGCTGTAGGGACAGGTTTTCTCTTGTGTTGCTGTTGTCCACACGTGTTGTTATTGCTGCCAACGTATGTTGCTATTGCTGTCTGTACACAGTATCACTGCCTGCATACTTTGCTATTGTTGTCTACATGCATTGCTGCTACTATCCATACGTGCTGCTATTCTTTCTGCACTCGCTGCTGTTGTCAGTCCTTCCTGGATGTGCTCCTGGTGTTGGGATGCCTCTGGACATGCTACTGGTGCAGGGATGCCTCTTGGACGTGTTGCTGCATGACCTACTACTACTACTGCATGTTCTGATTTTCTACATGATGCCTGGACCTACTACGACACTTTTTGTAAGTGGTTACTAATTCCTAAACCTATTACTGCATGTCTTACTGCTACACTTCCTGCTGCTGCAATTTCCAATTTTCTACTTGATGCTCAAACTTGCTCTGCACTTTCGGCAGGTGGTTGTTGATTCCCAAACTTGCTGCTACACGTTTTGATTTTTTTTCTTGATTCCTGGGTGTGCTTCTGTTGCTGGGAAGCCTCTTGGGTGCTGCTAGTCTGCTAGAAAGCCTCCTACAGTGCTGCTGGTCTACTAGAAAGCCTGTTGGATGTACAGGGACATCTGCTGTTGTTGGAGAGTCTCCTAGTTCGCTAGTGCAGGCACCTCCTATTGCTGCTCCGGCCTTGTTTGTTGGTGTAGGCACCTCTTGCTTCTAATGCATGCCTGCTAGTGTTGCTGGTGCAAGGACCTCTTACTGATGCTGCTGGTGCTAGTATAGGCTCCTAGATTGATGCTAGTTCTGGTATAGGCTCCCGGATTGCTTTTGGTTTGCTTTGTTTTGGTATGGGCTCCCGGATTGCCTTCTTTCCTACCAGACCTTCAAGTTTTTCTTCCTTACTGTAGGACCTTCTGGTATGTCTCCCTTTCTATAAGACCTCTTGGTTTGTCTCCCTCGCTCCAGGACCTACTGGTCTATCTTCCTTATTGCAAGACTTGTTGGTGCTATTGCTAGTAGCCTTGTGATGGCTGGCTACTGTAGTCCATGCTGCCTCTCTCTCCCTTTTGGCCAGTTGCAATAATTAGGTTTTTGTGTGGCCAGCTGCTGCACCTTTCCTTGGTGTGGCTACTGCACGTCTTCTTATTTGGTTTCGTGTTGCTGCCTCTTTCTTTGATGTTTGCTGTCACCTCCTCCTTGGCCAGTTGCTGCTACAACTCCTTTGGATGGTTGCTACACTTTCCTTGGCCAGCTTTATCTCCCTTGGTGGCTGCCTCCTTTGCCTTGGCCGATCACTTTCTTCTTTGGTGGTTACCTCTCTCTCTTTGCTACTCAACCTCACTTTGGCCACCCTCTCTTTTCAACTTGTGCTATTATCTCCTTATGGCTAGCTGTTCTCTCTTATTTTTCTGCAGTTGATCATTTTCTCTTATCACCCACACGTACAACCTTGCAAGATGCATAGAGGTATTTATAGTGCCTTGAAATTAGGGTTACATGTTCATCAACAATCATTGTTGATTCCCAAAGGTTACCTTATAATCAATAGCCAGATTTGAGTCCTAAAAATTAAGATCAATGGTTAACATTGACTTCCTAAAGTTTAGGGTCAATGGTTAACAGTTAATGGTCAATCTTGACTCCTAAAATTTAAGGTCATGGTTAACATTAACTTCTTAACATCAGGGTTGACCTATCATTATTGGTTTTTCCCAATGACCACTCCGTATCTTAACAATATTCATAACATCATATCAACTTATACAACCATGTGAGATGATGTTGACAATAAATCCAACATTACCTATCAAAGATTGGCTTAACATTCCCCTAATTTAGCTTCCAAAAAGATGAACTTGATTTTTTATTATAACTAGAAGTACTCTTCATATAAACTATCTCTTAGCTTTCATGGCAATGTGTACCATGTCCTCAAGCTCTACATAGTGTTGCAGTTCTACCATAATAGCTATACTTCTATTCAACCCTTGGAAAAACCTAGCCATAGTCATCACCTCTTTATTCTCCATTACATTTGCCCTAACCATAACAATCTCCATCTCCTTATGGTACTCTTTGACACTCTTGGAACCTTGTGTAAGACTCTGCAACTTATTATACAAATTCCTTCTTATAATAAGAACTAGGAACAAACTTCCTTCTTATCATAGTTTTCAACTCATTCTAGGTTTCTATTGGTCTTTCAAAATTCCTCCTTTTAGTAGTAATCTGCTAGTCCTACCACACTATTGCAATTATCTTGACCTTTTTTTCTCTAGAGAAGTTATGGCAATCAAATAGTAGCTCTACCTTTCTCTTATAATCTAAGTACACATATGAGTCAACTTTTCGTTAGAAAGAGGGAACCTTTATTTTAATGCTACTTAAAATTTTGTCTACTCCTTACTCCACTTTATTTCTATTATTCTAACCTCTATTGTACCTATCATAAACATTTCCATTGTCTTCCTTGTCTAAATCCACATTTAAAGTTTCTACTAGCATTATTACCCTCATCATAATAATCATCACCACCTTTACCAAAATTAAGTTTAAATTGCTTCTTCATGACTTTTTGAATTGGCCTCTTAGATTCACACTAGATTCTCCTTTTATTTTATCCATCTTATCTCTGATTTCCCAAAACATTTGATTAATCCTATCAAGTCTCCACTCTAATGATTTTATAAGTAATTTGAAATATGGAATAACTACTTCTTCTTCTCCATGTGGGAAACTATTTTCTTTACCATTAGACATTGTACTTACAATATTGTTAGTAAATAAAGAATATACCTCACAAAACTCACTCGCTTACATGTTTTCTCTCCACTTAACTACAGTAATCCTCAACTCTCATGTTTCACACAATAAAATGCAAGACTCTAAGAGATCTTTTAATAGTTCTAGGCAAATTATTTATAAAACAATAAAGAACCAAAACTATAGGATTTAGATGTCTCTTAACAATGACATTGTTAAAGAAGATAGGTCTATTAAACTAACATACTCAAGTATGAAAGTTCAAAATTAGTTATCAAAAAACTAGAGAAAAAGCTCATTCATTTATAAAAAATGTTCTGCCCTCGAGGCATCCTCTCTTTCCCTTTTTATATGTTAACCATTAAAAATCTTACTTGCTAAGATGGGCCTATTAATAAAATCCTATGAAAATAATTCATTCAAATGCCTAAACATGGGCTGCTAGCTCCAACATTCTTCTCGAGGCCATGGTTTTCATATTCCTCCATAAATGGAACATTTGCAAGCCCTGGTGAAGCCTCCACCATCCTTAATTTATGTCTAGTAATTTTCTATAAGTAAATGTTGCACAATAAGTTGTTGAGTGCTTCCCTTATTTTCTTTGACCTTGCCTTCTGTTTTTAATTATCTAAAGTTTTGCAAGGCATTAACTCCCTTGTTGATTTGAGTTGGTATAATATGACTTCCATTAATGTGCACCACCCTAATATGGATGAATTTATACTTCTACTGATGGGCACTTATAAGCTCTAGAGGCAGTAAAAAGAAATCATTATATCCTTGAGTTAAAGGTAGTGCTTCTTCAGTGGTTTTAACCATATAGTTATAATGATCCATACTTATTAGACTCTTTTAACCTTGGCATTAATGGTAAATTATGCCTTTTTGCCTTAACATGCTCATCTGGCAACACAAGATATTAGCAACACAACTTTGCTCTAGTTATGACTCTTTACTACCCTCTAAATTTATAGGTATATAAGAAGAGCAAAAGACTCAAAACTAAAACATGTAGAATTCCCTGAAAGAAAGTATAGTTAATAACAGATAATGTCAACCTAAGATAATGTTACTTTTTGTTGAGTCTATCTTTGATGGCTAATGTTGGATTTGTTGTCAACACCATCTTACATGGTTGTATGTGTTAATTTAATGTTATGGATGCCATTGAGATGCAGAGAGGCCATTAGGCAAAATTAGTGATGACATGTCTACCCTAAAGTTGGTGATTCAATGTTGATCGTGATATTAAATTCTAGGAAGTCAATATTGACCATTGACCCTAAATTTTAGGAATTAAATATGGCTATTTATTATAGGGTAACCTTTGGGAATCAACACTGGTTGTTGATAAATGTGTAACCTTAATCTCAAGGCTTTATAAATACCCCTATACATCTTGCAAGGAGAGGTGTGTGGGCTGTAAGAGAGAACATGCGTGCTGCAGAAAATTAAGAAAGCCAGCCAAAGAAAGGTGAACAGCAAAGAGAGAGGTAGCCACCAAAAGAGAGAGTGATTGGCCAAAGCAAAGGAGGCAGCCACCAAGGGAGGTGTAACTGACCAAGGAAAGTGCAGTAACCGGCCAAGGGAGTTGCAACAATAGCCAGCCAAGGAGGAGGTGACAATAACCACCTAAGAAGGAGGCAGCAACACCAACCAAAGAAGGAGTTGCAACAACTGGTAGCCACACCAAAGGAAGAAGAAGAAGGTAGCCCAACCAAAGGGAGAATAAGGTATAGTAGCTAGTAGCCACACCAAACCAAAGGAGAAGGCTTGTAGCAGCCACATCAAACCAGAGGAGAGGGCTTATAGTAGCCACACTAATCTAGAGGAAAGGGCTTACAACAACCACATTAAACCAAAGGAGAGAGTGTGTAGTAGCCATACCAAAGAAAGATAAAGGTAGCAATTAGCCAAACCAAAGGAAAAGAAGAAGGCATGCAGCAGCCAACCCCAGGAAGGAGAGACGTGTAATAGCCCCCCAAGGAGGGAGAGACATGCAGTAGCCTTACCAAGGAGAGGTGTAGTAGCTAGTCATACTAAGGAAAGTGTAGCAGCCAACAAGGCCAATTGCATCAGCTGGCCACCATAAGGCCAATTACAATAGCCGACCACCACAAGGCAAATTGCAACAGTCAGCCATCACAAGGCCAATTGCAGCAAGTCCAACAGTAAGGAGGCAAACCAGTAAGGACAGTAGGAATTTACAAGTCCAACAGCATGGGAGTCAAATCAGCAACACGTCCAGGAGGCGTCCCTACATTAATAGCACATCAAGGATGGTATATCAGCACTAGCAACACCAGTAAGATGTCCCTACACTAGTAGCACCAGTAGGCATTTGTAACGCGTCCAGTAGCTTGCAATCCCAAAAATTGCAGCACATCCAGTAGGCAATTCTATTGAGTGCAGCATGTCCAGTAATTGTAGCACATACAGTAGCAACCTCTGGTCAGCAAGAATAGACAAACCAATAGTTGTAAATTATAGGAGCAACAACGAGTGATTCACCCCCCCTCTTAGTGTAAGACCTAAAAGGTCATCATCACTTTTGTCCCTTAAGACCAATTACTGCCTTCACCCCTTGGCTCTAAATTAAATGCTTGGCTTTGATAACATTCCTGGGCCCAACTACTCTAAAGACTAAGGATGCCTACAGAAGCACACTTAAAAGCACGTAAAATTTAAACAAATATATATAAATCATATAAACACAAATTGACTCTGGTTGGTAACATTCATGGGCTTAACTACTCTAAGACTAGGGATGCCTAGAAAAGCACACTTAAAAGCACACAAAATTTAAACACACATATATAAATCACATAAACACAAATTGACTTTGGTATTTACACTAAATGTTGGATTTAGTATGACATGCATATGAATACATTATTGGTAATCTAATTCTATTGAATTCCATAAAATCATAAGAGTTATTGATCTTGATTAACTTTTCTTGCACGATTCAAATAGTCAACCATTTGAAGGGAGAGGGTTTTACTATATTTCTTACTAACAAGTCTTTTCTTTTCATTGCATAAAATCATTCACCCAAATGATTTCTATTTGGCTTGTATGACTACATTGAATGTAAGATTCTTTATGACGTGCACTTGAATACATCGTTAGCAGTCTAAATCCATTGATGTCTATAAAATAAAAGATTCATTGATCTTGATTACGCATTCGTTTAGTGAATGAATAGTTTAATTCCTAAAGTATGAGACCTTTATGACTTATTCATCAAAATGATCATAAAATTAACTTTTGTGCAAACACCAAATTTTAGACTCACTATGACAAGCATATGAATAAATTTTTTAGTAGTTTGAATCCATTGAACTTCATTAAATAAAGGAATTATTGATCTTGATTAGACTTCCTTACATAACTTGAATTGTTCATTGCTTAGAAGATTAGACTATAACTTCATTTCTTGCTAACGATGCTTCCTTTTTGTTTCAAGGACTTATTCATACCAAAATGGTCATAAAGCTAAACTTTTTTTTTGTCCATACCAGACATTAGATTCTTTGTAACAAACATGTCAATACACCATTGGCAGTTTAAATCTAATAAAGTCCATCAAACAAAGGAGTCATTGATTGTGAACAAATTTTATTGCATTGCTAAAATGGTTTATTACCTAAAAGATGAAACCATCACTTGATTTCTTGTTAAAATTGCTTTTTCTTTCATTGTAAGGAGTTATTCACATAAAATGATCATCAAATTGACTTTAGTATTACACTAAATGTTAGCTTTAGTGTGATATGCACATGAATAAATCCATTGATGTCTATAAAACATAAGAGTTATTGATCTTGATTAGCTTTCTTGCCTGGTTCAAATGGTTAATCCTTTGAAAAGTGAGGCTATCACTATATTTCTTACTAACAAGTCTTCTCCTTACACGACACAAAATTATTTACCCAAATAAATTTGAATTTAGCTAGTATGACTGCATTGAATATATATTACATTGTGAAGACATGCACTTGAATACACAGTTAGCAGTTTAAATCTGTCAATATCTATAAAATAAAGGAGTCATTGATTTAGATTAGGTATTCTCTCAATGAAGGAACAGTTTAATTCCTAAAATATGAGACCTTTGTGACTCATTCATCAAAATGATTATAAAATTAACTTTTGTGTCAACACCAAACTTTAGACTTATTGTGACAAGCATATGAATACATTTTCAGTAGTTTGAATCCATTGAAGTCTATCAAACAAAGGAATTATTCACCTTTATTAGCCTTTCTTGCATAATTTAAATGGTTAATTGCCTAAAAGATTAGACTATAATTTCATTTCTTGCTAATGATGCTTCTTTATTCGTTTTAAGGACTTATTCACACAAAATGATCATGAAACTAATTTTTTTTTATCCATACTAGACATTAGATTCTTTGTAACAAGCATGTTAATTGACACAGTGAGAAAGCATAATTAACAACAGAAAATCAATGACAACGATTGAATTCCAAAGAACAAAAGGAATAAGCAAATTTCAGAGCAAAGTTCTTAATTAGGTTAAAGTATAAGACGTTCTCCTCTCACTAAGAAACCCTAAAATATATATAGTTCATACAATTTAATTAAAATTAAAAAAACTCATTTCATAAAATTTAATTAAAATTATGAAGAAGCCCTTCGGCTTGGACCCAGCTTTAAAGCCTTATGCAACTTCTTATCCTTCCCACCAGAGAAGAACTCGACCTCGAGTTCTCTTCAGGATATAAAGGTGTATCATTTGGATGGAAAAAAGATAAATCAGCTACATTGAATATCTTGGAGATGTTTATATCATCAGGATGCTTGACAATATAAGCATTGTCATTGATTTTGTGCATAACTTCATAAGGATCATATTTCTTTTGTTGTAATTTGCTATACTTGCCCATAGGAAAGCATTCCTTCCTCAGGTACACCATCACCTAATCACTAACCTCAAATAGTTTCTCCTTCATGTGTCTATCAACAACTGCCTTGTATTTCATATTTGCCCTCTCAATTTTCCTTTTTACCTCTTTAGTGATAGCTTGGCACTGCTCTACCATGTTCTTAGTTGCTATGCTAACCTCTACTCCCTTGGGTAACTTCAAAAAATTCAGGGCATGTTGTGGCATTTTGGTGTGTGGTGATCTCCCAATAGTTCTTTGAACAAAACTATTATAAGCAAATTTAGCTTGGGCCAATGCCTGATCCTACTATCTTGGCTTTTCACCATAAATGCTCTTGATCAGATTTCCCAGTGTTTTGTTGGCCACTTCAGTCTGCCCATCAGTCTGTGGATGAGTTGTGCTACTAAAGTTTAACAAAGAATCAAAAAAGAACCACAATGTCTTCCAAAAGTGACTAAGAAACTTGCTATCCCTATCAAAAGTAATGGACCTTGGAACACCATGTAAGCGCACCACTTCTTTGAAAAACAACCTGACAATGGATTATGCATCTGTAGTTTTTCTGCATGGAATAAAATAAGCCATCTTAGAAAACCTATCAACAACAATAAACACAAAGTCAGCACCTCGTTGGGTACAAAATAAACCCAAGACAAAATCCATCGAGAAGTCTTCCCAGATGTTCTCAGGTACTTATAATGGAGTGTATAACCCAGTGTTCTGAGATTGCCCTTTGGAAGTCTGACAGATGTAGCACCTCTCTACAATCCTACCAACATCCCTTCTCAGTTGAGGCCAGAAATACCTCTCTATCACATTAGCTAAGGTATTATCTCGACCCAAATGTCCTGCTAAATCTCCCCCATGAAGGTCTTTAATCAACTTCTCCCTTAAGGAGGATTCAGCAATGCACAATTGATTTCCCTTCATTAAATATCCCTCATGAATATGATAATCATCATAAGGCTTCTTAATAGTATACTTCCTCCAGATCTCCTTGAAATTACCATCATCTTCATACAACTCTTTTATTCTTTCGAAACACACAACCTCAACACTTAAGGTGAATAACAAATCAGCCCTTCTACTTAAAGCGTCAGCGACTTTGTTTTGCACACTAGATTTATGCATTAACCAAAAAGGAAACCTCTGTAAGAATTGAATCCACCTAGCATGCATATCCTTACTTATCCCAGTTTGACCACTCAGATGTTTTAATATGACACAATCTGAGTATAGAATGAATTCCTTTCTTACCAAATAGTGTTCCCATACTCTCAAAGCTCTCATAACAGTATAGAACTCTTTATCATAAGTTGACCAATTACTCCTGGCCTCACACAACTTCTCACTATAGAACGCTATTGGTCTCTTCTCCTGTGATAACACTGCACCAATCCCTACCCCACTAGCATCACAATCAACCTCGAATAGCTTATCAAAATCAGGTAATGCCAATACAGGGGCCTTACATAACATTTCCTTTAAATTCACAAAGCTTGTGTTAGCCTCTTCGCCCCATTGCAATTTCCCTTTCTTCAGACACTCAATCAATGGAGCAATAATTGTACTGAAATGTCTTATAAATTGCCTATAAAAACTGGCCAATCCTAGGAAATTCCTCAACTCAGTAACAGCTTTAGGAGTAGGCCATTCCTTGATTGCCTTCACCATTTCATCATCCGCCATGATACCCTCACTACTGACTACAAACCCCAGAAATAACAATCGCCTTGACATGAAGACACTTTTTCAAATTAGCAAATAATTTATTCCCCCTCAACACAGCCAAGACACTCCTCAAGTGTTCAATATGCTCCTTTTCTGACTTATTAAATACCATTATATCATCAAAATATACTACTACAAAGTAACCATTAAAGCTTTTTAATACCTGATTCATCACGCTCATGAAGGTACAGAGCACATTACTGAGGCCCTATGGCATTACCAGCCACTCATATAACCCCTCTTTGGTTTTCAATGCTGTCTTCCACTAATCCCCAGGCCGAATTCTGATTTAATGGTAGTCACTCCTCAAATCAATTTTGGAAAATACCTTAGCCCCACTCAATCTGTCTAACATGTCATCCAATTTTGTATCCTATGGTGATCTTGTTGATGGCCCTGCCATCAACACACATTTTCCAGCTCTCGTCTTTCTCAGGGGTCAATAAAGCTGGTACAGCACAAGGACTTATGCTGTCTTAAATGAACCCCTTGTCCAACAACTCTAGGACCTTCTCTTGCAGGACCTTAGTTTCCTTAAGATTCATCCTATAATGTAGTAAATTTGGAAGACTTACTCTAGGTACCAAGTCTATTTGATGCTAGATATCCCTCAGGGGTGGTAGTCCCTTAGGTAGGTCATCAGGAACCACATCTCTATACTCTTCCAACACTCCCTTAACCACTTTAGGGACCTCTTCACTTACATCTTCATCCCTAACTATCATATTCTTGACAATAAGTGCATGAGCCACCTTTGACTCTTTCAAATCCTCAACGATCTCCTTCTTTGACTGGGCAATAGTCAAGAAAGAGCATCCCTCTATCCTGCGGGCTTTAGAGCAACCCTCTAACTTCAAAGGTAACAAAGTATACTTCATACCCTCTTTTTCTGGCATATAAACATTTTCTTTACCTACATGTTGGGAATTCTCATCAAATTTCCAAGGTCTCCCAAATAGTAGATGACATGCATCCATATCAACAATATCACAGAAGATTTCATCTTGATACTTCCCAATAGAAAATGGCACCTTGCACCTCTCCTTCACTTCAATCTTCTCGGCCACCTTAATCCACTCAATAGTGTATGGGTATGGATATTTTTCGATAAGCAACTATAACTGCCTAACAACTTCTCTCCCGATGATGTTTTCATAACTCCCACTATTTATAATCAAGTCAAATACCTTTCCCCCAATCGTGCACTTAGAACAAAACAACTGGTGTCGTTGGGTATTTGTCTCTTATTTAGGTGCTAAAATTATCCGCCTAATCACATAAGCTGGCTCCACTTCGCCATCCTCCTCCTCATCATATTCATCCTCTCTATCAAGCCCACAACACACCTCTTCTTCATTATCCCTATCTACAATATGAACATTTCTCCTACTAGAACACTAATTAGATCTATGACCAGGCTAACTACAACGATAGCACTTACCCAAGATTGGTCTCTCATACGGGTTATTTTGCTTCTGGACTCCCTTAGACTCCATAGGCCTTTTCCCTTCAACCCTTTCATCCCTTTTGGCATTATCTTCACCAAATTTACTTGACACATTTTTATTCTTCTTAATCCCCATCTTACTGACACTAGCA
>JAHLGO010021097.1:4427718-4485893 GCA_020615895.1 Ceriops decandra
TATATAAAAAAAGAGATAACATTCATTTTACTAATACTCATATTTTTATCTACTCCTTCCTTTATTCTATTTTTATTGTGCTAACCTCTATTATAACTATTATAAGCATTCCTATTGCCTCATACTACTTTACCATTCCTAATACCAAATCTTTCTTTAAATCCACCTTTAAAGTTTTACTATCATTATCACCCTTATCATAGTCATCACCGCGATCTTCACTTAAATCATTTTCTAATTACTACTACATGACCCTTCTAACTAGCCTTTTAGGATTTACAGTGGATTTTCATTCTATTTTATCTATCATATCCTTGACTTCGTAAAAAATTTGGTTAATTCTATCAAACTTCTACTCTCAAGATTTCATAAGCAATTTGAAGTCTATAATAACTACTTTCTCTTCTCCATATGGGAAATTGCCTTCTTTACCATTAGACATTATACCTACAAGATTGCTAGTAAATAAAGAATAGGTCTCACAAAACTCACCCTCTTACATATTTGTATAATTTTGGGAAAACAAAGAGGCCAAAGATAAAGCATTACCTTTTGCAACATTATATCATGTGCCTTGAAATGTTAGATACGACAATGTTATCTTGGTCAAATAAATAGAACTAATGAGCGTAATTAACCCATGTATAATGGTTGGTCAAGCAGACTTATATTTATTGACTTTGTGACAAAGAACTTGTTAAATGACCTATCCTAGGAATATATCCCAGAAAGTTAAGAAACAAGTTAGATTAATCAAATTAGAACCTTAAAGAAGCTAAGTCTTAAATCCCTTAATCTTAAGATATCACAAAGGTTGATCACTCCTTTGATAAGTCAATATAATATATTCTTCCAAGAACATAAGAAAGCAAAGTAAAACTTATTGAAAATACCTTAATATAATTTATGATCCTTATTTTGTAAAGTTGTGTTTAGATTGGCATGTAAACATCATACTCTTATAAGGAAAAGACGTTTCTATCATATCTAGATAAGAGAGACCATAATTATAGGGGATCCATTTTAACTAAGGAATATAAATCTACCTTGATGTAAGAATTGTTAAAAGGCTAAAACTTATGATAACTAAGTATAAAAGTCAAAGTATAAACCCTAACTAATGTATCAAGATTTAGCTAAACTTCCAAACTTAATAAATCCAAGAATTTAAGCCTTTTTACATGTATATTTAGCCTTATCTGAAAATCTAACAACTCAAAACAAAAAAAAAAGTCCTTTAATACAACTTTGCATACGGATCAAGTCATAGCTTGATCATGTGACTTAAATGTATATCATGGGATTTAAGCTTTGTTTTTTAAATTCTAAGCCTTATACATCATCTTGCACATAAAAATAAGTGATTATCCTTGGTATAGTATTGAAAATTCTTAGAATAACCTTAGAATCTTTTAGAGCATTCTGTCATGGAATTAGGCTTAGATCATGCTAACCCGCGTGGCACTTAGTTAATCTTGAGAGAGAAGATGAGCTAAGTAAGTCTTGAAGAGTTTGAGTGAATCAATGGAAGACGAGTAAGACACAAGTGAGCAAATTGGAAGAGCTTGAGAGAACGAAAGAGAGAGAGCACAAGAGAGCTTTGTAAGTGAACTTGTATTGAAAAAGGATGCGTACTATACAAATGAAATGAGTAACCTATTTATACAATTCAAAAGAAAGTCATAGAAAGGAATATTCTTGGTATATACATGGAGCATTCTAAATATGGCCCCATCTAGAATTTTTTAGGCAATTGTGGGACATTCCAAATGCTTCTGGGACCTTTCATAACAAATGGGCTGGGCAGCCCTTAGAGGTTTGGTCTTGGCTCAAATTTGCACCTTAAGGATACATGAATGGGCCAGATCAATGTATCCTTATGACATCCTCATCATATGTTTAGCCTTATACTGCCAAATGTGATCGAAAAATTACTAAAGCTGGTCCTCCCATTCCCAACTAGCCTCTTGGTCTAGCAAATTTTTCAATTTCACCAATTACTTGGTGTAGTTGGGAACTCCCCTTCTCTGAATCACTCTATTACCAAGGATATGCTCTACCTCCTTGTTGAATTCAATGACCACAGCCGTTGGTGCGGGCTTGGAATCGTTTTAGCTTGGATCCTTTTCATCTCCATAAAAAGACTTTAGAAGACTTACATGGAAAACATTATTGATCTTCAACATCGAAGGGAGTTGGACTTGATAGGTGGCCTTTCCCACATGCTTGATGATAAGAAATGGCCCTACGTACTTTTGTACCAAGCCTTTGTGTACTTTACGTAGAGACTTGAATTAGTTGGGTAACAGCTTCACCATCACCATGTCTCCTGCAGTATAGTCTTTTGGGTGTCACCTGGAGTCATTTAGTTTGCGACTCTTGTAGGCCATGGGATGCCTATCCTGCATCAAGACTCCTCCAATGGCGAAGTTGGATGCATCGGTACAGACTTTGAAAGGCTTTTCGTAGTCCAGTAGTACTACAACAGGTTTTTCAGAGATTGCTTGTTTCAATATCTTGAAGGAAGCTTGACATTCCAAATCAATCAAGTCATGGAGCTGCTTCCTCAATTCAGCAAGCTTTGGGGGTGCTATGCAATAAGGACTCATGGTAGGGAGGTTGGCACCGTATTCTAGCTCAATGTGGTGATCCACATTTCACTTTGGTGGAAGCTTCTTCGGTAATTCGGAAGGCATGTCATCCTTGAACTTGGTAAGGACAGCCTGAGTGGGTTGCGGTAGTGTTGGAGTTGGTGCTGTTATGCCTTCCCTATCACTTAGCTCCCTTATGGTAGTGACATAACCAGGACCCAACTTAAGACCCTTTTTGAATTGCAAGGCCGAGATCATTAATGGTTGAGATCTCTCACAGATCTTATGATTGTTGATTACCACAAGAGAACATGAAGTAGGAACAGGAAAAGTTGAAGATTCGCAAAAGAATGCAAGACTTAACACCACTTTGAAATCATCCATGGGAATGACGATAAAGTCTAACTTATTGGTCCATTCGCCAATTCGGACAATTGCTCTGCATACCACACCTTGGACAGGTCTAGCTTTTGAGTTTACCGCTTTAATGGTGTCATTTCCCTTCATTAGTTTAAGGCCTAGGCATTTGGCCTCTTGCGCATCTATGAAGTTGTGCATTGCCCCAGTGTCTAGCATCACACAAGCTGATTTACCATCGATGGTAACATCAGCGTACATCAGTCCCTTCTCCTTAGTGACTGTTGGGGAGAAACACTCTAAGAGATTACCCAACTGTTGGATAGATCCCATGTCGGCTTGGGTTTCTTCGTCAGCCTTTTTTGGGTTAAGTACTGCCATCATAGCATTCATTACTTTGCATTTGGGGTAGACCTTTACCCATTGTTTTCCGTCACAAATGAAATAGGGTCTAGGAGGATTAACGGGGTTGTGCTTACCCGTATACTTTTTCTCATGCTTAGGATGGTCACTTAAGGGTCTTTTTTGTCCACCCTTATTGTGACCAGAATCCTGCTTCTTATGCCTAGTCTTCTTTCCCCACTTTTGCCAGATGTTGGCTTTTTGTCCTTGGAGTGAGTGGAGTAGTCGATGAAGGTTTCGGTAGCAGCAATGGCAGCATTGAGTGTTTGCATATTACACCTATCTAGCTTAACTCTTGCCCAATCCTTCAAGCTGTCTTTGAAGTAAAAGAGAAGCTTCCTATCAGACATTTCAATTTCAAGTATAAGGGTAGTAAATTCCTTAATGTAGTCAGAAATAATACCTACCTGACGTAAGCGACACAACTTTCCTCTAACTTCGCTGTCCGCATTGTGAGACACAAAGTATTTATGCACTTCAACCTTGAATTGTTCCCAAGTGTCGATTACACATAAGCCTTTCTCCCATTCAAAATGCTTCCGTCTCCACCAGAGTTGGGCAGCATCCCTTAGAAAGATTAGGGTGTTGCCTATTCTTGTTAGGTCATCAACAACCCCCTTGGCCTCGAAGTACTACTCAAGGTCAAACAAGAAGTTTTTTACGACAGTGGCATTGCATGTGCCGTTGTACATGACAAGTTTCGGGACCTTTAAGCCATGTACTGTAGTGGTGCTAGTAATGGCTACTGTACTAGCAAGTGAGTTGCTTCGGTGTAGAGATTTTGTCTCCCTATGAAGGTCATGAATCTCTCCCTTGACAAACTCACGAAGGTTGGACAAACCTTGATTCAAGGAGCATATTTCTCCCTTAAAGCGAGCAAATTCTTTGATCATGACTTTGGCAGCTTGCGTGATCTCCATATTCTCGTGGATCAAGTTATCGACTTGATCACTGAGGTCTCTCACAAGGGAGCTTATATCAGTGACACTCCTTTCCAAGTTGCCAACACGAGAGTCCATGGTTTCCTTCGTTGGAACCTTGGACTTGCCACGTTTGGCTGGAGCACACTACTCCTTATGCCCACGAGCTTCTTGCTCTGCTTGTGCTCATCAAAAGTCTCAACAAATCCTTCCTCGCCTGCCATATTCACAACTCAAACAAGAACAAAGTAGAAACTAGGATTACCTTGTTCTAATACTACCTGTCACAAAGTTAGGCTCGGATCGTGCTCACCCGCGTGGCACTTAGTCAATCTTGCGAGAGAAGATGAGCTAAGTAAGCCTTGGAGTATTTGAATGAATTAGCGAAAGATGTGTGAGGGGCAAGTGAGCAAATTGAAAGTACTTGAGAGAACGAAAGAGAGAGAGCCCAAGAGAACTTTGCAAGTGAAATTGTATTGATAAAGGATGCGTGCTATATAAATGAAATGAGTAACCTATTTATACAACACAAAAGAAAGTCCTAAAAAGGAATATTCTTGGTATATACATGGAGCATTCTATATATGGTCCCTTTTAGAATTCTCAAGGCAATTGTGGCACATTTCACATGCTTCTGGGACCTTCTGTAGCAAATGAGCTGGATAGCCCTTAGAAGTTTGGTCTTGGCCCTAATTTGCACCTTAAGGATATATGAATGGGCCGGATCAATGTATCATTAGTTCTTAATTTATTCCATAAAGTGTGTCAAAAATGACTTGAGGACTTAACATCCTTATCACTAATAATGGTTCTTGGCAAAACATAAAAACACACCACTTCCTTAAAGAAGAACTCAGCAATTTATGTCGCATCATTGGTTTTAAAACATGCAAAAAATTAGACTTTTTGCTAACCTTATTGACAATAGCAAATATGTTGTTCTTACTACTATGAGACCTTAGTAATCCATATAAAGTCCATAGAAATATTAGTCCAAGGTTGGTTAAGCATAGGTAAAGGTGTATACAAACTATACAATCTAACTTTAACCTTTACTTGTCTACTTGTAATGCATTTATCACAAATAGATTATGCATCATGCATTATATTAGGTTAGTAAAAATGTTCATGCAATATATCTAAAATCTTCTACACACTATAGGGCTCTATCAAACCAACCCTATAAATTTCCCTAACAAATAACTCATGAATAGAACACATAGGCACACATAATTTCTCTCTCTTAAACAAAAATCTTTTATGTCTATAAAAATCACTAAATGAACATTTATCAAATGCATTAGATACTTGGTCAACATCAGAATGATTAGCATACAAGTCCTTAAACAATTTAAAATAAAGTAACTTAGTTTGTAAAGAAGTAAGCAATGCCTTTATATCTCCTTGATTTCTTTAGGATTAGTTCTATAGGCAAGTCAGTTTGGCATGCCAGTACTGGGCATGAAGTCTATTTGGTGCTCAATTCCTTTTTAAAGAGGTAATCTATGAGGAATCTCTTTGAAAAATAAATTTTCAAACTTTTACAATAACAGAACAACCACACTAGGTAAAAAGGGATTAAGGTCATTAGATAAAAAATAAACATGGCTACACATAAATACAAGTAGTTGCTACCATGTAATCATGGCACTCTTAACCTCACTTTTCCAAGCAAACACACTTACATTTTTACTTTTTACTTTTTTTTTTCTTTGACCTTTCATTCTCTTTCTCTTTCTTTTTTTTTTCTTGTTTTATCATTTGTTCTTTTCTCATTTTATACTCTTATGCTATCTTAATTTGATCTTCATATGCTTTAAAAGGTTTAAGATGAGTTAGTACAACAATCCAATTTTTAATTAGAAAAGAGTATTTAAGATAAGGAAATTGCAATGAAAACAAAATTACAAGAGTTATGACAAGAAGTAAAATTAAGAGAGGCAAGTGCTACTTAGATGGTCTAAGAGGGATTGATTTTGTATAAGGGTACAGTTTATTTATCTTCAAATTCTACCTTGATTCACATAGGATTTCATAACTCTATATAGGGCCTTCAAAAGTTATTACAACGAGTTAAGGCTAATTTTTATTAGGAAGGAATGAAGGGAATAATGGCATAATTTGTACAACAATACAATGTGTGCTAGCAGAATAAATTGGCAAATCTCCATCTTGCAAGGTTTATGTAACCCTTAACTATTCCCACTCAAATTTATGCTAACATGTTAATGGATTTCATTGATAGGTTACCAAAGATAAAGAGAAGTCTTTATTATTTATAATGGTAGACTAATTTTCTAAAATGGCTTATTTTACACACATTGCACACCCTTACATTACTATTTCTATGGCTCATGTGTCTTTTGAGAGGATTTTCAAATTGTATGGCCTTATAGAGTCATTTATGAGTGATAGAGCAAAGTTTTCATAACTATGTTTTCATAGGAGTTGTTTCAGTTATATAGGATGGATTTGACTTATTCATCTACATGTCATCCTCAATCAAATGGTTAGATGAAGGTGAGAATAGGACCATTACGATATACTTGTAATGTTTTGTGGGGGATGAGCCACAGAGTTGGATGGAATGGATTCCTTGGGCTAAATTTTTTTGTAACACATCTTTTCATTTCTCTTTACAAGTTACACCATTTTGTATGGTGTATGGTCATGACCCCTCATGTTTTTTGTCTTATGATCATGGTGTCGCAAAGTTAAATATGTGAAATCAAGCCCTTTTGGAGCAAGATGAAGTATTGGTTAAATTAAGGGGGTGATTAATCCAAGCACATGCAAGATTAAACCAAGCACTTGACCTTTACTATCGTGAGATCACTTGTAAGGTAGTTCATAGGTGTGGTTGAATTTACAACCTTATAAGTAGTTATTAATGGTTCAATGGGATTCTTAGAAACTAGCACCTAAGTATTTCAAACCATTCTAAGTAGTCTAACAAATTGGTGAGGTAGCTTATCATTTGGCTTTACTATAAGGAAGTAAAATTTATAATGTGGTGCATGTATCTTTACCAAAAGAGCACAGGGAAACTCCACCAATAACTTGGGTCCCTCTTCCATAATTATTGGGTAACAAATCAAGTCTAGTTCTTAAAGCAATTTTATATGCTAGGCTTAATAAAGGAAAATGGGAGTTATTAGTGCAATAGAAGGGACTACCAATAGAGAAGACTTCTTAGGAGTTTCTTAAAGAATTTAAGAAGTCCTATCTTGAATTCAAGCTTAAGGACATGCTCTTTGTCCAAGGGAGAGTACTAATATGTAAGATGCATTTATAAAGAGGAAGTATATAAAGAGATTATTTAGGAGTTGATGTGGTAGTTAGCTAAGAAGTTATTAGTTAATTGGTTTGTTTCTATAATAGTTATCTTATTTATGAAGTATATTATTTTTAAAAGTCTATTTTTAATAAAAGAATAAGTTAGCATATTTATATTATATTTTAGTTTTTAAAAAATTTATGTATTCAACTTATTTAAAGGACATTATAATGAATAAGATGGAGTCATAATTTTTTTTTTAAGAATTATTGACAAAGAACTTGTTGAGGAACAAATATTTTTAGTACCAACCATAGGTTTTAAAAAGGGAAAGAACTTCAATAAAGGAAAAAAGGATTTTCTTGTGAGTTATCTCATGACTAAGTCAAATGCAAAAACACATATTATAAACAACTTGAAAAGACTTATGTTTCTCTTACCCAACTTATATCGTATGATGAGGATTGTTTTAGGTCTCACACTGGGAGAGGGGTGAATCAGTGTAAGATATACACTTTTTACAAATCGATCTACATTTATCCTTTGTGACTTGTTAGAGTCAATGATACAATTTTTTATTTTTCATTTTTATGTGAGCGCGACTATATGAATATAAATTAATGCATAAGCACCAAAGCACACATGACAATTTTTACATGGTTCATAGACAATGTGTGAGCTACGTCCACAATGTGATAGGATCACTCCTAAATTAGATAATCCACCCTTCAAGGGATATAATTTGGTTGTGGAAGGATCACTCCCTAACAACTTATGAAAGGAATATTCTTTAACTACTTACAATGATCTCTCGATCAAGGAGTTAATCTCTCAATCACTCCAAAGGTATCCCACCTTTATTCAGCCATTTTTTCAAGAGTTTATAGTGAAACCTTTCTTAGAGAATGATCACTTAATGTGTATAGACTGCTAAAGTAAAATATGGATCTTCTCCTTCCTTCATTGTTGGTGTTGTCTCACCTGCTGCAGTGCTACACGTGATGCTAATGTTGTCCATACATGTTGCCATTGTTGTCCACACATACTGCTAATGCTATCCATATGCGTTGTCACTGTTATTTGTATGCACTACTCCTCTTGTCCGTGTGTGGTGCTGCTAATGCTGTCTACACATGATGTTGCTATAATTTGTGTGGCCTAATCTCATGATCTTAATATTATTGGATTTCTAGACCATTAAGAGGCCAAAAGAATTAAAGATAGATAAATAAAAGTTTTGACATTTAAAAGGGTCCAAATGCTTCTTTTAGTTCTAATTTTTTCTCTCTTACTCAAGCCTTTTACTCTCCTCTGCAACTCAGCTCTCTCTCTCTCTCTCCCTCCTACTTTAAAACAAACACAAAGCACAAGTTTGCTACCTTAAAATAAACACATATTAAATGTTGATAAGTACCTTGAAGAAGACAAAAGGAGATTCAACTAAGGAGGAATCTTCCTTCTAGTTTTTCCCTTTTTTTTTGTTTCTTTCTTTCCACTCCATCATTTCCCAAAACCATGTTCGTTATCTCTCTATCTTTCTCACCCCCTTTTTTGTTTTTATTTTACTATTCCCCTATTTTTTTATGATATCTCTTATTCACGTGAAACCTATATTTCAATTGAAGATTCCTTTAAACCCCTTTAACATGGTCTAACCTTAGTTGAAGCTTTGATTATGCATGTTATATATTATTAATGTAAATGAGGGAAAAGACCAAAAACATTTTTGTCTTATTTTAGATCATGCATAGAGTTGCAGTATAAATTGTTTATGCAATTGCTCTGTTTATGGCTTATCATGTAACAAAGCAAAAGAAAAGATAGAAGATTTGCGAAGACACATCACTATTAGACATTGTCAATGCAAATAAGGAAGCTGTAAGCCTCTTTTTAGTCCAACTTTCTCCATGTAGTACCTATTTATGTGTTGGTGGAAAATGGCTGAAGACACAATTAAAAAGTTTATACTTTTGAATGAAATTTTGCATGATTTTGTGCAAAAAGCACTTATGGAAATTTTTAGTGGTATTTTTTTGGCACTTTTCCTTCACATCCGATATTATACTTTGGTCTTAGTCTTCTTCCACACCAATGCACTTTCTTTCACTGTAGGCTTTTTCATTTAAAATGTCAATGTTCTTTTTAATGTCCTGTAGGCTATTTCAAAACCATGAATCATAGATTGCAATTAAATTAACATGTGGCCAATGACTATGACAATGTTGAAAGAGTTAATCTGATTTAGTTGCTTATGGAAGCTATCATTCAATTTTTGTGAAAATTTTATTAGTGTTAAAAGAGTTGGTTTGAATTTTAGTGATTAGCATTTCTTGATAACCTTTTGTTCAAAGTAAGTGGTCCTGTTTTGGTCATCGTCGAGCATGTTGCTGCTTTTAAATGTGATGATTTCACTTTTTAGGCCAATAGAAGAGCACAATAATAGTGATTATTATAAAGTGCTGTTGCTGCCCTCTTGGGCACCCAAATTCTAGTTCAGAACTCCCCAATTATTTTTAGTTTGCTACTTTGTAAGTTATTAGCTACAGAAGTGTGACTAGCCTTTAATTTTCCTATTTAACAAATGATAAATATTCATCCATAGTCTTTTTTAAATTAGTCGTCTATATATACGATTTTGTATGCTTTGCATATACATTTTAGGAAAAACAAGGTAGCATAAAATTTGTCATGTGCTTTATTGCCAAGCAAAAGCGATTTTTGTTAAACAAGGCTGAATCATTGTTGATTGCTGTTGACATTAACACAGTTGACTGTTTCTTGCTAATTTAATGTGGCTTGCATGGTTTACTAGTTAAGGCAGATGCTATCTTTCATGTTTACATTTGTTTTTTGTTATGACCACATAGCCATTGCATTTTTTGTGTCAAATTTTGTGATATAGATGTGCCATTTGAAGAAAATTTGATGAATCAAAAGTGATAAAATGGGAAGTTATAGTGTATTTTGTTTTGTTGGGGTTAGCTTTGGCATTTCTATTAAGTAATTAGAAGAAACATAGAATCTTTTGAGTAGAAAAGTAGAAAATTTTCTATTACAAGGTCTACTTTTAGTTTTTGCTAGACTTTTTCTTACACTTGCGATTTTTTTTTTTTGCCAATGCCAAAAATAATGCGATGTGTATATTATCCCCTGATACCCAAAACAACATGGCTTAATGTCCCATTTGCCATTGGATTTGACCTTACGCCATTAGTATGGCCCTTAGACAATTAACATATATTATTAGAGTAAGGTGGTTAGAAGTAGGTTAAATTGGTTTTTTGATAATGGCAATGCTTAATAGCATTAATTAGCTATATTTGAATTTAGTTATAATTACTATAGGGGTCAATTGCACAACTTTCAAAATTAATTTTTGTTTTAAGTCAAAGGTAATGTTGCCATGTTTCTAAAGTCCAAACAAGTGTATACATTTCTTTATCACAAGCTGGATAATTCATTGTTACCATGCTCAACTTATCACTAAAGAATGCAATAGGTTTGTTTCTCTTGCATGAGAACTCTCCCAACCTAATATCTAATGCATCATGGATCACATTCAATTTCAAAGGTCTTAAAAAAATCAAGTAAAGCAAGAGGTGGTGCATTACACAACTTAGACTTAAGCAAATCAAACATGTCTTATTATTTCTTACTCTACTTGAAAACCACATCCTTTTTAATCATCTCTTCTAAAAGTTAGAGTTAAACTATAGAAACTCTTTATATTACTCATACTTTTAGGTGTAGATCATTCTTAAATAGTCTTAATGAAGTTCCCGACTTCTCCCTAGAATCTATTAGTTTGTGATACTGAGAGGGGGGTGAATCAGTATCACCATAATTCATAATTCACAAGTAAGTGAACAACTTCAACCTCTTCTTAAAAGCAAACTCTTTCTCAAACTTAACTAAGTCAGATCTATTGTTACCTACTAATCACAATAGTCCCCAAAGTCACCTTTCAGACACCTTACCTAATAGATAATACAGATGTTCTCGTTTAGGTCTTCATTAGGTTATAGGTTGGTTGATACTTTAGCTATGTTTACAACTCAATTCAAAACACAGAACGTAAAGAAAATTAAGGACATACCAGATTTACGTGGTTCTGTCAACGTGACATACATCCACGGTGGTAGGGATTCTCCCTTACTGAGACTATCCATTATACTTAAGCATTCCAATTACAATGGATGTCTTAATTCTTTGCTCTTTTCACTATTACTTTACTAAGCAAGTACAATACAAAGAGTGTCACTTATTGTGTCTATCCTTCTAACTTGTCTTGCCTCTGTTGAATTGACAAGGTGCTCCATTGTCGCTTAGAAGTTCACTGCAATGCTCTCTAACCTTTCTTGAAGAAATTTGGAAATACGTTGAGTTCTTTCCGATGCTTCCCTTAATTCCTTCTCTATGTTGTCTCACATAACTCCTGCTTTAACTGTCTCACAGTCTCACTCATCTCCTTGCCCCACGATCTCACTGTCTCACATCTCACTTGTATGTCTCTGGTTTTCTTTCGGCCGGTGGTCTCACGTCATGTATTATTTTGCTGTGCTGCTCTTCTTTTTGCTGGTTGCATATTTTCACCGTGCACCCCTACTTCTGTCGTATCTGTTCTATTTTTCTTTTTGGCCATTCGGGTTTTCTCTTTGTAGTGGTTTTGTTTTTCCATACTCACCTGGTTGGCTGAATTGGGTTTTCTTTCTCTCTACCGGTGGTGGCTCTTCATTTTGGTGGTTTTCCTCTCTTTGGACGATTTTCCTCCTTGGCTTTGGATGGTTGCTCTAGGTTTTGGCCGACTCCTCCTGCTTTGCTTTGTCTCTTTGGCTGACCAGCACTTGTTTTCTGCCGTGCTCTTTTGGCTGGTCACACTAGTCTTTCTATTCACATTTGGTTGCTGTCCAGCCGTGTCTTCTCCTTATTGCCGTTCACCTTGCCTTGGCTGTCCACCCCTTTGCTATTGGTTGTGCATTGCTGTGTAGGGTTGTATGGACGCTCACCTTGTTTGCTCGTGTAGGTTGGTTGGCTGAATTCTCTTTTGGCCGAATACCCTAGCTTGACATGTAGCTTGTGTTTGGCTGGTTGTCTCCTTGCTTGGACAGTTTCTCCTTTGTGTTTGGCAGGTTGTCACCTTGCTTGGATGGTCGGTTGTCTCCTTGCTTGGATGTCTCTTCTCTTTGGACGGTTTCCCTCTCTTCTTGCCATGTATTCAATTGTGTTGGCATTGCACTAGTTTTGTCTTCCAAGGTCTTTATATACTCCCTTCCATGAAACCCTAATAGGGATTACGTGGTGGATTTATGTTCTTGCCCTTCCATGTGGCTTTACTTTTACTTTCTTGCCCTCTATATGACTTTACTTTCTTACACATTTAAACCTATTTGACAACAATTACAACCCATACAAGGCTGTGGGAACAACACTTAATCTTCTATTTATTAACTTTATACCATGATTTGACATAACATAACCCAAGAAAATTACATGGTGAAGTTCCTAACTTCTCCCTAGGATCTACTAGTTTCTGATACTGAGAGGGGGGTGAATCAGTATCACCACAATTTGTAATTCACAGGTAAGTGAATAACTTCAACTTCTTAAAAGCAAACTCTTTCTTAGACTCAACTAAGGTAGATCTATTGCTACCTATTAATCACATTAGTCCTCAAAGTCACCTTTCAGACACCTCGCCTAATAGACAATTCGAATGTTCTTATTTAGATCTTCGTTAGGTTATGGGTTGGCGGATACTTTAGCTACATTCACAACTCAATTCAAAACACAAAACGTAATGCAAATTAAGGACACACGAGATTTACGTGGTTTCATCAACGTGACGTACATCCATGGTGGTAGGGACTCTCCCTTACCGAGACTATCTACTATACTTAAGAATTCCAGTTACAATGAATGTTTTAGTCTTCTGCTCCTTTCACTATTGCAATTACTAAGTAAGTACAATACAAAGAGTGTCACATACTATATCTACCCTTCTTCTAGCTTGTCTTGCCACTATTGAATTGAAAGGCTACTCCATTGCCGCTTAAAATTTGACCGCAATGCTCTCTAACCTCTTTTGAAGAAATTTGGAAATACGTTGAGTTCTTTCCGATACTTCACCGAATTTCTTCTTTACATTGTTTCACACAACTCCTGCTTTTATCATCTCACGGTCTCACCTGTCTCCTTATCTTATGGCTCGCCTCATGTTTCTGGTTTGCCATTCCATGTCTCACAATCTGCCTCATGTTTTTGGTTTGGCACTACACATCTCATGCACATTTCTGGTTTGCACCCTTTGCTGGTCACACACCTCACGCACACTTCGGGTTTGGCGTTTCATGTCTCATGTATGTTTCTGGTTTGCACGCCTTACTGGTCACATGCCTTACCACCATTTTTTATTTGCACTTGTCCATTTCACACCTTCGGACAGCTTGGTTTGCTCTCCCAGTGGTCTCCTCTTTCACTGTTTCTCCTCTCTTCCCTTATAGATGGTGTGCTGTCTTCTCTCTTATGTGAGTCACACTATTTTCTCCAGCAGCCACATGGTTTCCCTTGTTGTCCAAGGTATCCCTTGGTGTTATCTCCTTTTGCCATATGTTGTCTCCTTACTGTGCTATCTCCTAGCCATCCACCTTGCTTTGGCTGTCCACTCTTGGTTGGCTGTTCTCCTCCTTGCTGTCCACACCTATTTGGCTGTTCACCTCTTTGCTTGGTCGTGTAGGTTGGTTGGACATCCTCTCTCTTTCAGCTGGTGGCGGTCTTGCCATCCAGCACTTGCTGTCCAGCTGTTCCTCCCTTGTTTTTCTCTCTTTGGCAGGTCGCACACTAGGTTTTCCTCTTTTTAGACGGTTTTCCTCTTTGGCTTTGGACTGTTGCTCTAGGTTTTGGTCGACTCCTCTTGCTTTGCTTTGCCTCTTTGGCCAACCAGCACCTACTTTCTGCCATGTATACTCTTTTGGCCGGTCACACTAGGTTTTCTATTCACTTTTGGTTGCTGTCCAATTGTGTCTTCTCCTTATTGCCGTTCACATTGCCTTGGCCGTTCTCCTCCTTGCCTAGCCATCCACCCCTTTGCCGTTGGTTGTGCTTTGCCATGTAGGGATGTATGGATGCTCACCTTGTTTGGCTGTGTAGGTTGGTTGGCTGAATTCTCTTTTGGCCAAATACCCTAGCTTGATGTGTAGCTTGTGTTTGGTCGGTTGTCTTCTTGCTTGGACAGTTTCTCCTTTGTGTTTGGCCGGTTGTCACCTTGCTTAGACAGTTTCTCCTTTGTGTTTGGCTGGTTGTCTCCTTGCTTGGATGTCTCTTCTTTGTGTTTGGCCATTGGCCGATTGTCTCCTTGCTTTAACGTCTCTTCTCTTTGGATGGTTTCCCTCTCTTCTTGTAATGTATTCAATTGTGTTGGCCTTTATATACTCTTCCATGAAACCATAATAGGGCAAATTTACTATATTACCCTTCTATGTGACTTTTACGTTCTTGCCCTTCCATGTGGCTTTACTTTCTTGCACACTTAAACCTAGTTAACAATAATTACACTCCATACAAGGCTGTGGGAATAACAATAATTTTAGCCACCCTAGGTTGCTTCTTCAGATCTTTTTTATTCTCAACTATCTTCTTCTTAGTCACAACCTTCTCTTTCAACTTTTGTGGCACATTCTTAATTTCTTTAGCCAATGTAGCCTTAAATTGTTGCACTTTCTCTACATTCTTCTCTTCTTTTGCAGAAATTGTTTCTCCTATCATTTCAAACTTCTGTAAGTTCTCTTTGCTATTTTTGAGTTGCCGCTGAAGTCTCAACAACTCTTTCTCCATTTTTTCAATTTTTGAAGCCCTTAAGCCAAGTTCTACTATAAGGTCTTCACATATTTTGATCTGTTCCTCAAATTTTCTCTTTAAGTCAATATGTGTAGCGCTTATTTTATCCTTTTGACTTTCAGCTTTCTCAAACTTTGCTTCAACTTATTTTATATGTCCAACCTTCTTATGGTTCTACCCCTTTTGATTATTTCCTTTGAAGTTGCTTCCAACTTAGCTTCAAGATCTGGGTCTTCTTCATTAACCTCCTCTTCCTCTTCAGAGGTTGAACTACCACCTTGAGCTGATGCCATAAAGGCATGCTCATCTGATGATTCTTCATCTTCTTCCCTATCAGCTTCTTTTATCTAACTCACATAACTCTTGAATGAGCCGCTTTTCTTCTTTCGTGGGTTGGTAGTCTTCTTGTTGGACTTCTTTGATTTGAATGATGATCTTCTCCATTTTGAATTTAGCTCATCATCACCATCCTCATCTTCATCATCACTATCCTCATCTTTATCATCAAGTTTCACTTTGCACTGAGAAGCAAAGTGCCTAGTCTACCCATACTGATAATATCTCAGGGACAACTGCCCTTTTCCCTTCTTAGACCCCTTTTTGAACTTTCTTGTGAAGTATGCCAACACTTCACCTTTACTTTCTTCCTTATCATCATCATCATCCTCACTAGATGATTCTTATTCTTCTTTTATCTTCAAGTGTTTTATGGCTTTAAAAGCCGCCTCCTTTGATATCTTCGTTGTTGCATAGCTTTCAGCTGACTTTATCCTCATCTCATATGCAATGAGATTGCACTAGAGATCATGCAGAGGCATAGAATTAAGATCTCTACTCTCCTCTATGGCTACTACCTTTGAGGCAAACCTCTCAGGCAGAATTGTAAAAATTTTCTTCACAATCGATGAGTCCTTCTTGTTCTTCCTATGACTTCTCAGGTCGTTTACAACGTCAATCACCCTGGTGAAGAACTCTTGAATTGTCTCATTCTTTTGCATTATGAGAGATTCATATCTCTCCTTGAACTCTTGAAGCTTAGCCTCCTTCATTCTGCTATCACCTTCACAGACATTTTGCAATCTGTCCCATATCTCCTTGGCAAATTTGCAGTCCATAACTTTAGCATACTCAGCATCTGTCAATGCTAAAATGATGACATTTGAGGCCTTCCCATTTATCTTAAACTGGCTTAACTCCTTTGGGGTTGGGTCTTTACCTTCTTCTGGAGCCACAAAACCCTCTTGTACGGCTTTCACCATGTTCATGCCCATGGTTGCAAATACCACTTGCATTCTTGTTCTCCACATATGGTAGTTGGTTCCATTAAAGATTGGAACCTTCATGATTGGAACCTTCTTCTGTAATGGTGCTAGCGTTGGTACTGGCTTCCATTTCTTAGTATGCTGAACAAGTCAAACTTCTAGATCCCTTCAAACTAGTATACCAAGCTGTTAAGCTTCAAACTGGTGAACCAATGCTCTGATACCAATTGAAATTCCCGACTTCTCCCTACGATCTACTAGTTTATGATACTGAGAGGAAGGGTGAATCAGTATCACCACAATTCGCAATTTACAAGTAAGTGAACAAATTCAACCTCTTCTTAAAAGCAAACTCTTTCTCATATTCGACTAAGGTAGATCTATTGCTACCTACTAATCACAATAGTCCCCAAAGTCACTTTTTAGACACCTTGCCTAATAGACAATTTGGATGTTTTTGTTTAGGTCTTCGTTAGGTTATGGGTTGATTGATATTTTAGCTGCGTTCATAACTCAATTCAAAACACAGAATGTAAAGCAAATTAAGACACATGAGATTTACATGGTTCCGTTAATATGACATACATCCATGGTGGTAGGGACTCTCCCTTATCAAGACTATCCACTATACTTAAGAATTCCAGTTACAATAGATGTCTTAATCCTCTGCTCCTATTATTATTGCGATTACTAAGTAAGTACAATACAAAGAGTGTCAATTACTGTGTTTACCCTTTTTCTACCTTGTCTTGCCTCTATTGAATTGAAAAGCTACTCTACTGCCGCTTAGAAGTTCACCGCAACGCTCTCTAACCTCTCTTGAGGAAATCTGGAAATACATTGAGTTCTTTTCGATACTTCGCCGAATTTCTTCTCTACGTTGTTTCACACGACTCCTGCTTTAACCGTCTCATGGTCTCACCCATCTCATTGTCTTATGGCTCACCTCATGTTTTTGGTTTGGCATTACACGTCTCATAGTTTGCCTCACGTTTCTGGTTTGGTGTTACACGTCTCATGCACGTTTCTGGTTTGCACCCTTTGCTGGTCACACACCTCACCCACGTTTCTGGTTTGGCGTTTCATGTCTCACGTATGTTTCTGATTTGCACGCCTTGCTGGTCTCACGCCTTACCACCGTTTCTGGTTTGGACTTGTCCGTTTCACACCTTTGAACAGCTTGGTTTGCACTCCCGGTGGCCTCCTCTTTCATGGTTTCTCCTCTTTTCCCTTGTGGATGGTGTACTATCTTCTCTCTTACGTGAGTCACACGGTTTTCTCCAGCCACCACACAATTTCCCTTGCTGTCCAAGGTATCCCTTGGTGTTATCTCCTTTTGTCGTGTGTTGTCTCCTTACTGTGCTATCTCCTAGCTGTCCACCTTGCTTTGGCTGTCCACTCTTGGTTGGCCATTCTCCTCCTTACTGTCCACACCTATTTGGCTGTTCACCTTTTTGCTTGGCTGTGTAGGTTGGTTGGATGTCTTCTCTCTTTCAGCCGGTGGTGGTCTTGCTGTCTAGCACTTGCTGTCCAGCCATTCCTCCCTTGTTTTTCTCTCTTTGGTCGGTCACACACTAGGTTTTCCTCTCTTTGGACAGTTTTCCTTTCTTTGGACAGTTTTCCTCTTTGGCTTTGGACGGTTGCTCTAAGTTTTGGACGACTCCTCTTGCTTTGCTTTGTCTCTTTGGCCGACCAGCACCAGTTTTCTGCCGTGTATACTGTTTTGGCTGGTCACACTAGGTTTTCCGTTCACCTTTGGTTTTTGTCTAGCCATGTCTTCTCCTTATTGCCGTTCACCTTGCCTTGGCCATTCTCCTCCTTGCCTGGCTGTCCACCCCTTTGCTGTTGGTTGTGCTTTACCGTGTAGGGATGTATGGGCGGTCACCTTGTTTGGCCATGTAGGTTGGTTGTCTAAATTCTCTTTTGGCCGAATACCCTAGCTTGACATGTAGCTTGTGTTTGGTCGGTTATCTCCTTGCTTGGACAATTTCTCCTTTGTGTTTGGCCGGTTGTAACCTTGCTTGGACAGTTTCTCCTTTGTGTTTGGTCAGTTGTCTTCTCTTTGGACGATTTCCCTCTCTTCTTGCTGTGTATTCAATTGTGTTGGCCTTTATATACTCCTCCATGAAACCCTAATAGGGCAAATTTACTATCTTGCCCTTCCATGTAACTTTTACGTTCTTGCCCCTCAATATGACTTTTACCTTCTTGCCCTTCTATGTGGCTTAACTTTCTTGCACACTTAAACCTAGTTGACAACAATTACAACCCATACAAGGCTATGAGAACAACACATGGTTTATGCAAAAATCACATTTCTTTAAATTGGCATACAAATTTTCTTTTCTTAACACATCAAGCACACAATGCAAATACTATTTGTACATGTTGCAGCTGTTGTTTGTGCATGTTGCTAATGCTGTCAATGCTGTCCCTACGCATCATCGTTGCTGCCCATACATGCTGCTTATACTGTCCACATGTGCTGCCGCTTCTGTCCATACACATTGCGCCTTCTGTTTGCATGCACTTTGTTAATGCTGTTTGTACACACTACCATGTTTGTTCATTGCTGTCCGCATTCGCTATTAATGTTGTCCACACGCATTGTCATTGTTGTTTGCATGCTCTACACCTGCTGTCCTCGCACACTGTGCTTGATGTTTGCACTCACTACGCCCACTGTTCGCGCTCTCTGTGCCGATTGTCCATGCACGATGTTTGCGCTCTCTGTGCCCATTGTCCGCACTCTCTGTGCTCGTTGTTTGTGCTCTTTATGCCTATTGTCAACCTTCTTTGTGCTTGCTATTAGCGTGTGCTGTGCCCCACTATTCCCATGCACTGCACCTACTATCCGCACTTTCTATGCCTACTATACATGCACTTGGTGCTCATTGTTTGTGCTCTCTGCGTTACACCAGTTATTTGCACTATCTGCACTTGCTGTCCATGCTCTCTACGCACACTACAATTGCTATCTACACACGCTGTTCCTGTTATCAACGCAGGTGCACATGCACATGCAGACAGCAATAGCAGAACACACAAGCAGAGATTATAACCCGTGGACATGTAAGCAGTGATAGCAGAACGTGCAAGTAGTAATAGTAAAATGTGTAGGCAATGATTATAGCTCATGCATGTGTAGGTAGTGACAGCAAAATGTACAAGTAGTGATAGTAGCCCATGCACATGTAGGTAGTGATAGAAGAATGTGCATATAGTAATAACAGAATGTGCAGGCAGTGATAGTAACACGTGCAAGCAGCAATAGCAGCAAGTCCAGCAGCTTGCAGCAATAAAGGAGAAAATGTGTCCTAGTCCAGTAGCTTGAAGTGGCAAAGGAGACAACCTGCCAAGGCAGTAGGTGAGATAGCACTGGCAGTAAAGGAAGGAAAAGATCCATGTTCGATACTAGTAACCCATGCACATTGAGTGATCATTCTCTAAAAAATTTTTTATTTTAATAAACTTGTTGGAAAAGGGTGGGATACCCTTGGAGTGATCGGGAGATCATTATAAGTGGTTAAGGAGTAGTCCTTGCATAAGTGGTTAAGGAGTGATTCTTTTACAACATTATTGTATCCCTTGATAATAAGAGTAGATTGTGTGATTTAGGAGTGATCCTATTATACCATAGACATCAATCACACATTGTGAGTGTCTCATACTAATTTACCCCCCTCTCAGTGTGAGACCTAAGAAGATCCTTATCAAATGGTATCAGAACTAATTCCTTTATTGATCCAATTTACTTGCTTTGATTTAAAGTTGTTTGTAGCTATTGTGAATTCTTATCTTTACTACTAATTGAGATCATGGATAACATGAATAATGTTAACAACAAAGCATCCCTACTTTTGATGGACAAAATTATCAATTATGGAAGAATAGAATGCTCTCATATTTGATATGTCGTGGTCTTGATGTGTTTGAGTTAGCTATTAATGGCTTCATCCTTGTCATTGAAGGTGATGTAACATAGTCAAGAAAATTTGAGAAAAATTAAAGAAAATTTATGAAAGAGAAAAGGATTTGCACAACATATTGGTGGCTTATGAAATGAGAATAGCCCCAATAAAGAAGGAAAAGAAGTCTAAGGTGGAGAAAGAGCTGACCTTCAAGGCAATAAAGAAATTAAAGATTAAAGATTAAGAAGAAAAATTTGACAACTCTAGAAAAAAAGATGGTGATACTAAACTAGATGAAGTTAAGGCATACATCAACAAAAATATGAGAAAAGGAAAAGGGAAGTACAAGGGAAAACTACCCTTGAAGTGCTTTACCTGTAGAGACATATGATTTTTTATTGTTAACTACCCAAAGAGAATAGAGTAGACAGTGATGATAATGATGAGCCGATCCCAAGCTGGAGAACAAAGCAATCTAGTTATTCTAAAGCTAGAAATTCTAGTGCTAAAGGGAAAAAGCAATTCTTCAGATCCAAAAAAAGAATTTTTCTGAGCAAGCTAGATGAAGAAGATTCAGAAGAAGAAATTGATGATGATTCCGATAATGATATTGCAAAAGATATGCTAGTTACTTAAGTAGATGATGATTAAGAATCTTTAAGTGACAATAAAAGAGGAAGAGGATGAGTTTGTGCAGCAACTTGAGAATGAGTTCAGAGCTTGTTTGCATAAAAACAAGAAGCTAAAGAAAGAGGTAAAACATCTCAAAAAGCTGTATGAAAATTCTGCTATTGATGAATTTAATCTCTAAGTGAAAGAAAAGGAGTTTAAAGCAAAAAAGGAGGAGTACTTGAAGAGGATTGAGGAGATGGTTGTACTTGAGTCAGAGAAAGGTAAGATACACAAAGATCTTGGTGCTAAGGTGATTGCTTAAGAGCAGGAGGTGCTGATTTTGTAAGCCAAGCTCCACATGGCTGAGTATAAATTAAGGAAGCATAAAGAAAGCTTTATGTAGGCCATAAAAGTGAAAAGAGAGTCGTCTTCAGTAAATGCCATCAAGGAGAAGGCTACCAGAAAGTTGGATGAGTGTCTAAGCAATCAAAGACCTCATTCTATAGAAAAGAAAAGACTTAGCTATATTGAAAAGCCAAGTGAGAAGGTAGAAGAAAAGAAGAAATTTGTGTTTATACTTGAAAGCAAGAACAATGACTTGATGGAGAAGCAAAACTAACCCAAGCTAAAATAGATTAGAAAAGATGTGGTGGAGACTCCTATCCAAAGGAGACAAGATGTCAAAGATGCAAAAAAGGGTGCCACAACAATTGTTGAATATAAGAGACATGAACATGGTAAAAGAAGAAAATCTAGATTCGAAGGATTTTACTATAGCTATATAAATATAGGATAAGGTTAGGGTGAGCTGTAATCCTCAGCCTATAATGAAGAGGAATGTGAGGCAAGAGTCTAGGGGGAGACTCTATCTAAATGGGAGACAATCATAGGTGAAAAAAAGCTAGATTCTACTAAGAAATAGTTTTGATTTGCCAGGAGAGATCTTTAGAAGATGCAAAAAAGGTTGGAAACACTGTTGAGGATTGCATGACATTGCTGGCTGGTCAAATAGTGCAAAGAAGAACACTTACATGTGCTCCTACATTCAGTTAAAGGAGAAGAAGAGGAAGAAAAATGTCTATAGTGGTGGAAGTAGCCTTGAAAGCTTCTAAGAAAGAAAAGCCATGGATCTTAGATAGTGGCTACTCTTCACACATGATAGGAGACTCAAAGATGTTAAAGAAAGTAACAAAATATGATCGAGGGTCAATCAAATTTGGCAATAATAGTGCCTTAAAGATTCAAGGTATCAGTGTTGTTGAAATTGGTGTAGAAAAACTGAAAACAAAGAAAGTGCTTTATGTTAAAGGGCTAAAACACAATCCTATCAGTATTAGTTAGCTTTATGATGATGGATATGAAGTTACTTTCAATAAGAGTAACTACACAGTAAAGAGATTAAAAGATGGTGATGTTCTTACTAAGAGTGAAAGAACAAATGGAAACTTGTGCCATGTTTCCAGAAGCAAAAGCACATGCTTTATAAACACCAAAAATATGAACTTGTTATGGCATAAAATATTAGGATATCTTGGACAAAAGGGGCTAAACAAGTTATCCAAAAATTAAGCTATCAGAAATGTACCCAAACTAAGAAGAGAGAGAGAGAGATGTAATTTGCAACTCGTGTCAAAAAGGGAAGATGGTGAATACTCCCCCACAAAAATGTAAAGGATCAAACAAAGAAGCCATTGGAGCTCATCCATTTGAACATCTGTAGGCCTATGAGACAAAGATCAACCAAGGGTTATAGGTACTTTATCTCCTTTATTGATGATTTTACAAGAATGGCATGCATTATGTTCTTTGAACATAAATTAGAGGCTCTCAATAATTTCAAAGGCTATAAGAGGCTAATTGAAAACCAAAACCAATTAGGGGGAAAAATTAAAAGGCTTAGGATAGACAATGGGATAGAATACACATATGGTGAATTTGAAGATTATTTGGAGAAGCATGGAGTGAAGCATGAATATGCTAGTCCCTACACACCTCATCAAAATGGAGTGGCTGAAAGGAAGAATAGAAGCCTAATGAAGATGACAAGAACCATATTGGTTGAGCATGGTACTTCATATACTTACTAGAGAAAGGCTATTACCACTGTAACTCAAATTTAAAATAGATGTTTGATGAGATTATATACAATGAAGACACCTTATAAGCTATGGTATGAAAGGAAGCCATGTGTAAAACATTTTAAAATGTTTAGAAGCTTGTGTTTCATTAAAGTCAAAGGCAAGCATCTCGACAAATTTGATGAGAAGGCTAATGAAGGTATATTCTTGGGCTATGTACCAAATGCTATAACAAAAGGTTACTAAAAATGGTAGACAATTTTGATGTTAAAGTGATTGAAAATGTTACTACAATGCAATTATGGCTTGAGGAATTTGAAGATGACATGTATGACAACTAAAAAGAGTTTGAAAGTGATGAATTCAAGGCCATTTAGCATGCGAAAAATTTTGATTCTCAAGTTACAATTAATGAAGAATCAAGTCATTCCCAAACTCATAGGAGAGTCAAAGCTAAAGTTAAGGCCAAAAACATTATTGGAAATAAAGAGGACTCTATGTAGACTAAAAGAAGACTAAGAGGAGGTGAAAAAACCTCATTGATTTCTAAGGTGGAACCCAAATTCATGGAAAAAGCATTAAAGCACAATGAATGGGTATGTGTTATGAATGAAGAGCTTGATCAAATTGAAAAGAACAACACTTGGTGTTTAGTACTTAGACCTAAAGGGAAAAACATCATTGTAACCAAGTGGGTGTTCAGAAAAAAGATCAATGAAAAAGGCGAGGTGGTAAGGAACAAAGCAAGACTTGTCTATAAAGGCTACTCATAAGTGAAAGGTGTTGACTTTGAAAAGACCTTTGCTTCGATGGCTAGACTTGAAGAAATTAGAATATTCATGGCCATTGTTGCTCAAAGGAACTACAAAGTCAATCAAATGGATGTGAAGACTACATTTTTTAATACAACTTAAAGAGAGCCATGGGCATGGTATTCCAAGCTAAATATATGCCTTAAAAATATGAAGTTTAGAGAATGGAATATGTACAGCAACCTCACTCTTTTATGTGTTTGTATAATTTTGGGAAAACAAAGAGGCCAAAGATAAATCATTACATTTTGTAACCTTATATCATATGCCTTGGATTGTTAGATGGGACAATGTTATCTTTGTCAAATAAATAAAACTAATGGGAGTAATTAACCCATGTACTGTGGTTGGTCAAGCAGACTTATGTTTATTGACTTTGTGACAAAGAACCTGTTAAATGACATGTCCTAGGAACTTTTGTATCAAATTGTTATGCATATCCCAGAAAGTTAAGAAACAAGTTAGATTAATCAAATTAGAACCTTAAGGAAACTAAGTCCTAAAAACCCCAATATTAAGATATCACAAAAGTTGATCTCTCCTTAAATAAGTCAATATAATATATTCTTCCAAGAACATAAGAAAGCAAAGTAAAACTTGTTAAAAATACCTTAATATTATTTATGATCCTCATTTTGTATAGTTTTGGTGTTTAGATAGGCATGTAAACATCATACTCTTATAAGTAAAAGACGTTTCTATCATATCTAGATAAGAGAGACTTGATGTAAGAATCGTTAAAAGGCTACAACTAATGATAACTAAGTATAGAAGTCAAAGTATAAACCCTAACTAATGTATCAAGACTCAGCTAAACTTCCAAGCTTAATAAACCCAAGAATTTAAGCCTTTTTACATGTTTATTTAGCCTTAACTTAAAATCTAGCAACCTAAAACAAAAAAAAGTCCTTTAATACAACTTAGCATACATATCAAGTCATAGCTTGATCATGTGACTTGAACATATATTATGGGTTTTAAGCTTTGTTCTTTAAATTCTAAGCCTTATCCATTGTTTCACACATAAAGATAAGTGATTAGCCTTGGTATAGCATTGAAAACTCCTAGAACAACCTTAGAATCTTTTAGAGCATCTACTTTTAAGCAAACTCAACATGTGGCAAACACTTTTCCCATTACCTTAAGTTCTTTTGAATGATAGCACATAACAAAGTAGTAAGTGTCTTATTGATTATTTTAGTTTGTCCATCTATTTGAGGAATTGCAATAGTAAAAAATAAAAGTTTAGTTCCTAATTTATTCCATAAAGTGTGCCAAAAAGGACTTAAGAACTTAACATCCTTATCACTAACAATGGTTCTTGGCAAAACATACAAACAAACCACTTCTTTAAAGAAGAATTCAGTGACATATGTTGCATCATTGGTTTTAAAACATGCAAAAAATTAGCCATTTTGCTAACCTTATCGACAATAGCAAATATGTTGTTCTTACTACTATGAGACCTTAGTAATCCATATAAAGTCCAAGAAATATTAGTGCAAGGTTAGTTGAGCATGCAATTTAACTTTAACCTTTACTTTTTACTTGTAATGCACTTATCACAAACAAATTATCATGCATTATATTAGGCTTATAAAAATGCTCATGCAATATATCTAAAATCTTCTACACATTATAGGGCTTTATCAAACCAACCCCATAAGTTTCCCTAACAAACAACTCATGAATAGAACACATAGGCACACATAATTTCTCTCTTAAATAGTAATCTTTCATGTCTATAAAAATCACTAAATGAACATTTATCAAATGCATTAGATACTTGGTCAAAATCAAAATGATTAGCATACAAGTCCTTAAGCAGTTTAAAATAAAGTAACTTAGTTTGTAAAGAAGTAAGCAATGCCTTTATATCTCTTTGGTTACTTTAAGATTAGCTTTATAGGTAGGTCAGTTTGACATACTAGTACTGAGCATGAAGTCAATTTGGTGCTCAATTCCTCTTTAAAAAGGTAATCCATGGGGAATCTCTTTAAAAAATAAATTTTCAAACTCCTATAATAACATAACAACCACACTAGGTAAAAAGGGGTTAAGGTCATTAGACAAAAGATAAACATCCCTGCACATAAATACAAGTAGTTGCTACCTTGTAATCATAGCACTCTTAACTTCACTTTTCCAAGCAAACACACTTACCCTCTTACTTTTCTCTCCAGCTTTCCTTTTGGCATTACCCTTCCTATTTGAAATATTTCCCATTAGCCTTACTTTCTTTCTTTTTCTTTGACCTTTCACTCTCTTTCTTTTTCTTTTTTTCTTGTTCTATCATTTGTTCTTTTCTCATTTTACACCCTTTTGCTATCTTAATATGATCTTCATATGCTTTAAAAGGTTTAAGATAAGTTAATACAACAATCCAATTTTTAATTACAAAAGAGTATTTAAGATGAGAAAATTGCAATGAAAACAAAATTACAAGAGTTATGACAACAAGCAAAATTAAGAGAGGCAAGTGCTACTTAAATGGTTTACGAGGGATTGATTTTGTATAAGGGTAGGGTTTATTTATCTTCAATTTCTACCTTGATTCACATAATCTTAGTAGGATTTCATAACTCCACACAAGGCCTTCAAAAGTTATTACAGCGAGTTAAGACTAATTTTTATTGGGAAGGAATGAAGGGAATAATGGCAAAATTTGTACAACAATGCAATGTGTGCTAGTAGAATAAATCTTAGTAGGATTTCATAACTCCTCGCACTTCGTATGCACTACTCTTGATGTTCATAAGCATAGCTATTGTTGTCTGCACACACTCCACAAGTATTGCTTTTGTTGTCCACATGCACAGTGGCTACTTACTACATACGTTGTTCCTGCTATCCCTAAGTGTTATTGCTTCTGATCACACGCGTTGTTGCTATTCGCATGTACTACTACTACTATCCACACACAGTGTTTCTACTATCCGAGGGCACTGCTACTGTCTACTTGTGCTGCTGCTACTATCCACTCGTGCTGTTGTTGTTTGCTTGCCCTACTGCTACTATAAACCTGTGGTGCTGTTGTTTGCTTGTGCCACTATTGCTATCCCCATGCACTGTAGTTGTCTTCTCATAAGGCTGCTGCTATCTGTGTGTGGTGCAATTATTTTCTCATGTCATTACTGTTGTTTGTTGGCGCACCACCTGCTGCTACATGTTGGTTGCTAGTGCAGGACCCTTGTGTTGCGGCTCCATCTCCTACTAGACTCATAGGCTACTGCTACCTCCTTTTGGTTTGTCTTCCTTGGTTGCTTTGTTGGTTTACTAGTGTGGCTACTGTCTTGGTAAGGATTTTCTAGTGCCAGTTGTTGCTTTGGTAAGGGTTTGTTGGTGTGGCTACTATCTTGGTAGTGTTTACTAGTGTGGGTATATCCTCTTGGATGTGTTGCTGGGGTAGGGAAGCTTCCTAAATGTGCTACTGGTGCCGGTATACCCTCTTAGACCTACAGGGATGTTTGCTACTATTGGTCTACTAGAAAGCCTTTAGGATATGCTAGTGTAGTGATCGGCTACTATTGTCACCTTTGTTAGGGCTTGCTGGTGCGATGGCTATTTCCTCACTTACTGTTTACCTCTTTATTTGGCTTTAGGTTTGCTATTCACCTCTATTTAGTTAGTAGCTCTCTTAAGTTTTTGCAGCATACCCCATTTTTGAAAAAGCATAGTAGTATTTATAAATCCTTGAGATTAAGGCTACATGATCATCAATCACCATCGTTGATTCCCAAAGGTTGCCTTATAATCAACGGCCAGATTTAAGTCCTAAAATTTAGGGTTAATGGTCAACATTGACTCCTCAACATTAGGGTTGATCTGTCCTCACTGATTTTTCCAAATGACCTCTCTGTATCTCAATGACATTTATAACCTCAAATCAATGTATATAACCATATGAGATGGTATTGACAACAAATCCAAGATTAACCATCAAAGACGAGCTCAACAATCTCTCCCTTTTGATTTATTGGCAACACATTAAATTCAACAATGGATATATAACAATTGTCGATATTTACTGCTTTCCTTGCATTGTTATTCATAGCTTCCCATAAAACATGCATCTCTCTTGCTACTCGCCTTTTTTGCTTCTCCCCTTTAACAAGTTCTCCCTCTTTATCCATCAAGATACTCCCCCTTTATATAAGTATACACATTCTTTAGATTTATGCAAAATATCTCCCTCTTTAACAATAAATCTAAAGAATAATAAAATAGGGAAGGGGAGAGGGGCTAGAGAATACATTAGCCTCTAGGGGTTGGCTGAATACTTAAGTTCATCCTCTTTTGTCCAAGATGTCTCAATTTCCTATGCCACAACAAATTCTTATCTTTGGTGTTCATGTAGCATGCGTTCTTCCTTCTAGAAACTTGGTAAAGTTTCCATTTATTCTTTCACCCTTAGTAAGGACAACATCTCTTAGTCTCTTTATTGTACAACCACTTTTGTTGAAAGTAAGTTCATGTCTATCATGAAAAGGTTGGCTAACACTAATGAGATTGTGTTTTAACCCTTCAACATAAAGTACTTTCTTTGATTTCAACTTTTTTGCACCAATTTCAGTAACACCAATACCTTTAATCTTTAAGACACCATTATTTCCAAATATGACTAATCCTCCATCTTATTTTACTACTTCCTTAAACATCTTAGAGTCTCTTATCATATGTGAAGAGCAGATATTTTCCAGGATCTATGACTTTTGAAGCTTTTAAGGCTACTTCCACAACCATAGTCATTTCTCTTCCTTTTTTTCTTCTTTAGTCGAATGTGGGAGCATGTATAGGTGTTCTCCTTTGCATTCCTTAAGTAGGTAGCAATGTCAAGTAATCCTTAGTAGTGTGTCCAACCCTTTCACATCTTTCACAAATCTCTCCCAGTACATTAAACCTATCTCTTAGAGGAATATGATTTCATTCCACCTCAGATTGCCTCCTTTCTTTATAAAGTCTCCCCTTAGACTCTTGCCTCACACTTTTCTTTATTATAGGTCAAGTATAGCAATAAGCATTAGCCTTATGCCCATACTTACCATAGCTCTAGCAAAAACCTACAAACTTGGATTTACTTCTTTTACCAAGTTCATGTCTTCTTTCTTTAGCAATTGGTGTGGTAGCCTTCTCATGATCTTTAATAGCTTATCTCCTTTGGATGGGAGTCTTCACCATATTTTTCCTAACCCATTTTAACTTGGATTGGTCTCGCTTCTCCATCACATCATTGTGCTTGCTTTTGGGCATAAACACAGTTTTCTTCTTTTCTTTTACTTTCTCACTTGGCTTTTTAATGTAGCCAAGTCTTTTCTTCCTTATGGAATGAGGTCTTTGATTGCTTATACACTTATCCAAATTTCTGGTAGAATCCTCTTTGATGGCATTTGCTAATTAAGACTTATCTTTCACTTCCATAACCTTCATAAAGCTTTCTTTATGCTCATTTAGCTCGGACTCAGCCATATCAAGTTTAGCTTGCAAAGTCAGCATGTCTTGCTCTTGTGCAATCACCTTAGCACCAAGGTCTTCTTATATCTTGCTTTGCTCTACCTCAAGTATGCTCAGCTCCTCAATTCTCTTCAAGCAGTCCTTCTCTTTTGCTTTATACTCCTTTACCTTCACCTAGAGATTAGATTTATCAGCAAAATAATTTTCACATAGTTTCTTGAGATGAATTACCTTTTTTTCCAACTTGTTGTTTTATGCAAACAAGCTCTTAACTTACTTTTAAGTTGCTCCAATAACTTATCCTCTTCCTCTTCTATTGATTTCTCTTCACTAGAAGATTCTTGATTATTATCTACTTGAGTGACCAGCACATCCTTTACAGCCTCATCATTGGAATCATCATCACTTTCTTCTTTAGAATCTTCTTCCTCCAACTTGCTCTTGAAATTTTTTCTTTTGGATTTGAAGAACTTCTTTTTCCTTTTGGCACTTGAATTTCCAATTAAAGCACTTCAAGGGTAATTTTCCCTTGTACTTCCCTCTTTCTTTCCTCAAGTTCCTAATGAAGTATGTCATGACTTCATCTAACTTAGTATCACCATCCTCTTCTTCAGAGCTGCTGTCGAACTCCTTTTCTTGGTCTTTAATGTTTAATTTCTCATTGCCTTGAAAGCCAGCTCTGTCTCCACCTTAAACTTCTTTTCTTTTTTCATTGGAGCTATTCTCATTTCATAAGCCACCAATATGCTGTGTAGGTCATCTATAGGCAGCCTATCTAGATCTCTATCTTCTATGGAAGAGACTGGTGTTGTAAGCTTGTAGCAAGGTTCTATGTATTTTTCTTACTAAAGTAGCATTATGGATCTCCTATCCATAAACTTTGATGGAGCACATAATTTCATTGACTCTTATGAAGAATGTATCCATAGTCTCATCATTTTGCATCTTTATGTCTTCAAATCTTCTCCTCCAAATTTGTAGCTTGGTTTCCTTTACAATCTTATCTCCTTCATAGATATTCTTCAATTTGTCTCAGATTTGCTTGGTTGTGTTGCACTCCATCACCTTTGTGAATTCTTTATTGGACAAAGAGGCATATAAGGCATTTCTCACCTTTTCGTCACACTCCAAGTTTTTCTTATCAGTTAGGGTCATAGGATCACCTTCAGCAACAAGGATAAAGCCATTAACAGCAGACTTAAACATTTCAAGACTAAGGGACATTAGATAAGGGAGCATTCTATTCTTCCATAATTGATAATTCTGTCCATCAAACGTAGAGATGCCCTTGCTATTGATACTATTCATGTTATCCATGATCTCAAGTAGTAGTAGAAAGAAAAACTTACATAACAATGCATAACTTCACTTGAAAGCAGAAAAATTGGATCAATAAAAGAACCAGGCTCTAATACCACTTGATGAGGACCATTTTAGGTCTCACACTGGAAGGGGGGTGAATCAGTGTGACACATACTTTTTTAACAAATTGATCCAGATTTAATATCTGTGACTTATTAGAATCGATGATCCAATTTTTTATTTTTCTTCTTTATGTGAGCACAATTGTATGAATATAAATTAATGGGTAAACACCAAAGTACACATGACAATTTTTATGTGGTTCACCTACAATGTGTGAGCTACGTCCATAGTGTGATAGGATCACTCTTAAATCACAAAATCCATTATTGTTATGAAGGGATACAATTTGGTTGTGGAAAGATCAGTCCTTAACCACATACAATGATCCCCTAATCACTCCAAGGGTATCCCACCCTTATTTAGTTAGTTTATCAAGAGTTTATATTGAAACCTTTCCTAGAAAATGATCACTTAATGTGTACAGATTGCTAGAGCAGAACATGGATCTTCTCCTTCCTTTGTTGTCAGTGTTGTCTTACCTGTTACCAGTGCTGCACATGAAGCTAATGCTGTCCCCATGCGCTGCTACTGCTATTCGTGTGCATTGCTCCTACTGTTCACCCAAGGTGTCACTACTGTCTATGCACATTACTAATGCTATTCACATCCATTGCTGTTGTTGTCCATGTGCACTGCTAATGCTATCCTTGCAACACTGCTAATCTTGTCTGTACGCATTGCTGCGATTGTTCATGTGTGCTACTCCTGTTGTCCTCACATGGTACCACTGCTATCTGTGTGCACTACCAATGCTGCCCGCATGCACTACTGCTGCTGTCCATATGCACTGCTAGTGTTGTCCACACGCATTTCGCAAGCATAGTTGTTGCTGTTTGCACGCATTCTGTATGCATTACTCCTACTTTCTACACGTATTGCAGCTGATTATTGCACATGCCATTCTCGCTATTCTTACGCGCTACACCTATTGTCCATACACATTACTGCTTTTGTCTGCACATGTTACTGTTGTCTACATGCATTATGGCTACTATCCACACATGCTGTTCCTACTATTTGAGCATGTTGTTGCTGTTTACTCGGGCCATTGCTACTATCTACTCACCACATTGCTGTTGTTTGCTCATGCCGCCATTGCTATCCTCGTGCCTCAGCTATCTTCTCGCACCGCTGCTGCTCTCTTCACACACAACAGCAGTCTTCTCATATCGCTCCTACTTTTTGCATGCATTACAGTTGTTTTCACATGTCATTACTACCATCCACTAATGCACCACCTACTACTGCACATTGGTTGCTATGTGCAAAACTTTTGTGCTACTGCTCCACCTCCTGCTAGACTCATAGGCTGTTGCTGCCTCCTTTTAATTTTATCTTCCTTGGCTGCTTTGTTGGTTTACTGGTGCAGCTGCTATCTTGGTGGTGTTTGCTGGTGTGGTTATATCCTCCTGGACATGCTACTGGTACAAGGAAGCCTCTTAAACGTGCTGCTACTACTAGGAAGCCTCCTGGACGTGTTGTTGGTGTAGGGAAGCCTCCTGGACGTGTTGTTGGTGTAGGGAAGCCTTCTGGACATGCTATTGCTACTAAGAAGTGTCTTAGACGTGCTGGGATGTGCTACTACTACTAGTATACCCTAGGGACATGCTACTGGTGCTGGTATACCCTCATGGACCTGGACTTGGACCTGCAAGGATGTTTGTTGCTGTTGGTCTACTGGAAAGCCTCCTAGATGTGTTGGTGTTGTGGTCAATTGTTGTTGTCACCTTTGCGAAGACTTACTAGTGCGGTGGCTATCTCCTCTCTTGTCGTTGACCTCTCCTTTTGGCTTTTGGTTTGTCATTCAAATCTCTTTGGCCAGCTCTCTCAATTTTCTTTAGCACACTTGCTTCTTGCAAGAGCATAGGGGTTTTCATAGAGCCTTGAGATTAAGGCTACACGATCATTAACGATCATTGTTGATTCCTAAAGGTTGCCCTACAATCAACGGCCAAATTTAAGTCTTAAAATTTAGAGTCAATGTTTAAATTGACTTCCTAAAATTTAAGGTAAATGGTCAATCTTGACCCCTAAAATTTAGGGTCATAGCCAACATTGACTCCTCAATATCAAGGTTAACCTATCATCACTGGTTTTTCCTAATGACCTCTTTGCATCTCAATGACATTTATAACCTCAAATCAACATATATAAACGTATGAGATGGTGATGACAACAAATCCAACATTAACTATCAAAGATGGACTCAACATCATGTTCCATTGATTAACATCTTAAATTACATTGAATCCACAATAAAAAACTTCCTAAATCTCAAAATAAAGTATGTCAACTACTACCTCCTTTTGTAAAAATGGTAAGATCTTGTCTTTTTACTCTTTCTTAAATTGCCTTTGAGTCTCATCTTTGGCTACAAAAGGCCGATATCCATTAAGGTGTAGGAGTTAGTCACTTGTTTGTTTTTTCACTACCACCACACTTAGGTAGTTTGGTGTATGTGTTTAAACTAGTGGGGTGTGTCATGAGTAGTTCTAAGATCAATTAAAGATGCATGGGAGGCATATAGTTTGGATCTAGGATGTTTAATTAGAGAGATATGGTTGACAGAGTTTTATGCCATTAAGTGGTGCATTGGTTAATAAGGAACAATCATGTGTTTGCAGGTAAGTCCTTTCAGGTTAACAATACATGTTATTTGATTTGTGTTAGGTTATAGTAATGGTCACAAGTGAAGTGGTCATAAAGCAGTTTCACATTTGACAACTTCATAATGAACCTTTAATGTGTTCAACCTATTAAGAAGGAAAAGAAACAACCATGGAAACATAAATGATTACCCCCTTATAAGGCACATATAAGTTCAACATAGACACAATGTGGATGGTCATGTAGGCAGGAAGGTAGAGAAGGTATGCTATGTGGTGATGATAACAAAGTAATTTGTATGTTTTTCAAGCAATTGAGGCTTTTAGTATTAATAAGGCAAAGCTTCTTGCTATTAGAGAAGCAATCAATCTTTGGTAGTAAAGGAAAAAGTGTGGAGCTCCATTGATCATTGAGAGCAATCCCCAAAGAAAGGTGACATGGATAAATAATAAGGAAGGAAAACCTTGGAAGATTGTGTCTATATTCAACCATATTAGAAATATAGAAAGAAACCAAGTGTTTTTTGTCTTCCTACCCTGAGAATGCAATTATTTTGCAAATACTTTGACCAAACAAAGGAGGAATTGTCACACTACTTTTGTAGCATAGATCTAAAGAGCTTATTTATTTAACTTATAAGAATATCTCCTCTATAAGTTTTTTTGTGTTTTGAGTTGTTTTATGATCTAGTGAATTTGTATAGTTTCACACTTACAACAATAAAACACGATGTTCAAAAAAAAAAAAGAAAAAAACATAACTTCTTATCTCTCTTGAAATTCTACATTTAAATCAGCCTCATATAGACATAATAGACTTACCTTAACTCATCATAACACAAACACTTCCTCAATTTATTAGGAAACTTTTTGCTACATACACTATTGGTACTGAATATTATTTTAAAAAATAACCTCAATGGTAGATCCTATATTTTCACATTAATTAGTCACAATGACTTTGGGTCTTTGCTCATTCATGCACTATGACCATGTTTTTTTTTTTTTTTTGAGAACCAACTATGGTCTAAATACCTACATATAGTTTTGCATTTCCTTTCCACTTACTAGAGTAAAACCAAGCAAAATTGACTGTCCATGATAGTTGATACCTACAAATGACACGAATGGCATGTTATATTTGTTTACCAAGTATTTATTATCGGAATGACACAATATCTCCTAACTCTTGGAAAGCTGCCCTACTTGTGCCATTAGACCAAAAGACATTTTCTTAGTGTTCCATAATTGGTGTTGTCTACTAAGAGGAAAAAATTATGCCTCTACTACTACATTGTAATAAACAAACTTTACATTGCTTGCACATTACTGTTCTACAACTTTAATCTCTTATACTTATCAATGTAATTCTCACAATCCTTTGAGAGGCACAACATGTTTCGAAGCCACCAACTTCCATGACTGTTGACCTTACACTTTTCACAAGTCTTACTCTTGTAATATTGCAATTTTCAAGCTTCCTTTTGAATTGGATCAGCATCTACCAATGTTGCTTATGAAATCTAACTTTATGAAGACTCAATACATAAGCAATTACTACTCTAGCAAATTCTTCGAAGGAGACCATTTTCTTAAACTTATGTAAAGTGTGAAAATCCCACCTTTCCCAACTTATTGTGAGAATCCCAATATTTAATTATTGTTCATATTTTATTCCTATTTTGGGGGCCACATTTAATTCTTGCTTAACTTAGTGTTTGGAACCCTCATTTTTCTACCTTTTTCTGACAAATTTCCAATGGAAATGGAGATGGTTAGAAATGAGTCCATTGCTAACTATAGTTTTGACCTTTGGTTGGAAAGTTGAAGCTTGAGCATCTACCACAAAATTAGATGGTATAGGTGAGAAATCTAGGTTAGATTTGCCATGCTTTTACTTATTATATTTTGGTTACTTTAGTTTTTTAATGGTGCTTTCTTATAAGGAGCTATATTTTGGCTCATTTTCACTTTGTACATGTTCCACTTACATGCTCACCATTGTTAATAAGACTTTATTCCTAGAATGTAAAAAGTTCCTTATTTTGAGTGTTTATCTAACTTTATGTGCTTTCCCTATCTTACTCATTCATGAACTTATGGATTCTTTACACAATGGGAGGAATATTCCAACCATCTTGTAATCCTTATGTTGTATTGGACAACATTGTGTCTTAGTGTTTAAAACTCATTATGATGAGATCAATTCATTTGTATTAGAAACTCTCTTTCAACCAAGCGAAGCAAGTTGTAGTCCATTAATCATTATGATGAGGACCATTGTAGGTCTTATACTGAGAAGGGGGTGAATCAATGTGAGATATCCTCTTTTAGAGCCGATGATCAAAGTTTTATCTTTCTCCTTTATGTGAGTGCAACCATATGAAAATAAATCAATGTACAAGCACCCAAGCACACATGACAATTTTTACGTGGTTCACCCATAATGTGTAAGCTACATCTACAATGTGATAGAATCCCTCTTAAATCACATAATGCACTCTTATTATCAAAAGATACAGTTTGGTTGTGGAAGGATCACTCCTTAACCACTTGTGGAAGGATTACTCCTTAACTACTTATAATGATCTCGTGATCAAGGAGTTGATTTCCAAATTACTCTAAGGGTATCCAACCTTGTTTTTCATCAAATCCATTAAGAGTTTATGGAAAAACCTCACTCCAAGCAAACACACTTACCCTCTTACTTTTCTCTCCAAATTTCCTCTTAGCATTACCCTTCCCATTTGAAATTTTCCCATTAACCTCACTTTCTTTCTTTTTCTTTGACCTCTCACTCTCTTCCTTTTTCTTTTCTTCTTATTCTATCATTTGTTCTTTTCTCATTTTGTACTCTTTTGCTATCTTAATCTGATCTTTATATGCTTAAAAAGGTTTAAGATGAGTTAATACAACAATTTGATTTTTAATTACAAAAGAGTATTTATTCTTATAATCATCATGAGTAACCTTACTATCAAACTACCATGATCAACCAAGAAATATATAACTAGCTTGCATTGGTGCCACATCACAAAGAACCTCATCCTTGCTATTACTAATAGAAAAGGGAACTAAAACTTGCTTGATTACATTATTTTCTCCATAATCATTCAACCATTTCAACTTATACAATTTAGGATGCTTAAAGGTATCCAGATTTAGCTTATCTACCAATAAATCATTAGTAACATTAGTACAACTTCCATTATGAATAATCATGCTACATACCTTGTCTTTAAATATCTTACATGAAAAATGTGCTCACATTGCTTCTCATCATTATCATCCTTAGGCTAAATACTTAGTACATGCCTTATAACCATCTTATCTCCATGAATGGGTTCCTTAACCATAACATTAGAACAATACTCCGATGGTGGCATGTCATTATCACTTGAACTAATATTTTTTATATTACCATTTTTTAACATGATTACATGTTGTGCCCATCTTTGATGGCTAATGTTGGACTTGTTGTCAACACTATCTTACATGGTTGTATGTGTTGATTTAATGTTATAAATGTTGTTGAGATACAAAGAGGCCATTGGGCAAAATTGGTGATGGTAAGTCAACCATGAAGTTGATGAGTCAATATTGACCATGACCCTAAATTTTAGAGGTCAAAGCTAACTGTTGACCTTTAATCATTGACCCTAAATTTTAGGAAGTCAATGTTGACTATTGATCCTAAATTTTAGGAATCAAATTTGGCTTTTGATTGTAAGGCAACCTTTAGGAATCAATGATGACCATTGATGATCATATAACCCTAATCTTAAGGCTTTATAAATAACCCAATGTACCTTACAAGATAATAGGGTGCTACAAATTTTTTAAGAGAGAACAGCAAACCTTAAGGTAGCCACAAGGAGAGGTAAATAGCAAAGAGAGAGGCAACCAAGGAGAGCGGCAATCGACCACACCAAAAGAAGGTGCAGTAGCTAGCCACACCAAAGGAGAGGTACAGCAATCGGCTATACCAAATAAGGGTACAACAACCAGCCACACTAAAGAGAGGAGCAGCTAAAAAACCAAACCAAAAGAGAGGAGCACTGGAAAACAAAACCAAAAGAGAGGAACACTGGAAAACAAAACCAATCAAAGAGGGTGCAGTAGCCGATAGCCACACCAAACTAGCACTGATAGGCATTCCCTACACCAGTAGGACAACCAGCAAGTATTCCCATAACCAGTAACACAACTAGTAGGCATTCCCTACACCAACAACACATTTAGCAGCCTACAATCCTAGAAATTATAGCAAGTCTAGTAGGCAATCCTAACAATTTCAGCACTAATAAAAAGTCCAATAGGCAATTCCAGAAATTACAATACATCTAGCAAGCAATCACAATGATAACAGTACGTGCAGATAGTAGTAGCAGCCCATGCACATCCAAGCAGCAACAGTAGAATGTATAGGCAGAGATAGCAACATGTGCACATGTAAGTAGTGACAGCAAAATGTGCAAGTAGCGATAGTAGCCCGTGCACGTGTAGGCAGTGACAGCAGAACATGCATGCAGCAACAATAGAATGTGCAGGTAGTGATAATAGCGTGTACATATGCAGGTAGTAATAGTAGCATGTGCAAGCAGCAATAGTAGCTTCAACAGTAGAGGAGAAAACATGTCCTAGTCCAGTAGGTTGCAATGGCAAAGGAGACAACCTACCAAGGTAATATGTGAGACAGCACCGGTAGTAAAGGAAGGACAAGATCCGTGTTCTATACTAACAACTTGTGCACATTAAGTGATCATTCTCTAAGAAACTTTTCATTATAAAATCTTGATAAACTTGTTGAAAAAGGGTGGTTACCCTTGGAGTGAACGAAAGATCAACTCCTTAATCGGAAGATCATTATAAGTGGTTAAGGAGTAGTCCTTTCATAAGTGGTTAAGGAGTAATCCTTCCACAACATTATTGTATCCCTTGATAACAAGAGTGGATTGTGTGATTTAGGAGTGATCCTATTACATCGTGGACATAGCTCACACATTGTATGTGAACCACGTAAAAATTGGTGTATGTTCTTGGGTGCTTACATTTGATTAATATTTGTACAACTACTCTCACATAAAGGAGAAAGATAAAAATTGGATCATTGGCTCTAACAAGTTACAAAGGTTAACTTTGGAAAGATTTATAAAAATGAGGGTCTCACATCAATTTACCCCCCTCTCAGTGTGAGACCTAAAAAGGTCCTCATCAAGTGGTATTAGAGCTAATTCCTCTATTGATGCAATTTACTTGCTTTGATTTAAAGTTGTTTATGGCTGTTGTGAATTCTTATCTCTACTACTAATTGAGATCATGGATAGCACGAATAGTGTTAATAGCAAGGACATCCCTACATTTGATGGACAAAATTACCAATTATGGAAGAATAGAATGCTCTTATATCTGATGTGCCTTGGCCTTGATCTGTTTGAGTTTGCTATTAGTGGCTTCATCCCTATCACTAAAGGTGATGCTATGACACCTGCTAATAAGAAGTGAAGTTCCCAACTTCTCCCCTGGATCTACTAGTTTGTGATACTGAGAGGGGGGGTGAATCAGTATCACTACAATTCGCAATTCACAGGTAAGTGAACAACTTCAACCTCTTCTTCAAAGCAAACTCTTTCTGAGACTCGACTAAGGTGGATCTATTGCTACCTACTAATCACAATAGTCCCCAAAGTCACCTTTTAGACACCTTGCCTAATAGATAATTCAGATGTTCTTGTTTAGGTCTTCGTTAGGTTATGGGTTGGCTGATACTTTAGCTGCATTCACAACTCAATTCAAAACACAAAATGTAAAACAAATTAAGAACGCACGAGATTTACGTGGTTTCGTCAACGTGACATACATCCATGGTGGTAAGGACTCTCTCTTACCGAGTCTATCCACTATACTTGAAAATTCCAGTTACAATGGATGTCTTAATCCTCTGCTCCTTTCAATATTGCAATTACTAAGCAAGTACAATACAAAGAGTGTTACTTACTATGTCTACCCTTTTTCTAGCTTGTCTTGCCTTTGTTGAATTGATAAGCTGCTCCACTGCCACTTAGAAGTTCACTACAATGCTCTCTAACCTCTCTTGAAGAAATTTGAAAATACGTTGAGTTCTTTCAATGCTTCGGCAAATTCCTTCTTTACATTGTTTCACACAACTCCTGCTTTCACTGTCTTATAGCCTGCCCCTTCTCCTATTTCACGATCTCACTGTCTTACAGCTCGCCTCATGTATGTTTTTGGTTTGCCCTTGTCTGTTTCACACCTCCTTTGGCCGTATCAAATTTTTTCCCTTTTCTGCCAGTTACTGTTCATCAACCGTCCACCCCTGTCCGTTTCTGGTTTTCATCTGACTGGTGATTCTTTTTCTATCTTTGGTTTTCTCTCTTTCAGTTGGTTTTCTCTCTTTTTTCGTGTCATTTATTTGCCTTATGTAGTCACAGATCTGCTGTCTGCTCTTCTGGTGGTGTCTCACTCTTCGTCCATCTCACTCTCTCAATTTTGTTGGCCTTCTATTTTTGGTCGTCAGGTTTCTCTCTCCTTTCGCTGGTCTACTCCGATTTGCTCAATTTGTCGACCTCTCCTCTTTTACTGTCGATGGCTACCCGTTTTCTTTCTCTTCCCCTATTCTGTCGATGGTGGTTTGCTTTTTTTTTGGTATCGTGTTTTGAGCGTGTCGGTGGTGTACCGATTTTCTCTCCTATCTCCAATGACAACTTGTTCCAATGGCTGCTCCTCTTCTCCCTTTTTCTCTCCTTTGTCCTACAACTTTTCTCTCTCTTCCAAGTGTTTTCTCTCTTTGTCTGATGGCTTTTCTCTCTCTTCTAAGTGTTTTCTCTCACTTCATCCTATAGCTTCACTGTGTGGCTCTGATTTCACTCTCTTACTGCCACATTTCTCTGATTTGCTCAATTTCCATTTTCTCCTTCTTCTGACAATGGCTATGATTTCCTCAATTGCCGACCTCCTTTTTTCTATTTTTCCAACCCTATTCTGCCCTTCTCTTGACGTCAATGTGCTTTGGCCATGTGTTGTGTTTTTCTGTTTTCTCTATTTGGTCGTCCACACACTTTTTGTGTTTTTCGTGTATTCAATTATGTTGGCCTTACCCTAGTTTTGTCTTCCAAGGTTTTTATATACTCTCTTCCATGAAACCCTAATAGGGCTTGCAGTGAATTTACTATCTTGTCCTTCATGTGGCTTTTACATTCTTGCCCTTCCATGTGGCTTTACTTTCTTACACACTTAAATCTAGTTGACAACAATTACAACCTATACAAGGCTGTGGGAACAACAATCTCTCCCTTTGAAATTGTTGGCAACACTCATAACAAAAGCCATTATGCAATAGTTTCAACTCCTTCTAAATATGCACTCCCCCTTTGCCAACAGTTTAATAGCTCCCCCTGCACTGTTGCTTCTCTTCCCCTTTGCCAATCATTTACAAATCTGAAAAACTCGCAAAGTAGAGATGGAGGATTCATTTGATTTTCAAGCTTAAGGAGGCACTGGCACAGACAAACTCATTTTGTGCTTTTCAAACAACTCTGTGGACAGAGATTTAGTTAGATCTTGTGTAGCTCTTCAACAGATTTAGGTCAAACTTGTGAGAGTAAAGCAGTAGCTCCCACAATTCTTGTTGTAACTCCCGCTAATGGGTCACCTATGATCTGATTTTCTTGATGAGTATTAGTTCATGTTTTCTTTGGCTTTCTTTCATGCATAGTCTTAGTTGTAAGAGGATCTCTTTCTTCATCAATCATATACAAATTTCCAGCTATTCTCTTCTCGACTGCAACAGTATTGCCTTCTTTACTCTTTACTTGGCAACCTATTTTTGTGAATATTACCTTATGCTCTTCATTGCATAGTTTGTTGACAAATGCTAGATTATATCTGAGTCTTTCAATGTACAGAACATCTTTCAGCTTTCTTTTTCCAATATTCACTAACCCCTGACCATTGATGTTGAGTAAATCATCATTGCCAAACTTAACTTTGCCTTCTTTTGATTTGTTTAGCCTAGATAATTTACTCTTGTCTCCCGTCATGTGCGAAGTGCATCCACTATCAAGGATCCACTCCTTATCCTTGCAATCAGCCTTTAGTGCAATTTCAGCTATATTAGCCACCTCCCTTTTTGCTCTATATTCCTTCTTTTGAACTAGCTAGAAGATAGCTTTCTCCTTTTTCTCAACTTTGACTGCACTGCTTGTTTTCACTATCCCATTAAGTGCCTTCTCTTGTTCAGGAAGAAGTGTGATGCATCTCTTGACATTATGGCCATCCTGCCTGCATCTTTCACACTGTTCTAAATCTACCAATATAGCCAACTTGTTCTTTGAAACCATTGGTTTGGACTTCCACCAACTCTCCTTGTCAATGTATCCTTACCTTTTACAGTATGTGTAAGAACTCACAACAGGTGTTCTTCTCTGAATTTTTTATTGTCTAACCCTATATGTAGCATCGTATCTTCTCAAGTTGGAGACATATATTGGCCTTCTCCACCAGCAGTTACTCACCTTATGACCCCAAACTCCATAATAAAGGCAATGACCTTGAAACTGCCTCTTCTTGGGTCTGATCACAGCTTGTCCTCTTTTGTTCAACACTTGCTATGTAGGCAAAGTAGGTGGCTTCTTTGCTTGTGTGACTTTCATTTTAGTCACCTTCTTCTGTTCAGTCGTAGCCCTTTACTGGCTGACTTTCTTTTCTTTCTGAGACGTAGTAGCTATAGGCTGCTATTCTTTAACCGCATACATTATTTTTGGCCCTAGCTTTGGTTTGATGATTGTCTTCTCTTCTTCAGTTATCTTCACCTGAGTCATAGCCTTCTCTTTCAACTGGCAAAGTCTCATTCTTCTTTTCTCTTGTAGAGCTTGTTTCTCCTACCACTTCAAACTTCTGTAAGTTCTCCTCACTCTTTTTGAGTTGTTGCTGAAGTCTCAGCAACTCTTTCTCCATTTCTTCAATTTTTGCAACCCTTGAGCAAAGTTCTACTGTGAAGTCTTCATATATTTTGATATGTTACTCAAATCTTCTCTTTAAGTCAATATGCTTAGCCCTTATTTCATCCTTTTGACTTTTAGCTTCCTCAGACTTTGCTTTAACTTGTTTTATATGGGCCTTCAACCTTCTTATGGTTCTGCCCTTTCTAATTATCTCCTTTGAAGCTGCTTCCAGCTCAGCTTTAAGATCTAGCTCTTCTTCATCAACCTCCTCTTCCTCTTCAAAGGTTGAACTATCACCTTGAGCTGATGCCATAAAGGCATATTCATCTGATGAGTCTTCATCTTCCTCCTCATCAGCTTCTTTTGTCTGACTCACATAACTTTTGAATGAGCCTCTTTTCTTCTTCTGTGGGTTGGCAATGTTCTTGCTGGACTTCTTTGATTTGAATGATGGTCTTCTCCATTTTGAATTCGGCTCATCATCACCATTCTCATCTTCATCATCAAGTTTCACTTTGCATTGAGAAGCAAAGTGTCCAGTCTGCCCACACTGATAACATCTCAAGGACAACTGTCCTTTTCCCTTTTTAGACCCCTTTTTGAATTTCCTTATGAAGTAAGTCGATAACATCTCAAGGACAACCATTACTTTCTTCCTCCTCCTCCTCATCATCATCATCATTGGATGATTCTTCCTCTTCTTTTATCTTTAAGTGCTTCAAAGCTTTGAAAGCTACCTCTTTTGATACCTTCATTGTTGTAAAGCTTTCAGATGACTTTGGTCTTTCCACAGCCTTGTATGGGTTGTAATTGTTGTCAACTAGGTTTACGTGTGCAAGAAAGTAAAGTCACAAGGAAGGGCAAAAAGGTAAAACTACACGAAAGGGCAAGAACATAAAACCACCGTGTAAGCCTTATTAGGGTTCATGGAGTATAGTATATAATGGTCTTGGAAGACAAAGAATAGGGTGTCGGCAATATTGAGCTTTAAGTAAAACCTAGATAACCGACCAACCAAAGAGAACACCAAACCCTACATGGATGAACACTACCGGCAACGATAAAGAGAGTAAACAGTGCAATCGATAGACGGATCGAGTGAACAGTAGTCATCGTGAGAGAGAAAGGAGAGAGATGATCGACAGCTGGGCTGAACAAAGAACAAAGGTGGACGACAGAAACAATTGAGTAGCCATCAATGGGAAGGAGAAGAAAGCGCAACCATTGACAGTCAGAAAATCGAGCAAAAAGGAAAATACGTTAAGAGAGGAGGCAGCCGAAGGGGGGCTGAACGTTGAACGTAAGACGGCCAAAAGGAAGCTGAGGAAGGTGAGTTGTGAGGGAGACCAGATCTGAACTGGAACGAGGCGAGACCAGATTGGGAACGGGTAAGAGAGATCTGGCGGCTAGACGTTGGAAGAGAGAAACGGACGGTCGGAAAAACAGAGAAACCGGTCGACAGGAGAGAAAACTGGGAACGACCGAAGAAGGCTGGACAGCAGGACGAAGAAAAGCAGACCACCGGCAGAAAATCTGGCCAAGTGGATGAACGGAAAAGAGAAATCCGGTGAAGAAAGAGAAATCCGATGAAGAGAGAGAAATTCGGTTGGACAGCAAGAGAGAGAGAAATGGACAGGCGAGTCGTGAGACAGTGAGATCGTGAGACAATGAAACGAGTGAGACCGTAAGACGGTGAAAGTAGGAATTGTGTGAGACAACCTATAGAAGGAATTCGGCGAAGCATTAAACACAACGTATTTCTAGACTTCTTCAAGAGAGGTTAGAGAGAATTGTAGTGAACTTCTAAGTGGAAATGGAATAGCCTTTCAATTCAATAGAGGCAAGACAAGCTAGAAGAAGGGTAGACACAGTAAGTGACACTCTTTGTATTGTACTTGCAATATTGAAAGGAGCAGAGAATTAAAGACATCCATTGTAACTTGTATTCATAAGTATAATGGATAGTCTCGGTAGAAGGAGTCCCTACCTCCATGGATGTACGTTACGTTGACAGAACCACATAAATCTCATGTGTCCTTAATTTGCTTTACGTTCTGTGCTTTGAATTGAGTTGTGAATGCAGCTAAAGTATTAGCCAACCCATAACCTAACAAAGACTTAAACAAGAATATCCGTATTGTCTATTAGGCAAGGTGTCTGAAAAGTGACTTTGGGAACTATTGTGATTAGTAGGTAGCAATAGATCCACCTTAGTCGAGTCTAAGAAGGAGTTTGCTTTTAAAAAGAGATTGAAATTGTTCATTCACCCCCCTCTCAGTAACATAAACTAGTAGATTCTAAGGAGAAGTCGGGAACTTCAATTGGTATTAGAGCATAGGTTCACCAGTTTGAAACTTAACAGCTTAGTTTACTAGTTTGAAGGGATCTAGAAGTTTGACTTGTTCAGCATACTGAGAAGTGGAAGCCGGTACCAACACTAGCACCACTTACAACAAGAAGGTTCCAATCTTCAACGGAACCAACTACCATATGTGGAGAGCAAGAATGCAAGTGGTATTTGCAACCATGGGCATAAACATGGTGAAATGCGTACAAGAGGGTTTTGTGGCTCCGGAAGAAGGTAAAGACCCAACCCCATAGGAGTTAAGGCAGTTTGAGATAAATGGGAAGGCCTTAAACGTCATCATTTCAGAATTGACAGATGCTGAGTATGCTAAAGTGATGGACTGCAAATATTCTAAGGAGATATGGGACAGATTACAGAAAATATATGAAGGTGATGGCAGAATGAAGGAGGCTAAGCTTTAAGTGTTTAAGGAGAGATATGAATCTCTCAGAATGCAAAAGAATGAGACAGTCCAAGAGTTCTTCACCAGGGTTATTGATGCTATGAATGACCTGAGAAGTCATAGGAAGGACAAGAAGGACTTATCTGTTGTGAAGAAGATTCTGAGAATTCTGCCTAAGAGGTTTGCCTCAAAGGTAGCAGCCATAAAGGAGAGTAGAGATCTCAATTCTATGTCTCTGCATGATCTCCAGTGCAATCTCATTGTATATGAGATGAGGATAAAGTCAACTGAAAGCTCTGCAACAACAAAGGTATCAAAGGAGGCAGCTTTCAAAGTTATAAGGCACTTGAAGATCAAAGAAGAGAAAGAATCATCCAGTGAGGAGGATGATGATGAGGATGAGGAAGAAAGTGAAGGTGAAGTATTGGCTTATTTCATAAGGAAATTCTAAAAGGGGTCTAAGAAGGGAAAAGGACAATTGGCCTTAAGAAGTTATCATTGTGGGCAGACTGGACACTTTGCTTCTCAGTGCAAAGTGAAACTTGATGATAAAGATGATGATGGTAATGATGAGCCGAATTCAAAATGGAGAAGACCATCATTCAAATCGAAGAAGTCTAGCAAGAAGACTACCAACCCACAGAAGAAGAAGAAAGGCTCATTTAAGAGTTATATGAGTCAGATAAAAGAAGCTAACGAGGAGGAAGATAAAGAATCATCATATGAGCATGCCTTTATGGCATCAGCTAAAGGTGGTAGTTCAACCTCTGAAGAGGAAGAGGAGGTTGATGAAGAAGAGCCAGATCTTGAAGTTGAGTTGGAAGCAGCTTCAAAGGAGATAATCAGAAGGGGCCGAACCATAAAATGGTTGGAGGCTCACATAAAACAAGTTGAAGCAAATTCTGAGGAAGCTGAAAGTCAAAATGATGAGATAAGGGCTGAACATATTGACTTGAAGAGAAGATTTAAAGAACAGATCAAAATATTTGAAGACCTTACAATAAAGCTTGGCTCAAGGACTTCAATAATTGAAGAAATGGAGATAGAGTTGTTGAGACTTCAACAACAACTTAATAAGAGTGAGAAAAACTTGCAGATGTTTGAAGTGGTAGGAGAAACAAGTTCTGAAAGAGAAAAGAAGAATGAGACTTTGCCACAAAAGTTGAAAGAGAAGGCTGTGACTCAGGTGAAGATAACTGAAGAAGAAAAGACAGTTATTAAACCAAAGCCAAGGTAAAAAATGATGGATGTGGTTAAAAAGCAGCAGCCCATAGCTACTACATCTCAGAAAGAAAAGAAAGTTAGCCAGCAAAGGGCTACAACTAAACAGAAGAAGGAGAAGCCACACAAGCCAAGAAGCCAGCTACGTTGCCTACATAGTAAGTGATGAACAGAAGAAGACAAGCTGTGATTAGACCCAAGAAGAGGCAGTTTCAAGGTCATTGCCTTTATTGTGGAGTTTGGGGTCATATGGCAATTAATTACTGGTGGAGAAGGCCAGTATATGTCTCCAACTTGAGAAGATACGATGCTGCATACAGGGGGAGACAATACAGAATCCAAAAGAGAATGTCTGTCGTGTGTTCTTGCACATACTGTAAAAGGCAAGGACATACTGACGAGGATTGTTGGTGGAAGCCTAAACCAGTATTTTCAAAGAACAAGTTTGCTATATTGGCAAACTTGGAACAGTGTGAAAGGTGCAGATAGGATGGCCATAATGCCATGAGATGTATAACACTTCTCCCTGAGCAAGAGAAGGCGCTTAATGGCATAGTGAAAATAAGCGGTGCAATCAAAGCTGAGAAAAAGGAGAAAGCTATCTCCAACTAGTTCAAAAGAAGGAATATATAGCAAAAAAGGAGGTGGCTAATATAGCTAAAATTGTACTAAAAGTTGATTGCAAGGATAAGCAGTGGATCCTTGATGCACTTCGCACATGATAGGAGACAAGAGTAAATTGTCAAAGTTAAACAAATCAAGAGAGGGTAGAGTTAAGTTTGGCAATGATGATTTACTCAACATCAGTGGTCAGGGGTCAGTAAAAGTTGGAAAAGGAAAGTTGAAAGATGTTCTGCATGTTAAAGGACTCAGATATAATCTAGCATCTATCAGCAAGCTATGCAATGAAAACCATAAGGTAATATTCACAAAAATAGGTTGCCAAGTAAAGAGTAAAGAAGGCAATATTATTGTAGCTGGGAAGAGAACAGCTGGAAATTTGTATGTGATTGATAAAGAAAGAGATCCTCTTGCAACTCAGACTGTGCAAGAAAGAAAACCAAAGAAAATGTGGACCAATGCTTATCGAGAAAGTCAGATCATAAGTGACCCATCAACAGGAGTTACAACAAGAAGAAGAATTGTGGGAGCTACTGCTCTACTCTCACAAGTTGAATATAAATCTGTTGAAGAGGCTACATAAGATCTAACTAAACCTTTATCCACAGAACTATTTGAAAAGCATAGATTGAGTATATCTGTGCAAATGCCTCCTCAAGCCTGAAATTCAAGTGAATCCTCCATCTCTAATTTGTGAGTTTTTCAGATTTGTAATTAGTTGGCAAAGGAGGAGAGAAGCAATAATGCAGGGGAAGCTGTTAAGAAATGGGGAGTGCATATTTAAGGGGAGTTGAAATTGTTGCATGATGGCTTTTGTTATGAGTGTTGTCAACAATTACAAAGGGGAAGATTATTGTTCCCACAGCCTTGTATGGGTTGTAATTGTTGTCAACCAGGTTTACATGTGCAAGAAAGTAAAGCCAAATGGAAGGGCAAAGATGTAAAACCACACGAAAGGGTAAGAACATAAAACCGCCGCGTAAGCCTTATGAGGGTTCATAGAGTATGGTATATAATGGTCTTAGAAGACAAAGAACAGGGTGTTGGCAATATTGAGCATTCATCAAAACCTAGATAACCAACCAACCAAAGAGAACACCAAACCCTACACGGACGAACACTACCAGTAAGGACGAAGAGAGTAAACAGTGCAGCCGACGGATAGATTGAGTGAATAATAAGTGACACTCTTTGTATTGTATTTGCTTAGTAATTGCAATATTGAAAGGAGCAAAGAATTAAAGACATCCATTATAACCTGTATTCACAAGTATAGTGGATAGACTCAGTAGAGGGAGAGTCCCTACCACCGTGGATATACGTCACGTTGATGAAACCACATAAATCTCGTGTGTCCTTAATTTGCTTTACGTTCTGTGCTTTGAATTGAGTTGTGAATGCAGCTAAAGTATCAGCCAACCCATAACCTAATAAAGACCTAAACAAGAACATCCGTATTGTCTATTAGGCAAGGTGTCTGAAAGGTGACTTTAGGGACTATTGTGATTAGTAGGTAGCAATAGATCCACCTTAGTCAAGTCTGAGAAAGAGTTCGCTTTTAAGAAGAGATTGAAATTGTTCATTTACCTGCGAATTATGAATTGTGGTGATATTGATTCACTCCCCTTCTCAGTATCACAAACTAGTAGATTTTAGGGAGAAGTTGGGAACTTCAGACTTTATCCTTATCTCTTATGCAATGAGATTGCACTGGAGATCATGCAGAGACATTGAATTAAGATCTCAACTCTCCTCTATGGCTGCTACCTTTAAGGCAAACCTCTCAGGCAGAATTCTCAGAATTTTCTTCATTATCGATGAGTCTTTCTTGTTCTTCTCATGACTTCAAAGTTCATTTACAGCATCAATAACCCTGGTGAAGAACTCTTGAACTGTCTCATTCTGAGAGATTCATATCTCTCCTTGAATACTTGAAGCTTAGCCTCCTTCATTCTGCCATCACCTTCATAGACTTTCTGCAATCTGTTCCATATCTCCTTGGCAGATTTGTAGTCCATAACTTTAGCATACTCAGCATCTATCAATGCTGAACTGATGACGTTTGAGGCCTTCCCATTTATATGAAACTGCCCTAACTCCTTTGGGGTTGGGTCATTACTTTCTTTTAGAGCCACAAAACCCTCCTATATGTATTGCACCATGTTCATGCCCATGGTTGCAAATACCACTTGCATTCTTGATCTCCACATATGGTACTTGGTTCTGTTGAAGATTGGAACCTTCTTGCTGTAAGTAGTGCTGGTGCTGGTATTGGCTTCCATTTATCAGTATGCTAAACAAGTTAAAAACTTCTAAAACCTTTCAAACTAGTACACCAAGCTATTAAGGTTCAAACTAGTGAACCTGTGCTCTAATACCAATTGAAGTTCCTTACTTCTCCCTAAGATCTACTAGTTTGTGATACTAAGAGGGGGGTGAATCAATATCACTATAATTCGTAATTTGCAAGTAAGTGAACAACTTCAAGCTCGTCTTAAAAGCGAACTCATTCTCAAACTCGACTAAGGTGGATCTATTGCTACCTACTAGTCACAATAGTCCCCAAAGTCACCTTTCAGACACCTTGCCTAATAGACAATTCAGATGTTCATGTTTAGATCTTCATTAGGTTATGGGTTGACTGATACTTTAGCTGCATTCAGAACTCAATTCAAAACACAGAACGTAAAACAAATTAAGGACACATGAGATTTACGTGGTTTCATCAATGTGACGTACATCCACAGTGGTAGGGACTCTCCCTTACTGAAACTATCCACTATACTTGAAAATTCTAATTACAATGGATGTCTTAATCCTTTGTTCCTTTCAATATTACAATTACTAAATAAGCACAATACAAAGAGTGTCACTTACTATGTCTACCCTTCTTCTAGCTTGTCTTGCCTCTGTTGAATTGAAAGGCTTCTTCATTGCCGCTTAGAAGTTCACTACAACACTCTCTAACCTCTCTTGAAGAAATATGGAAATACATTGAGTTCTTTTAATGCTTCTCCGAATTCCTTCTCTATGTCATTTCACACAACTCCTGCTTTCACCATCTCATGGCCTACCCCTTTTCCTATTTCATGATCTCACTATCTCATGACTCGCCTCACGTACGTTTTTGGTTTGCCCTTGTTCGTTTCATACCTCCTTTGGTTGTATCAGATTTTCTCCGTTTTTTGTTAATTACTATTCATCGACCGTCCACCCTTGTACATTTCTAGTTTTGTTTCGATCGATGGTTCTTTTTTTGTCTCTAGTTTTCTCTCTTTTAGTCGATTTTCTCTCCTTCATTGTGTCGTCTGTTTGTCTAATGCCATCGTAGATCTGCTATCTGCTCTTCTAGTGGTGTCTCACTCTTCGTCTGTCTCAACCTTCTATTTTTGGTCGTCGGGTTTCTCCCTCCTTTCGCCAGTCTGCTCCGATTTGCTTAATTTTCCATCCTCTCCCTTTTTCCTGTCAACTGCTACCTATTTCTCTCTCTTCCCCTGTTCTATTAACGACGTTCTGCTTTTCTTTTTGGTACCATGTTTTGGGTGTGTCAGTGGTGTGCTGGTTTTATCTCATATCTTCAACAATGGCTTGTTCCAATAGCTGCTGCTCTTCTCCCTTTTTCTCTCCTTCGTCTAATAGCTTTTCTCTCTCTTCCAAGTTTTTCTCTCTCTTTGTCCGACAACTTTTCTCTCACTTTCAAGTGTTTTCTCTCTCTTCATCCAATAGCTTCACTATGCGACTCTGATTTCTCTCTCTTATTGCCGAATTTCTCCGATTTGCTCAATTTCCATTTTCTCCTTCTTCCAACGACGACTACGATTTCCTCAATTTCTGACCTCCTCTGTTTTATTTTGTCATCTCATGTTCTATCGTTCTCTTGCTGTCGATGTGCTTTGGTCGTGTGTTGTGTTTTTCTATTTTCTTTATTTGGCCGTCCATACACTTTTTGTGTTTTGCCATGTATTCAATTATGTTGGCCTTACCCTAGTTTTGTCTTCCAAGGTTTTTATATATTCTCTTCCATGAAACCCTAATAAGGCTTACTTGCGGCAAATTTACTGTCTTACCCTTCCATGTAGCTTTTACATTCTTGCCCCTCCATGTAGCTTTTACCTTCTTGCCCTTCCATGTGACTTTACTTTCTTGCATACTTAAACCTAGTTGACAACAATTACAACCTATACAAGGCTGTAGAAACAACAAGAAGAATTTAAAGGGTGATGGAAAGGCAAGAAATGCCTAAAGTGATAAGGTGTAACACGGTCAAGCAAATTTTGGACAAATTAAAGAACATTTATGAAAGATACAAGATTGTGAAGGAAGCCAAGTTACAAATTTGGAGGAGCAAATTCAAAGACATAAAGATGCAGAATGATGAGTCTATGGATGCCTTCTTCATAAGAGTCAACGAAATTGTGTACTCCATTAGAGGCTATAGAGAGGAGATCAATGTTGCTACTATGGTAAGGAAAATACTTAGAACCTTGTTAGAAGCTTATAATGCCAAAGTATTTTTCATAGCATATGCTGCCCGTAGATGATTTGCATAGCATATTGGTAGCTTATGAAATGAAAATAGCCCCAATGAAGAAAGAAAAGAAGTTTAAGGTGGAGAAAGAGTTGGCTTTCAAGGCAATGAAGAAATTAAAGATTAAATACTAAGAAGAAGAATCTAACAACAACTCTAGAAAAGAAGATGGTGATACTGAACTAGATGAAGTCATGGCATACATCAACAAAAATATGAGAAAAGGAAAAGGGAAGTACAAGGGAAAACTATCCTTCAAGTGCTTTAGCTATAGAGACATATGGCACTTTGTCGTGGACTACCCAAAGAGAATAGAAGTAGACAGTGATGACGATGATGAGCCAATCCCAAGGTGGAGAACAAAGCAATCCAATTATTCTAAAGCTAGAAATTCAAGTGCTAAAGAGAAAAGGAAATTCTTTAGATCCAAATGACGAAATTTTCTGAGCAAGCTAAATGAGGAAAATTCAAAAGAAGAAATTGATGATGATTCTGATAATAAGGCTATAAAAGATGTACTTGTAACTTAAGTAGATGATGATGAAGAATCTTCAAGTGATAATGAATCAATAAAAGAGGAAGAGTATGAGTTGGTGCAGCAACTTAAGAATGAGTTGAGAGCTTATGTGCACAAAAACAGCAAGCTGAAAAAAGAGTAAAACATCTCAAGAAGTTATATGAAAATTCTGTTATTGATGAATCTAATCTCTAGGTGCAAGAGAATTAAAGAGCTGATTGTACTTGAGGCAAAGAAAGGCAAGATACATGAAGATCTTGGTGCTAAGGTGATTGCTTAAAAGTAAGAGGTGCTGATTTTGCAAGCAAAGTTCCAAAAGGCTAAGTCTAAATTGTGGAAGCATAAAGAAAGCTTTATGTATGCCATGAAAGTGAAAAGCAAATGCCATGAAGGAGGAGGCTAAGAAAAAGTTGGATGAGTGTCTAAGAAATCAAAGAGCTCATTCTATGGGAAAGAAAAGACTTAGCTATATTGAAAAGCCAAGTGAGAAGATAGAAGAAACAAAGAAATTTGTGTTTATACTTGAAAGCAAGCACAATGACATGATGAAGAAGCATAACTAACCCAAGCTAAAATGGATTAAAAAAGATGTGGTGAAGACTCGTATCTAAAGGAGACGAGCTGTCAAAGATGGAGAAAAAGGTGCCACAACAATTGCTGAAGATAGGAGACATGAACTTGGTAAAAGAAGAAAATCTATGTTCAAAAGATTTTGCTATAGTTGTGGTAAATATAGGCATAAGGCGTGCTGTAATCCTCAGCCTATAATGAAAATGAATGTGAGGCAAGAGTCTAGGGGGAGACTTTATCTAAAAGGGAGACAATCTCAGGTGAAAAGAAGCTAGATTCTATTAAGAAACAGTTTTGATTTGCTAGGAGAAATCTGTGGAAGATGAGAAAAGGTTGGACACACTGCTAAGGATTGCTTGACATTGCTGCCTGGTCAAATAATGCAAAAATGAATACTTAGCTTCCACATTTAGCCAAAGGAAAATAAGAGGAAGAGAAACATCTATAGTAGTGGAAGTAGCCTTGAAAGCTTCCGAGAAAGAAAAGTCATGGATCTTGGATAATGGCTACTCTTCACACATGATAGGAGACTCGAAGATATTAAAGGAAGTAGCAAAATATGATGGAGGGTCAATCAAATTTGGCAATGATGGTGCCTTAAAGATTCAAGGTATCAGTGTTATTGAAATTAGTGTAGAAAAACTGAAATCAAAGAAAGTGCTTTATGTTGAAGGGCTAAAACACAACCTTATTAGTGTTAGCTAGCTTTATGATAATGGATATGAAATTACTTTTAACAAGAGTAACTATACAGTAAAGTGATTAAAAGATGGTGTTGTTCTTACTAAAAGTGAAAGAATAAATGGAAACTTGGCAAGTTTCCAGAAGTAAAAACACATGCTTCATAAACACAAAAATGAGAACTTGTTATAGCATAGAAGATTAAGGCATCTTGGACAAAAGCGGCTAAACAAGCTATCCAAAAATGAAGCTATGAGAAATGTACCCAAATTGAGAAGAGAGAGAGAGAGAGAGAGAGAGAGATACAATTTGCAGCATGTGTCAAAAAGGGAAAATGGTGAATACTCCCCTACAAAAATGTAGACGTTTAAACAAAGAAGCCATTAAAGCTCATCCATTCAAACATTTGTACAAAGATCAACCAAGGGTTATGGGTACTTTATCTCCTTCATTAATGATTTTACAAGAATGACTTGCATTATTTTCTTTAAACATAAATTAGAGGCTCTTAATAATTTCAAGAGCTATAGGAGGCTAACTAAAAACCAATTAAAGGGAAAAATTAAAAGGCTTAGGACAGACAATGAGACAAAATACACATGCAGTGAATTTAAAGATTATTTGGAGAAGCATGGAGTGAAGTATGAATATGCTAGTCCTTACACATCTCAACAAAATGGAGTGGTCAAAAGGAAGAATAGAAGCCTAGTGAAGATGTCAAGAACCATGTTGGTTAAGCATAGTACTTCACATACTTACTGGAGAAAGGCTATCACTACTTTAACTCAGATTTAAAATAAATGTCTGATGAGACCACATACAGTGAAGACACCTTATGAGCTATGTTATGAAAAGAAGCCAAGTGTAAAACACTTTAAAATGTTTAGAAGCTCCTGTCTTATCCTGTCTCATTAAAGTCAAAGGCAAACATCTTGACCAATTTGATGAGAAGGCTGATAATGGCATATTCTTAGGCTATGTACGAAATGGTAGAGGCTTTAAATGCTACAACAAAAGGTTGCTAAAAATGGTATATAACTTTGATGTTAAAGTGATTGAAAATGGTGCTACAATGCAATCAAAGCCTAAGGAAGCTGAAGATGCCATGTATGACAACCAGAAAGAGTTTGAAAGTGATGAATTTGAGGCCATTCAACATGAGGAAAATGTTGATTCTTAAGTTATAAGTGATAAAGAAGAAGAATTAAGGCATTCCCAAACTCATAGAAGAGTCAAAGCTGAAGTTAAGGCCGAAAACATTATTGGAAGTAAAAAGGACTCTATGTAGACTAGAAGAAGACTAAGAGGTGGTGAACAAACCTCATTGATTTCCAAGGTGGAACCCAAATTCGTGGAAGAAGCATTAAAGCTCAAGGAATGGGTATGTGCTATGAATAAAGAGCTTGATCAAATTGAAAAGAACAACACTTGGTGATTAGTACTTAGACCTTAAGGGAAAAACATCATTGTAACCAAGTGGGTGTTCAGAAATAAGATCAATGAAAAAGGTGAGGTAGTGAGGAACAAAGCAAGACTTGTCTATATAGGCTACTCACTAGTAGAAGGTGTTAACTTTGAAGAGACCTTTGCTTCGATGGCCAGACTTGAAGCAATCAAAATATTCATGGCCATTATTGCTCAAAGGAACTACAAAGTCGATCAGATGGATATAAAGTTTGCATTTCTGAATGGAGAGCTTGAAGAAGAGGTATTTATTGATCAGGTTAATGGTTTTATTCTTGATCATGATGGTTTAGGTGTATACAAATTAAACAAGGCTTTATATAGCTTAAAGCAAGCTCCAAAAGCATAGTATTCCAAGCTAAATACATGCCTTAAAAATATGAAGTTTAAAAAATGGAATGTGGACAGCAACTTGCTCATAAAGGAAGACAACCGAGGCTAGTTAATTATTGTACTTTAAGCTGATGACATAATCTTTGTTGTAGAAAAGGAGGCCCTGTGCACTACCTTTACTGAGCAAATGAAGAAGTTTGAGATGTCCATACTGGGTGAAATGAAATTCTTCTTATAATTACACGTGTTGTAAAGCGAGGCTGGAATTTTTCTCTCCCAAGAAAAGTATACTTGTGAGTTGTTAAAAATGTTTGGGATGGAGAACTTTAAAGAAGTAAGCACTCCCGTCACGGTTGGAACAAAGTTAAGCAAGGATAAAGAAGACAACATGGTTGATCATAAGGAATACAAAAAGTTGATTGGAAGCTTACTGTATTTGATAGCATCAAGGCCTAATATAAGGTCTTTATTAGATTTTAGCAAAAAAAAAAAAAAAATGCTGGCCACCAATTGGTTTTATCATTTTAGAATATGTCTTAAGGTATTTAGCCTGACTAAACCAAGGATCCAAATAACTTTTAAATTCTTCTCCATGTTTAGTATAACATAGATGGCATGACAACATTGTATTCCCAAAACATCCCACCCCTGTATATAAACATGTCCATTTTGTAAGTCCAAAAATGCCTAACTCCCTAATGAACAACCTTATACCCATTAGCTTTATTGAACATAATTTCATAGTCAAAATTGGCTTCTCTCCCATCAATCTACTTCTTCTTAGCCCTAAGTCCTACTCCATCCATTCATCTATTATAAATATCCTTATTTTTCTTTATCGAGGTCATCATAAGCAATTTAATATCCTCAAGCATTGATATGATACTTTTAGCCTTACTCTTTATAATTATACCATTAAAAGCCTAATAAAGGTTATTGTTTATTATATCACTTTTGAGTTCTACTTTGAAATAAGCTGTACACCACTTTTTTTTGGGTTTTTCATCAAGTCATTATAAATATTAAGGGATATCAATTTCAATTCAGCATATGTTTATGAAAATCTAGAAGATTGTTAGACTTTACACACTTCCAAAATTACTCACCAAAACTATCACCTATATATTTTCTTCTCCATTTGGAAAAAATATGCCTCGTATAGTATTTGTCCTCTATTGTGGCAACAAGTCCTTAATAACTCCAATTATTTCCTATAAATATGTAATCTTCAAAATAGTTCATACTCAATTTGGTAACTATTCATATAGTTAAAAAATGAGGCATTACTTTTGTGATTAGTTTAGAAGTAAGATTGTAACTTTTAAAATTAAATCAAAATTAAGATTGCAAGTTTTAGAATTAGATCACAATTAGGTAAGGGGATATGGATATAGAATCGACTAAACAAACATAATATACTTAATAAAACAAATTTAGATCACATTTTTTTTAACATCAAAAAATAATATATCATCACAACAAATGTGATGTGAAACACACCAAGGTAGACAAGATTCTTTTTTCCTTAATAAGAGGTCCTATGCAAAATTGTGCCTTAATCCAATATGAAAAATAATAGGCAAATGCGCACTCTCTCCATAAAATACACAAAGAGCAATAATGGAATCACTATCATCCTAGGCTTATAGCCCAAAGTGAAGACCTACATCTATACAATTAAGTGGGTGTGTTGTACCATTCCTTTCTTTGCCAAGGCCCTGCAAAGAAATTGCACTTTTGAGGTCTAAAGAGAAAGGAAATAATGTCCTTAGTTTTATGAGTGATATCTTAAAGTACTGACATAAGATTATAAGGTCATTTTGCTTGGTCATTTATCTATACTATTGTGGTGTAGGAATCACTTTCAATAATTAAAGATGGTTGTCTCCATAGAGTGATCACCTCCCAAATTGCAAGAGTTTCTAACTTGTTGACATTAGATGCCACCATTACAGGAGAGACATATCATCTTCCTGTCATTACCTTGCAAACACCCTCAATACTATCACCCTAATAAACCAGTTATGGTTACATTTGTATTAAATTTCATCATACCACTTAAAGGCTCTACCCATTGAAGATTGTTAAGGCATGCTAGCTTCTTCTGTGGTAAGTGGACATCGTGAAGATTAAGCAAAAAATCCTCAAATGTAAAATGGGAATTAAGCCATTTTGCCTTTAACCACCACCATATATAAACATAAATCAAGTTGCATAACTTATTGATCATAAAGGGTTTGTTAGTGATTGGACACTCATTTTAAACCAACCATATAAACCAAATGATTGCAAAGAAACCCATTTGCCAAATTTCCATTGACTTGCCTCTTTGGCCCAACCCTAACTAAGCATCCTAAGTCTATTATAATGAACTAGAATCCACCCATGCTATGCCTCACCATCAACATAAAACAAGGTATTAAGTAGATAACTAAATCCTTTAATTAGAAAACTCTCTGTTACCATAAATCAAGGCATTAAACATGGTAAAAACAAAAGAACCCTTCAATTAGACCCATTCTTTCTAGACTTAAAGGTCTCTCAACCAACTAAATCCTCATTTTAACCTTTTTCCTTTTATGTAAGAAGAGAACCACCTTTTTTTTTTTTTGTATTCTTAAAAATCCTAATAAAAACATTTTCCATGTACAAGTGATTTATTTTTGAGAAAATATAATAAATAATAAATAATAAAATAATGACAAGGGTCAAGAAATAGGGATCCTTATCCACACTTAACCCAAATGATATTAAAAAGCCATATTTGGTCTTAGATCTAACCAAAATGACCCATGAAATAACTCATTCAACATGAAAAATCTCATAACCCCATTAGATTACAAAGTAGAAGCTAAGTTAGGGTTTACCTGGGCATTTTTTTTTTTTAAAGAAGAGAAAAAGAGAGAGAGAACTTCAATGAAAGAAGAGGGATAAAAAGAGAGAGGGTGTATTTTATATGAAGGGAAAATGGAGAAAGGAGAGAGTGGGGG